>QLNU02015360.1:63307980-63321963 GCA_006491805.2 Dysdera silvatica
TGCCTTGCTTTTTGACACTTTGGTTTGTACAACGTTTTTCTAACAATAAGCGATGATAAAAAATTATTTTCCAAACTTTTTTTTATAAAACGCTAAATGTTTACAGTGTGGTCTTGGATTTAGTGTGAGAAACATCATGTCCAACAGAAGTAGTTTTTATTGTTGTCAGATGAGAGGGAAAATATTAGTTGTTCAATTGCAAGATCCACACCATTGCGTATCTCCAGGCCCTTTATTTACCCCTGGAACCAAATCCAGATCTATGATTCTTCCAACCTCATAGAACCTGGAAGGGATAGGCCCAAGGTATTATATTCCAAACTTATTGACTACTTCTAGACAAAGATAAGTTACCTATTACCATTCTAGAGCCTGTAAATCAACAACTGGGAGAGATTGTGCGTTTCGAGAAAATCGAGAAAATTGAGGCAGTACATATGCGCGAGGTATGATGGGTCGCCAACCGTGGTGTGTGTGGACAGCTGACCAGGTGCCGGGTGGCGTACCTCATGCGGCATAGTCTGGCTGTTATTTAAGAAGGCATTTTTATATGGCGGTGAATGCAGGTAGACGAGAGAGAGGATGCACATTAAACATAATATTTATTAAAGAGTTGAAGGCTGTAGCACTATTGTGAAGAGACAGAAAGCATATACAGTCCACAGCATTCGTTAGGTTGAATAAGTTACATATTTTGGATCGTAACTAAGGCTAGTAACGACCTTCTTTTCAGGTCGAAATCTAAGGAGCAAGAGTGTGTTGATCGGTCCGAAACTTTACTTCGAATGATTTTTGTGGACCGTGATTGGACAATTGAATACTGACGCAATAGTTTATATAAATTTCTATTGGTCAGTTTGACCCCACAGAGGGGAGAACTTGCTGTGAGTTATGTTAACGTTGAGCTGTCTTTCTTGACAGTTTTTGCCCATTAAATGAAAATATATGGGAGAGGGTTCGAAGTTGGATAATGCTTGTATCCTTCGTTTTTGGTGGAAATTCCAAGGAGTTGGTTGTACGTGTGACTCATTGCCAAATGTCCATGAGAATGGAATTTTGGCGCGAAACAGAGTTAGAATGAGCCTGTGGAGGAATCGCTACACCTACCTTATAGACAGGATGGTTTCTTAATTTTTGAATCCTGATTATACGATGTTTTTTAAAATCAATATTAAAATTTAGAGAACGTTTAAGAAAAAATATATTAAGAATGCGTTCAAATTTTGTTTTATTCTGATAAAAACTTCGCAAGTTATAAAAATTCTGTGTTTCTTCGATATAACATTAGTAATAAAATCCCGATTCAACGACTGCTAATCACACGTACGCATATATGTGTATACAAACAACAGTGACGAATTAAGGTTTTCAAGTGCATCAGGCTTTAAAGAAAGCTATATGCGTCAACGCATAATGCGCATCAGCTGCAAGTGAATGCATTGACGAGAGATACATAATAATAAATACAGTGGAACCAGGTAAAAATAAATACAGTCAAACTAGGAGCGGACTCGGTCGTCTCAAAGGGCGCATACCATGGATTTTCGGAGGGCGCGAGTCCTATCGCCCATGAGGGCGCATCGGCCAGGAGGCCAGTGGCCTAGTCTGCCCCTGTACCTAGTCTACTACACCAGAAACCGGATATCACTTCGATAGCTAGTTATTGCGCGTCTCGTTTCCTGTGTGATGAAAAAAATTTTAAGTCACTGGTGATCTGAAATAACAGCTGTTATTCGAAGACCAGGGGTTCCAGAGGAGCATACTGTTATTGGAAGAGTGATCACTCGGTAACAAGTGATTTTAACTGTTACCAAAAATATCATATATATATATATATATACAAAGAGAGAGAGACATTAAAAAAAACTTGTTAGGGAAGAATAAAAAAGAAATTTAGAGAAATAGTTAAAATGAGATATCGAAGTAAAAAACTATTACAAACAACATACATAGTAAAAAGCGATATAAACAAACCCATTAAATAAAGTACAATAACATAAAATGACAATGAAAGCAACATTTAAATAATAATAATAATATTAAATAAAAGAATTATCAACATACCAGAGCTGAGACGTAAAACACCACGTGGAGCAAAGAGAATTTTCGCAGAGCTGAAATGTTTTCTCAATTTTATTTCAATTTCTTTTTCTAACAGGTTGTCGGGAGGTATAGTTTTCCTTTTGGCTTATAGCTAGGAAATTATACAAAAACAATTTATTTTTCTTACGGAGAACTGTGAAAGCCTCCCTTGATAACCTCTCCACAGGTGTTTCCAAAAGAATTTTTCATTAATAGACTTTTATCCTTTATCAACTCTTTTCGCTTGAATTTGAATCAAATGGACTTCGATCCACACACTTTTTTTAAAATTAATCCAAGACGGTTTTTCGTTGCTCAATGTGGCGTTTTACAGCTCAGCTCTGCGAAAATTCTCCTTGCCCCACGTGGTACGTTTTACGTCTCAGCTCCGGTATGTTGATAATTCTTCTATTTATCATTATTATCGTTTTTCTAGACTTTTTATCAGATAATTTGCTATTGTTATTTTTACATATTGTATGACCAATTTCCCCAGCAGTTTCAATTATTGTCTTAACAATGTTTTCATTTGCTTCTGAGATGTCAACTTCTTCAATAAGTCCTTCCAGTGCAGAAAAGCGATTTTTTAATTCCAACTTGAATGCCTCGGTATTTTCTTTTAATTTCTTTAAATCCACCCTCTTACATACTTGTTTCCTAATGAGCTTCTGCCTTTCTAGTTTAGTATTTAAGTGCATTTTAAATCTCACCATTCGATGATCATTCCCGGCATGAAATCTATTTAGCACGCTGCAATCTTCAATAATTGGTTTCTTGTTTCCCAGGACATAGTCAATTTCCTTGGTTCCTTCATCGGTGTGTTTCTATGTCCATTTTCTTTGTGGTCTCTGGTTAAAAAATGAATTCATGATACTAAGATATTCAGATTCTTCAAATTTGATAAGTTGGTTAGCTATTGATTTGAACATTCAATGTGCAATTCCTAGCCATTGATGGGTCCTACGGCCTTGAATTTTTTATCATTTCCTTACCTGTGTATGTGCTGGATGTACATTTAATTTCAATAAAAACAGATAATTTCCTAATGGTGCTTTTTTTTTTTTTGCAAAAGAGTGTGTGTATGTATGTATGTATATGTATATATTCTCTCTTTTTTATTGATTTCTTACGATCTACAAAGCGTTATATATTATGCAAGAGAGATATAACAGCAAAACCAAATCACGAGAAGTTCAATCTCCAAAATTACCAGTAAGAATGATAAACGGGTCTCCTTCAGAATTGTAATATGAGGGCAACTAATTGAGAAGGTAATTTCCTCACGAACGAAGTGGTTAAGTGTGATAGTTCTTTCAATCACTTTTAACCTCTTAGATGGAGAACGAACACTTTCACGTCTTTAAAACATGTTTTGGGGTCATTATTTATTGCAGCACTCTACTGCATAGAAGGAACAATGCCTAGAGAGATAGACCTCGAGCCTCTTGGGTTGATAGATCAAAGCATTACAAAGTTGCTTTATATTTTAATGAAGGTTGGAGAAAAGGTAACATCAGCAACTGAATACAAAATAGACATGTACTGCTCTAATCAGTGATAGGCAAGTGCATATAAAAGTAAGTTCGAAATGCTAAGTATACTTCAGAAACGCTCCTGAATATTCACAGAAAAAATTGTTTACACATACGATAACAGACAAAATAAGGGCAAAAATAAAGATATTAAAAAACAAATACTTTTATCTTAATAATATACAGTACACATACTTATAACATGATTTTACCTAAGCTGTTTAATACGACCAATTGAGACTAACACGGTTTAGAAAAAACAGTAACTGTTATACAAATAAAACAGTCTATCCTTGCTTTCCAGTTGTTATTTTATTTATCGGGAAATTTTGGACTATCCGCCTGTATTAAATATTTAGTTGAAAACTGCTTCAATACACACCAACGCCGCATGCCATATTAAATCTAATTAAAATTTTATTTTATAAATATATGCTGCTATATTGAAATAATTTAGGATTCCTGATAAATACCCCTTTCCTAATTTTATTTCTTTAAAAAAGAAAAACAGACATTTTGGATGAAAGTTAAAAGTGGAATTTTTTAAAAATGTCAAACTTCAAAAAGATAATACTTTTTTTTTCTTTCTTCTGTGGAATCGTTTATCTCTGCTGGCAGGCACTACACTGAAAGTTTTGAAAAATATAATGCAAAAGAAATTAAAATATTTACTAAATTAGAACTCCAAAAACTTTTTCCAAGGCAAATAAGGTAATTAAGCAAAAATAATACCACTATTTCTTACAAATTTTGATTTATTTTTAAAATTCATAAATGAAAGTCTTAGCTGCTGTCAAAAATCTATAATTTAACATTTCTAGGTTGAATTATGCACAACCATATATAAAACAAGTCACAACAGCATTTGTGCAATAGAGGGCTGGTGGATAGGATTTACGGATCCCTAAACAATTTATCAGATCTGGACCCCAAACCATCCCCTACCCCACCTCCCCGCCCCAACCAGTTTTCAAGGGCTAAAAACTCACTCATTATCAAGCTTTTTATTATAATAGCTTCCTTTTACACACATACACACAGTCACGCACATACATACAGTGCTTCAAAATTCTCGGTTGAATTTTTAAAATATACATTATAAAATATTTATTCCGTGCAGATAGCTAAGATCCTAGAATCTTATTAGCGTTTCTAAGGAGATATTTAACGAGAATCTAAAAAAAAAAAGAAAAGAAAAAGTTTGCCGCCGGCCCTTTGGCATTCGTCCCCTTTGCTTCTCCCTGCCGTGCGATTATAATTAGCCATAATGGAAAGGAATTGTTGAGAATATATTAAGATGCTAGAGCAAAATTTCGTCGGGGCCGCCATCTTCGCTATAAATAATTGGGAAATACGCAATTATGGTATAAAGAAATGGTCATTTCCGATGGCTGACTCTTTGGAAACATCCAGCTAGGGGACAATGACCCTATTTACCTCTCCCTTTCAACCGTTCAGGGGCTGAACGGAAAGAATGTAAGGTTAAAAAAGAAAAAAGAAAAAGTAGCGTTAAGCAATATCTAAACGCTCTTCACAAACACCAAAGAAATAGTCAATTCTTAGGGCGTACAAGCACGAATCCTTTGTTATAATTGTGACGAAAGATAAAGGACTGCCAAGGACTGCTGCTTACGCGCTCAAAAGCTTACCTGTCACTTTGACGTTTGACCTATGTTTAACCTTAGCTTTATAACGTGCGTTATTTTATCAATTAATTTCATTACTTGGAGCAGAAAGTATAGATTTAAGTAATGAAACCAGAGGCAGCAGGGAGGGGAAAAAGTATGGACTTGTAAACAAATGCATACAAAACCTGTGCAACACGATTTTTTTCTATTAATTCATACGTTTATATTAAAATACCACGAAACTTTGTACATTAACAATAACGGCTTCATTCATTCCTTAATTCTAAAATTCAGCGAATAAATTATTACTTTTAACGCAGCAAATTATTTGATAGTAAATTATAGCAAATAACGTAGTGATCATATTTATAAAAAATAAATAGTTATTAATCCAAATTTCCATATCAAGCTTAAATAATTATGCAATCATACAGTTAATAAATACAACAACTTGAAATAAAAGTAAAACGCCTTTAAAATTACAATTTTCTCTTTTAACTTATATACAATTTAAACTGTAATAATATGATTATTTAACATAAATTTAACGCGGTAAAAAAAATTCTAATTTTCAACATTCACGTTGCTGTGATATGAAATGTAATGACTACTAACAATGTAAATATGGCATTAAATTTTCGATACCATTCGGTTAGACAAATTGTGCATGTTGACACAATATTTCTTTTGTTCGTTTCGACTTCGTTCGTTTTTATTTTAGTTTTGGTCTTAAACGGGTTATATCTAGTCTTAAGGATATTTTCTTGAGACCACCCATGCATGTGCATGGTGAATATTACACATATATATAAAATATACAGTACATGTGTTCATTAATGCATATGTTATGGAAAATAAAATACTATAATAATATAATATTAGGGTGGTGGTTGTACTTAACATATTATGATAAAAGTAAAATATAGCAACTATTCAAAAGTACATACTTTGCTGGAACATACAAGCATACATAAAATATACATTCAACATTTTTTTATACGGAACTAAGTTCATTCCATACCTGAACGAAAGTTCTATGGAATGAATATTAATATATCGTAACCCACATACCTTTTGTATTAATTGCTGAAAAGAGTTTCAAAGAGAGTGTAGTTTATATTTTTAAAGTACAAAACTAGCACATATCTTTGATTCACTACACAAGTAGCTTTTAGTTCCAATATATTTTAATTTAATGTAGTTTTCTTTCACAGCAACTTTACTCAACATAACAATTCGAGAAATATTTATTTATTTATTTTTTAGGAATCAGTTAAGAACTAAAGAAAGTAGAAATGATTCGAGGGCCACCACGGTCCACACAGTCGTGGATATTCGTGACCATCGTAATCCTGTTAGCAGTTTTGACGATGACAACAAATGCTAGACAAGAAAGAGGTAAGAAGTTTTGAACGTGACTACAAAATAAATAAATTTACATTCGGCAAAAATATAATTCTTTCATTTATTACCTGATTTACTGAACAAAATCACAGTAAATTGTTACCATCGGCCAATAAAAGTTTTGGGCTATAAATGTTGCCATTTTAATAATTTACGTTTATATGTTGTATAAAAAAAAAATCTTTTTTCAAAAAATTTCCTTTTTTTTTCTAAAAAATTATTTTTTCACAAATTTCTTTTTTTTCCAAAAAATTTCATTTATTTTAAAAAATTTCACTTCTTTTAAAAAATTTCACTTCTTTTAAAAAATTTCATTTTTTCCAAAAAATCTCATTTTTTAATTACAGTTTTGATTTGTGTACATCAGGAGTTTTCAAAGTTTTTGACTCGCGATGTTTTTCATCACTTATGTATTGTTTTACGGTTCCTAATGATGCAAGGATATTCAAATCACACGTTATAAATATTTTTATATAAAATGTTATACAAAATCTTATTCAACGTCGGAACGCCCCTAACCTGAACTCGCGATACTCAATCTGAAAATCCGGATATATCGGGTCCTGAGTTAAATCCCAAAATTGCAAACATCGTCCTTTAAAAAAATATTTACCTTGCCAAGTGAAGTCATTCTTCATATTAATGAAAGTAGAATGTATATTAACTGAGAAAAATTAAAACAAGGGAACGGGTTAACAACTGGAAGTTTGATTACCATTGACACAGTTATTTTCAAATCTTTTTTACCCACGACTCCCTTCATATCTCATAGATTGTTTATGGCTAATGTAGTGTATAAAAATATTCAATATACGTGTACTAAATATCTTTACGTAACATGTCATGTAAAACGTTAGTTAACGTCGCAAGTCCCCAAGAAACCGCGACGCAAAGCTTGCAAACTCGCGGTATACAGTAAATGCATAGATTGCTTTAGATCCTTGTTTCGTTTGAGTTTTACGGCGCAAGGTAAAAAAGGGTCATGCTGCGCCGAGATTTGGAGTTTTCCGAGAAATCCAAACCTCTTAAGGTCTAGGGAACTAACCCCCGGATTATGGTGAAGAGGTAGTCGGTAACCGTTCCTTTTTTGGTACAGTTGGGAATCTAACCTGGGATAATCCCACGATAAGCGAACGCGTTATCACCTCACCACCGAAGTGCCTTTTAGATTTTAGTCTGGTATTGTTATTATAACAATAATTATATTAGTATTGCTATATCTCATGACTGACAATAAAGTCAAATCATTACATAAATATTTATAAAATCAGAAGTTAAAATATTTTTTCTTTTATCCTATTAGCGTGGAAGAGATTGGACTTTAGGGAGTTTTTTACACATTCCTTATCATCGCCAAGGTCTCCATCATTCTTTTGCTCAAAAGAAGGGTATTTTCGGCACCCGGAAGACTGCAACAGTTATATCCGATGCGTTGACTATTTTGGCTCAGGTCGGAACTTAAAAGCAATTGAAGTTCAGTGTAAGCCTGGTCTCGTATTTGATGAGAATACGAGCACATGTAATTGGCCAGAATTATCACAACCTTGCAAATCTTCCTTCGACAATAGGAGGCCTTTCCGTCCACAGGAAGCTCAAGTTACTCAAAGACCTATTGCAACATTAAATCCTATTCAACACGAAGTACACGACCAAATAACAGAAAATGGTAGAAAAAAGCCCCAGAATGCACAAAAAAATCAACCACCACAACAACATGACCAACAAGTCAAGGAGCAGCAGCAGTGGCAAGAGGATCAGCAACACCGGGAAAAAGAAAAAGGAAAACCCCAATGGCAACAAGAAAAAGAACATCAATGGCAACAAGAAAAGGACGAGCAATGGAAACAAGAAAAAGACGACCAATGGCAACCGGAGCAACAAAGACATGAGCAACAGCAACAACAAGTAGAACAGCAGCGACAACAACAGCGAGAACAACAACAATTAGAACAGGAGCGGGAACAACAGCGAGAAAGACAACAACAGAAGCAACAGCAGCGGCAGCAACAACAGAGAGAAGAGCAACGACGGCAACAACAGCGAGAACAGCAACAGGAAACACAAAGAAAACAACAACACGAACAACAAAAGCAACAGCAAGAAATTATTCTTGAGCAAGAAAAAATATTTACAGAACAGTCAATTAAAAACCCTTCGAATACACATTTCCCTCAAACTCATTCGAAACCTGCGAGTATAAAGCAAATGACTGCAAACAGGCGGGGTCAACAACAAAACAAACCAAATATTCTCGGAGAAGAGGAAAAAATCCCCGTAGTGTGCAACGGAGAAGGCTTTTTTAGAAGCCAAGCAAACTGCAGTCATTTTTACAGATGTATAACTCGAAATGATAATGGATTCTCTGTTCATCCATTTACATGCCCTAAATCTCTAGTTTTCAATCCAGCAGAAAGCGCTTGCTCTGAACGACATAACCTCCTCCCAGGAGACCAATGCCGGAGGAATATTAATCGCAGAAGTAAAAGGCAAACGAGTGGGGGAGGAAAACTTTGCAAATCTGAAGGATTTTTCAGACATCCAAAAGACTGTCGCGCTTTTTATCGCTGCGTTGAAAATCCGGAAAAACCAGGAAAGTATCAAACACATTTCTTTTCTTGCCCAGCTAACCTTGTTTTTGATGAAGAAGCTTCAACATGCAATTGGCCTCACCAAGCAGCACCTTGCGATAATAGATTGCGGAAGCCACAAAAGACTACACTTGCACCAAGCAAATCAGTTTCAAGACCAACCGTTCAAAAACCTGTTTCGTCGGCTAAGAAACCTTTACCAGATAGAAAACAAGATAATCCACGAAAGTCTGGATCAACTGCAGCTCCAAGAAAACCAGCTACTTCTAAAACATCGTCTTCAGCAAGAAATCCTTCAACATCCAGGTCCACGAGTAAGCCATCCTCAACAGCTTCTAAAAAGCAACAAACTGCAACGAAAATTAAACCACAGCCAAATACACCAGCGCCGAAAAAACCAAATTCGCAAATACCACGAAAGCCGCAACCTGGGCAGCAGAAAAAAAGACGACCACAAGATGATAGTACTCCTTCCCCATCGAAGCGTGAAGGTAGTGAACCTGAATGCACAGCTGAAGGTTATTACAGACACCCTTCAGACTGTAATAAGTTCTACCGCTGTGTTGACATGGAAGGTGATGGGAAGACATTTACCCGGTATGACTTTGACTGTCCTGAGGGACTAGTATTTGACGAGAAAAACAGTGTCTGTAATTGGCCTGAACAAACTGTTCCCTGTAACGGAGCAGCAGAAACAGAAGGCAGTAATGATGGCGATGATGACACTCCTGAATCAGAAGAGTCAGAACCCTCAACTACTGACAGCGGTCAAGGGGCAAATGAAGGTACTGAAGCAACAGATAATAACCCTGAAGAAGAAGAAGTAGAAGAAGGTGATTCAGAAAATGACAAACCTTCAAATGGACAGAAACCAGATAGTGAAACATCAACTTCAGGCAATGACAATTGTAAAGAAGAAGGATACTTCCGCCATCCTGATGATTGTAATAAGTTTTATAGATGTGTGGACTTTGAAGGCGATGGCAAATCATTTACTCGATACGATTTTGATTGCCCAGAAGGTTTAGTATTCGATGAAGTTAATAGTGTTTGCAATTGGCCAGATCAAAGTGCACCATGCGATGGAAGTGGCTCTCAGACAGACACAAGTGAGTCGGAATCAGGAGAAGATTCTGAATCAGATCAAGGAAAAGAGACAACATCATCTTCTGGGACTACTGATGGTGAGGAAGTTTCATCTACGACTGAAGATCCTACTTCAGAAGAACCGGAAACTACAACAAAAAGTAGAGACATTTCAACAGTTAACCCTAATACCCCTACAACATCATCTGAAATTTCAACTACAATGAGTTCAACAACGAGCGACAAAGAAGGATCAGGTGATAAATCAGAACAATGCACAAAGGAGGGATATTTCAGAGATCCAGAAGACTGCAATAAATTCTACCGGTGCGTTGATTTTGAGGGAGATGGACAGTCTTTCGTGAGGTATGATTTTGAATGTCCTGAAGGTCTTGTTTTTGATGAAGTAAATAGTGTTTGTAATTGGCCTAACCAGAGCCCACCTTGTGACAATAAAGAATCTTCTGAAACTGGTGCAACGAAAGACACAACTGATGATGGTACAACCGATTCTTTATCTACAGAAGATGGGTCATCGTCTTCGACGGAAACAAGTTCTACGATAGGATCAATTAGTTCCACAGTAACCACGGAATCCGAAGACGAAAGGAGTTCTACATCTAGCGAGTTCGATTCAACAAGCGAAAGGAGTTCTACATCTAGCGAGTTCGATTCAACAAGCGAAAGTAGTGCTACTTCTAGCGAATCTGGTTCGAGTAGCGAAACAAGTAGCACAGAATTGAGTTCAACAACAAGTGAAAGTGAAATACCAATAACAGATATTGTATCTACGACACCGTCTAGTGGCTCAGGCCAAGAGTCAACAACAGGACAATCAAGTACCTCATCTGGTGATTCGAAAATAGATTGTACTGAAGAAGGTTATTTTAGGCACCCTGAGGACTGCAATAAATTTTACAGATGCGTTGATTTTCGAGGTGATGGTCGTTCTTTTACCCGTTATGATTTTGAATGTCCAGAAGGATTAGTGTTTGATGAAGTTAACAGCGTGTGCAACTGGCCCCAACAAAGTCCACCTTGTCAAAGTGACAGCACAGGGACCGTTGATGAAAATAAAAGTACCAGTGATTCCACACCTGAAGATTCAACAACGGAGGGCACAGGAACAACATCTATTACATCTTCAACTACGGGCCAAGCATCAACGACTTCAAAAACTGATAGTTCAAGTGATATTACTGACTCATCCACATCAACGACTTCAAAAACTGATAGTTCAAGTGATATTACTGACTCATCCACATCAACGACTTCAAAAACTGATACTTCAAGTGATATTACTGATTCATCCACATCAACGACTTCAAAAACTGATAGTTCAAGTGATATTACTGACTCATCCACATCAACGACAGGAATGACTGAAAGTGGATCAACACCTGAGCCTGAAGGTTCAACGATGTCATCAATAAATGATACATGTGAAGAAGAAGGATTTTTCCGACAATCGGACGATTGCACGAAGTTTTATCGTTGTGTAGATGTTAACGGACAGCTCACACGTTACGACTTTGAATGTCCTGAAGGTCTTGTTTTCAAGAAACAGCCCAGCGAAAAGTGCGAGTACCCAACGGATGAAAATAATAGTTGCGCACCAAATGGAAGCTCCTCCACAACATCAACAACTGATGGCGGCCCCACTGCTGGCACATCATCAACACCCTCAGCTGGGGGAAGTACGTCTTCATCAACTTCTTCTAGCGACGCTAAAGAGTGTGAAAAGGAAGGCTTTTTTAGAGACGCGGATGATTGTCGTCGATATTACAGATGTTTAGATGAAAATAATGATGGCACACTAGTTAAAACTGATTATTCATGTGAAGAAGGTGAATTTTTTGATGAAGATATGCGCTTTTGTAATCGAGCAGATCCGGATAATCCATGTCAGCCACTTCAACCTGAAAAATCAACTACCCCCTCTTCTGTAACAACTTCTGATAGTACTCCGTACCCTACAGAAAGTTCAACAGCAAGCGAAGCACCGTCGGAAGCAACATCTATAAAGACGACTTCTACTCAAGCAGGTGAAATAACAAGTAGTTCCGAAACGACAAGCAGTTTGACAACGACAAGTAGTTCAACAACGACAAGCAGCTCAACAACGACAAGTAGTTCAACAACGACAAGTAGTTCTGAAACGACAAGCGAAAAAACAAAAGGTGAAGGTGGCGAAATTGAATGTACTGAAGAAGGATTTTACAGAAATCCAAACGACTGTAACAAATTTTATCGTTGTGTCGATTTCCGCGGTGACGGTCAGTCTTATGTTCGCTACGATTTTGACTGCCCAGAAGGGTTAGTATTTGATGAAGTAAACAGTGTATGTAATTGGCCACAACAGAGCCCACCTTGTGAAAATATTGGTAGTTCATCATCTTCAGACAAATCAACCACTTCAGGAGGCAGCGACGAATCAACTTCCGTATCAACAACTAATGGTGAGAAAACGACAGGCGCAGGTTCATCGACTACAATTACCACAGGAAAAGGAACCGATGATGATTTAGAATCTTCTAGTACAGTTAACACTCAATCATCTCCAAGTGTAACTGAAAGTACTGAATCAACAACATTATCTAGGGAATCTACCGTGGAATCTGGGCAATCTACAACAAAATCTGGAGAATCAACGACGGAATCCGGTCAATCTACAACAAAATCTGGAGAATCAACGACGGAATCCGGTCAATCTACAACAAAATCTGGAGAATCAACGACGGAATCCGGTCAATCTACAACAAAATCTGGAGAATCTACGACCGAATCTGGTCCATCTACAACAAAAGCTGGGGGCTCTACAACATCTGGAAGTAAAGGATCCTCAGGAAAAATTGAATGCACTGAAGAAGGATTCTTCAGAAATCCTGATGACTGCAATAAGTTTTACCGCTGCGTCGACTTTCGAGGCGATGGACAATCATACGTAAGGTACGATTTTGATTGTCCGGAAGGGTTGGTATTTGATGAGGTTAATAGTGTCTGCAATTGGCCACAACAAACACCACCATGTGAAACAAAAAGTGGTGCAGGTGCAGAAAATGGCGATAAAGACAAGAAAACTTCAGAAACAACAGATTCGACTACAAGCAACGAAGAAGAATCATCAGAAGGACAAAATACGGCTACAACCATTGAAGGGGGATCCTCAGAAGCCAATACAGCTACAACTGCGCAATTAACTTCGACGACATCCGAGAATAGTGAAAGTAGCTCAGAACCGGGATCTCCTGACACTCAGTGCACGGAAGAAGGTTTTTTCAAAGACCCCAATGACTGTACCCGTTATATAGAATGCGAAAAGAATGAAGAAACAGGAGAATTAACGAAATCCGAACATCAGTGTCCTGATGATCATGTATTCGACGAAGAAGGTCGTTATTGTAATTCAGCTGATCTTAGTCCTTCTTGTGAAGGAAGTTCAGAAAACAATAATACTAGTGGAACTACTGAAAGTTCTCAAGGTGAATTCCAGTGTCGAGAAGAAGGATTTTTTAGAGACCCAGATGATTGTGGTGCTTATTATCAATGCAAAGCCAAAGAGGGTGGCGGATTTGAACAAAGTCACGTTCAGTGTCCTGAAGATCACATTTTTGATGAAGAAGGGCGATACTGTAATGCAGAGGAATTATTGCCAGATGAACA
>QLNU02015360.1:63346336-63365248 GCA_006491805.2 Dysdera silvatica
TCCTTTTTGCCTTCTAAAGCACTCATTCCTTGAAATAAACAAAATAAAGAACATAAATATATTACTTAAAAAGTATATTTAAGAACGTAATTTGTAATAGTCAATTCATAAAAATGCATCAAAAACCGTATCACTATTTCGATTTCAATTAGCCGTTGTGAAATCTCCAACGATAAATAACACCATGCAAAAACATATTACTAATTATATATACAAGAAATAATGCTTAATTTATGAACATGTATTTTCTGTCTCTTTCTAAATGTTTAATGTAGAACTTACCCATGAAAAATATTCCTATACATATAGGAGAGCTGATCGCCTGATCTACGACACATTTCAAGAAAACTTGTCGTGGGGCCCGACCTGGAACCCATCGGTCCAAAACTCTATACCAGTAAAATAGAACAGGACCAATCCCACCAGTTCCAATAATAGCATATCTACTCGCCGCTTTCCAGTCAAGAGAAGTATCCTCCTGCTTCTCAGTTTGCTTTTTAAATAATCTTTTCTCCACTAACTGCTGTGTTAGTTCCGCAGACACATAAAGAATGCCAAAGGAAGCTACATTTGTAACGAGGGGTCTCCGCTGAAACACTTTAGAGATGCGCTGAAGTGTCAGGCGCCATCCGGCAGTAGTGGCAACCATGCTTAGACAAGCGGGAACACTGCTGACAATGGCGACGACCCAATTTCAGTAACATACATCCTTGAACTTAAATCGGAACATTTGATCGAAATCATTTTTCGCCTACTGTCTGCTTGATCGTTAACGTTGTTAGCCACAAGTAGGAGGAAAAGCGAAAGCCATCGTATGTTTGGACTATAGCCAATTTTGATTGTCGTCTTCTCTTGCTAGAACGAAATACGTATCCGCTGATAAGTATTGCAGAAAAAACAAAGCACAGGCGCATATACAACCCACCTCGATTACTGATAACAACGCGTAGTATTGTTTGCGGCACAGAATGCATTCGTAGACGGCTATGATTTCCGATAAACTGTATTGCTTATCACTGCTAGGTAACGTCAAATGGCACAAGGTTACGAAATACGGCCCTCGAATTTGTATTAGTTATTTTTTAGTTTCAAGTCCCCAAACTACTTAATGGGTCATTGGAGATAGAGCCGGTAACTTAAGGTGAACTTAAAGCCACGATACATTACGGACGCTCATGGTTACTTGGGTTCTGTAAACGTAAAATTACGAAATAAACATTTGATCCACAAAGGTTGGTCATCAGCTGTCAATATTCCCCTTCCCTTAAAACATAATTCTGGCAGCCTTAATTTATGTGGCTGGGGTAATAATATGGACGCATTAAATATATATAGACTTATATAAGTGCATATCTGATAATATATAGTATATCCATCAGAAAGTCTATATATAAACTTCCCGCTAAGACTTAAAATGTTGAATTCACTTTCACTATTCCAAAATACCTACATAAATATCTATTACAGAACTGACTTTCTGTATAATTTCATTGATTTCTTCCTGTTTTTATAATTATTTTAATTTATATAGTTATTTTGCCTCGGGCAGCTGGGGCTCTGTCAGACCTTATAGTCTCTACCCATAGCTACCCATGCAGATCGATTATATGTATGTGGTTTATACTGTAATCTATATTTGCATCTGCCCGAAATAAAATTGAATTGAATAGATTTAATTAATTATGAAAACAATCTATATATACAGTGAAACCTGTCTAAGGCGGAAACTCACGGGACCGGAAAAAAATTCCGTAGTATGCAGGTTTCCGCCTTATGTAGGTTACATGCAAAACAAATACATACATAGTTAAATTCAGTGGTGAGAGATGACTGGATATGCTAATTTTTTTTCTTTGTCTCATCTTGCGAACTTTATAACTAAATTTATTTCCCTCGTGATAAAAATATTTATTTTATCGCTGCATTTTATATTTATTAATTTTTGCAATATTTTGTGTTAATAGTTACGATCAATACAGTACAAATCTCCATGGCAACAGTATTCGCCTATTCTATACAAAAAGTATATTACATAAGCTTAAATTGTAACGATAAAGTATATAATCGTCCTTGCTTCCCAATTTTCAATCAGTCCATTTTATATCAGGATTAAAATGAGAAATGTGCTGACGTATCAAGTATTCAACCTTTAATATTCACTCACAGTATGCAATTCTTTGATACATTAACTGTATTACACAATTTTTTTTATTGTAATTTGCTTACAATTTATTTTGTTTTACAATACACGTTTCAACTTCGCATATTGAATCATTCATCATGTTCATTATTTTTGAATTGTTTATTTGAAAACAAAATTTTGTATATACTGTAAGTATACTAGGGCGCGCTGACGGATCTAAGGAGAGTGATGGGGCAATCGCTTCCTACCGTTCTTGAGCCGAAATTATATCATGGAAAATGAAAGAAAAAGTACGGAACACTTAGTTAAAAAGGGGAATCGGAAACAAATCGCCCTCCCCCCCCCATTGAAAGATTTCTGGATCCGCCTTTGCTATGGCATACGTATAACTTGTGCCCTAACGTGTTTTCTAGATGCCAAGAAAATAGACCGATTCATGAACATTTTATCAGCCCCCAGAGTGATTGCTCCTTGATGAAAAAAGAAAAGAATAAGGGTTTCACTCTTCCCAGTTTCATTCTTTGTTAGCTTCCAGAAAGTTCTTTTATTTGAATTTGCGATCTTCAAGAGTAAACTAATTCAAAAACTAAGTATCTTTGAGAAGTATTTTTAAATACAAATGGGAATTTAAGGTGCTTCTCTGGATATAGACCTCACAAAGGATGATCATTTTTACTACACCTTGCTGTGAGTTTATTCATGAATTGATGAAGTCGACGTGAGTCATATTTCGTTCTGGCTAACAATGAACGTTTTTATTTAAGTACGGGTAGTGTGAAAAATGGTGGTCGAGTAAGGACATTCTGCATCTATAAAGTGTAAAATGTCTTTTGTTCGTCATCCCCCACTTTGCTATTTGCATTGTATTACAACCCTCTTTCCTTTTTCTGCTGAGAAAATTTTCTTCCTACTAACGATTTTCCGCTTTATGCAGGCTTTTCTCTTTAACGGGATTAAATAGTGCTTTCCGCTTCCGCGTTAGACAGTTTCCGTTTTAGCTAATGTTAACTACCATTGACTTTTGAAGGGATTGCAAAAAAATTACGTTTAGAGCAAGTTTCTGCCGTGTGGAGGTTCCGTTTTAGACAGGTTTCACTGTGTGTGTATATATACCAGTAGCTTAGCGTGACTTCAAATGTGGGGCATCTTCAATCGCTCGCTCACCATGTCCCTTCAAATAAAATCACAATCCATAGATACATTAGCAGTAACATGGGGATATGCATATGAAATGTGACTTTTTTTATTTCAGAAAGTCATGGTAGACAATTAGAGATGGCCAACTTTTGAAATCATGCTATGTCACTGGTAGATGCTAAGCACGGTACATGTATATAACACCACCGTAAATACCTATTTATGTATATTTATATACACATGCTATTATTTTGTAGTACAAGTAGTCTTTTCCAAAATTGTTGTGTTGGTTTATGGCACAAGTACAGCACTGATTACGCTGCGCCGGGACCTGCAGTTTTCCGAGGAATTCGAACTCCTTAAGGCCTAGGAAAAGACGGATTTAGGTCATACGGCGCCCGGTTCAAGCCCAAAATTTGGCGGCCTCCACCCCCGTTAAATATTGTTTTCGATCATCAATTTCATTTATTGAAATTATTTAAGAATAAGCGCTTAGATGATCCAATTGGATTTGGCCTTGTCTGCACTTAGAGGTTGTTGGGCCATTTTGGCGCCTCCCTTGACTTGGCGCCCAGTGCGACGGTATCGGTCGCACAGCCCTTAATCCAGTAGTAGTAGTAGTTGAGTGGGCCTTTAATCCAGGGGTCTTCAACCTGTGGCCAGCGGGCCACTTGCGTCCTTCCGGCTCATGAAAAAATACAAATTGTTTCACACAAAAATAACGTCACTTATTTCCTTTGAGTTAAATCTATGTATTTTATTCCATTCACATTTTCACATTTCGTAATAAATATTTTAAAATGCTAGAGAACTAAAATAACTCGCGGTCTTCCCTCAATCGTGTTTTACTTTAATTTTCTAATGGACATGCACATTAGATGACGTTTTATTGATTTGCAGTGCAACAGTGATTTAAAGGAATTCAACTTAGGACTCGTTGAATTCTATTATAAATGGGTCGATAAGAACATCTTTCCAAGCATATGGTTGCATGCTCTTTCAATGTTACTATTCGGGAGTATTGCATCTGTGCATAGGCGTGAACAAAAATTCATAAGCGAGAGGGGGAGGGGTTACAGGCTTATAAGTGGGAGTTATAGAGCTACAAATCCATATATTCATGTGCATATGTACAAAATTTCATCACAATAGGGGGGGGGATTAAAACCCCCCCATGAACCCACTCTGCGTACGGCAGTGAGTCTGCGAAAAACTCTTTTCTTTCAGAATGAAGTTGGTAAAATCAAAAGTTATGTCCGGAATAGCTGACGTCCACCTTAAAAACACTCTTAGGGTTGCAACGTCAAAAATAAGATATGACAGGCTTGTTAAAAATAAACAGTGCTATAAATCTCACTAAAAGGTTTGATTTCGCTTTATATATTAACAACTAAAAGTATTGTAAATGTTTTTTACTCCCGTACGTATTTTACATTGCAATATATATAAGGGAGGAGGACGTCAACTCCCTCCCCTTCTGAACTGGCTGGCGCAAACAAACATTGGCTAAACCCAGCTTTGAAATGACGTCCTCCCCTCTACTGTAATCGGCTAGGCCGTTTGTGATGTCAACTCCCGTTATTTCTAACGGTACCATCGGACAATTTTCTGCAAACGAACTATAGACTATAGCCTACGGCTGCAAATTTTTGACGAAACAATTTCGATAGCGAAAAATCAGAATGCGGGAATGCGGCTAAATTTTTTGACCGATTGAAATTATATTTCACAATATTTTCTATCCCTATCGAAATACTGCACGATTTCTCCTTCCGCAGCATCGCATATTCAAATGAAAATGGACATGTCTTTTTTCCTACGGAAATATTGTAACTGTTGAACTAGTTAATAGTAAACAGAATGAAGAATACGACGTGCAGTCTGAACAATTTTAAGCCGTCGCGCCTCGCATCTGCCGCTACTAACTTGGTTAAATTAAAACCGTTGTACATTACTGAAGTAGTTGTATTGGGAATATAAGGTCAGACTTACAGTTTCATTGTGGAAACTTCCTAGTGCCGACTTTTATATCTTCCTATCTTTTAAAAGCTTCTACGGTTTATCGGTAAGTAAAGTTTTTGAGTGTTTGTAATTTACTTATGTGAATTGCCATAAATTTTCCACATGCAAAAGCATGCTCTTTTATATTTTGTTGTTTTCGAAAATACATAATAAAATCACCAATGCAGATGAGAGAAAAAGATTAGGTGGTTGGAAATATGAAAAGATTGAAGAAGAAAAGTTAAAAAAAATACTGAAAGATGTTCTGACAAAACTAAAAAGATTTAAACCCCTTTTTTTTTATTTATTTATTTATTTTCAAAAGCCAAAGCAGCTATTCTTAAACAGTTGGAATCATCCATTAGACAACCAAATTTTATGTATAACCGCAAGTAATACTTCGAATTTGTGCAAATTGACACTATTTTTAATAATCGTGGAGAAAATAAACATGAAATTCCTTTAAACCAAGGTTGAAGCGAAAGTGACATGGAAAATACTAACCACAATCGCCATGAACCTGAACAAGAATATGGTGTCAGTGTCATAAGTGAATCTGTAGCATATCCGGGATTTTTAAGACAATGGTGGTTACCAATTTTTCTTCTGAAAAGCCGTTTTCTTGTTTAAAACGCATAAACTATTATTTAAGATCCACCATGTCAGAAAACAGGCTGAAGAATCACGAAAATTTTAACAATTGATTCAGATTTATTGGAATCAATTTCATTTGACACTATTGTTAAAAATTTTGTAGAAAACAAATATCGACGGCAATATTTTTATATACTCATGAGTGAGCATCAATGGTCGATGTTTCACTTTCAACGTGTGGAACCCATGTTTGTACTCGTATCCTTTTTTCTTCTTCTTTTTAAATAATAAAGATATTTTTAATTTAATCTTAGGTTCGATAATTTTAAATCCTAATTTTAGTAAAACAACCCAGGATTACTAATTCACGATCATTTATGTTCAGTTTACGGTTTTATTAACTTCAATATCAGATATCGGGAACATAAAAGTATAAAAACATCAACGTTTTTGTAATAATCAAAAGTATATTGAAAATTAGTGGATTTTTTTTTTAAATACGATGAAATTCGTCTTTAACGATACTCAAACGACTGTGAAAAAATATCATTAAGGAAATTTATCATAGAAGACGAAGTTGAACATGATACTATACCAGGGGCGGACTGGGCCATAGGCCAACCGGCCCTTGGGTCGGTGCGCTCTCATGGACTATAGGACTTGCGCCCTCATGGGCTATAGGACTCGCGCCCTTTGAGAGGATCCAGTCCGCCTCTTTACTATACTTAAAAATATGTCTGCTGTAAATTGTCCTGCCAGATAACCGGAGCTCACATCTCCAGATTTTTTTTTATGGGGTTTCCTGAAGGATAAAGTTTATCAGCAAGTGCCAGCAACTCGTGCAAACATAATTGAGCGAATCGGAAATGCTTGCGCCCAACTTACAGAAGACACACTTTTGAATTGTGTACAACTATTTGAAGCGAGAATTAATAAATGTATCGAAGTTGAAGGTCAAAATTTCCAGCACTTACTTGAATGATGAGAACACCGCGATGTTGAGAGGCAAGGGGATTCGCCGAAATAAAGTACCCCAATGGTGAGAGAACATACCGGAAACAAGTTCTGCCTTGTCAACATTTGATCAGCGTTGGAAGTATCGAATGGTGGGGAGGGTTCCACTAAAACAAAGTTTAATAAATGGAGCCATTATAACGCTACTGATCACGAATAAAATGTTTCTAGACAAAAGCTATGTTATGTTATGCGGCTTTTTCATACGAAAGTTAAGGTATTTTTTTCTGCAACCCAATCGCCGGCAGACTCACGAATTGAAGTTACCTGCTCCAGTAAAGAAAGTGGGCCACTTACAACAGCCTTCCACTGAAAGGAGTATGGCCGGGTTATAATATTTTTTTTTTTATTAGGCCGATGCTTATTTTCAGGCTTTGATGTTCCCTGGCAAAAATCACCTGCGGGGAGAAGATAGCCAATTATTCTCCAGAGTATTCAACAATGCATACATATACTTTTTGCGGATTTATTTTATTATTAGTATTATAATTTAGTAATATGTGATTAAATGTGTTTTTAATATAATTGTCAGTTTCTTTGCACATTTACGCTGAAAATTGAATTGTCCGATTATTTGAAATCTAGCCTATTTGAAATCGGGGCCGCCTCTTTTATTTCAGATTATCGGGATTGTACAGTATATTAAATCTGTGTGACATTAAAATTACAGTATCGATACCAAAAGATATGTGTGAAATTGTTCGTCACGCAATAGGTGGTTTTTTTTTAAATATAATTTAATAGTAACTGTACGTCCGTACGCATGATATGTGTGTAAGGCAGGGATCTTCAACCTTTTTCAATCCAAGGGCCAATTTTTCTTGTTCCCATAGGCCCGCGGGCCGCACTACGGTATCAATAATATTACGACTGAATACAGACGGCTCAAAGGGTGCGCGCCCCTAGATTAGCCTTTATTGGTATTTTATTCTTAAGCCACTATATTAGTTTTGCGTGCCCACCCAAAAATATTTTCTGTATCCGCCTCTGGGACTGAATATATATATATTACAATGTAAAATACGTATGGAAGAAAAAAACGTTTACAATACTTTTAGTTATTAATATGTGAGGGAGTCTTCAAGTATTACATAAGCAGCTTGTGGGTGCCCTTGGTCTTATTTTTCTTATGTTGTAGCCAACGTTAATTTTGTTTACTAAAGTTGAAAATGGCCAAAAAATATTGCTTACGTAATAATTTGATAAACTCTTAAGTTTTCAACCAATCCTTTTAGCGAGATTTTTGGCATTGCTTTATTTTAATAATCTTGTCACATCAAGGTCTGGTTTCCCTTTGATATTGCAACCAGAAGAGTGTTGATAAGGTAGACGTCAGTTATTCTAAATTTTGGTTTTATTAACTTCATTTTTGAAAACAGCTGTTTGCGGACGCATTGGCGTACGCAGAGGAAGGGTTGACGGGGTTGTAATTTTCACTGCAATATTATTTTGTGTATATACATATGGATAGCAGCTCTGTACCCACCCACATTCCCTGTGAACTTTCTATGTTAGCTTATGCGCAGTTGTAAATGCTTCAGAATAGTAACATTTTCAGAGCATGCAGTCAGATAGTGGGGAAGATGTGCTTATCAACATTTAGAATAAAATTTCCATAATCTAAAGTTGATTTTTTTAAATCACTGTTGCACTGCAAATCAATAAAACTACACCTAGTGCCCATATACGCTAGAAAATTAAATCAAAATATGATTGAGGGAAACCTCGTGTTACTTTAGTTCTATAGTGTTTTAAGATATATTTATTACGAAATGTGAAAATGACGACAGAATAAAATATGTAGATTTCAGACTCCAAGGGAGCAGGGACGTTATTTTTGTATGAAACAACTTCTATTTTTTCATGGGCTGGCGGGCGACATTAAACATATAGGCGGGCGGCATGTGGCCCGCGGGTTGAAGACCCCTGATCTATCATATACTTCCGGAATTAACAAATTTGTCAGAACAGGGGTAAAACAGTAATTCATTACGAATGTACTAAAATGACCTGGGTTAATTATCATATATGCAATTGTATCTTGTTGAACGTTTGTATTATTTATTAGACTACTTTTATTATAATTTGGCATATTTTTTCATTGGTTTTGAATTCAGTAATTTAATTGCACATTTTGAAATGTACATGTGGTGCCATCTAGCGACAAATATTAAATTAGTTGACGAGAAACTTGCTTTTATTCTATACTTTACCGTCTAATGACAATATGATAGATTTTTGAAACAGCGGCAGGTAAATTGAACTAACGTATATTGGGATTCTTAACCAAATCCAATAAATAGAGTAGAACAAATAGGGACAAAAAATATTATCAGGACTTGTGATTTAAAAATATGTAGCGCCATCTGTGAATATATAGACAAACTAATAAATTTCTAATTAGAAAATTAATTAAATTTCTTCATTAATCAAATTCTATTTCATAAAAAAATAAAACAAGAACAATGCAAATTTTAGAAAATGTAATAGACAAATGCGGTAGCACCTCTATACATCGACAGTTCCATAATAAGACTTCCATATACAGAACCTTCGATATATAGACACGATATTTTTATACTTTGTGTAGTATATAGTACGTAGAGTCGCACTTTCTAATCGTTACATTCTTTATAATAAGTATATATTCTTTTATAATAAGTGAATATAAACCGTATTTTTTACAAGTTCTGTTCACGTAGATAATTAAAAACGAGAATTACCGAGAAAAAAATATGATTAACATACCTTAAAAATATTAAATTTATGTAGTATTTATGTTTCTGAAATAAATTTGTTAATGTCTTGCTGCACAACAAATTCCCATGATCTTTCATTATAAAAGCGTTTACACTTATTAAGTCTGTGAAAGGCATCATAAGCAAAATTTTCGGCAAACTAAATACGTCGTTTTAAAACGCTACCAGTTAGATGCAACATATTCAAAGATTTTCACAACAAACTCCTGACTTTTAATAATTGCAGGCATCATATTTTTTGGGAAAACCAAATTTAAAGACAACGTATTTTTGCACACTTCATTGTTTTTCAAGAACTTCAGCTTTTTACAACAATGAGAGATTTTATTCTCACGATTGCGAATGGACACGGTCGATTACAACTTCTAAAAAATCTCGATTTTTCTTTAAAAATCGATGTATAGAATTTTTTTCGATATATAGAAACTATTCTTTTTATGTACTGACCATGGAAATGCATAAAATCTTCAATGTACGGAAATTCGACATATGGAAATACTATATAGGAGTAAACTGTAAAAGAACATTTTATATTTTTCTAGAAATTCTGTTAACGGTAAGCCCGATGCATAAGTATAACCGGTCTTAAAATATAATGATAAAATGCCTGCACAGTAGATTCTCGTACATTATAACGAATATGTGTATATTATATATACATGTTCTTTATAATATACTATTATATGGTACATATTATAACGAATACCGATAAAACAAAAAATCTGTTCGCACGAAACTAAAACCAATTTCCCTTGTAAATGCCAATAAGCCAATGTATTAAAATTTCTGATTTAGCTTAATAAATTTTGTGGAAATCCCATTATAACAAAAGACTTAATCGTGATCAGGCCAACAGGGGGTTCAGGGGATTTCGCTCCCCAATCTGGAAAGTGGAGGGGTGAAAGGTGTATTTCCCTCCCCCACTATCAATGAATACTATTAAAATTTTAACTTCAAAAATAACATTAAACATTTCCACTAATGTAGCACAGATGAAACAAATTTGGATTCTAATTTCAGTTCCTGTTAATAGATGTTGGCACCATACCGTCAATAATACTATTTTACATTGCCCCCTGGCGTATCTATTGTCAAAAAAATTAGTCTCTCTCTTTAACTATACATTGTTTTTGGTCTTTGTGAAACTATCGATTTTAAAGAGTGGTGCTCCGCAAAATCAGCAACATTGTAAATCGTTCAAATGTTTGTTGTTTTGTAATTCATTTTTACTTAATTAAGTAATTAACATATAATTAACAATTATATTATCTAAATAATATTTTATAATAACTGTTGGGAATTTGTGGCGATGTATGGTGCCACCAGTTTGTTGCCGCAAAAGATCTCTCGGCCCCCACTTTCCGAAACGTTGGCAACCCCGATCGAGGACCAATGCAGAGAATTCTAAATTTCATCAATTATCTAAAGACTGAACAAGGAAATATTTTAATTTTTTATCAAGCATCAAAAAATAAATATTTGTTATAAAATTCAATGAAAATATATTTAATGATGCTATTAATAGTAACGAATATCGAAATTTTTTGTTTAAAGGAACATAGTTATCTTCTGAACCATTTTAAGGTTCTAATTATCAAATCACCATAACAATAAAGCCTTTTTTGCTTCATTATTTGAAAATAATTAACTTTGTTGTAGCTTCATAAAATTATTCAGAATCCTCGATGTTTACTTCAAAACTATCCAGATTTATAACAATAGCCAGATTAAGTAAAACTGTTGTTGGGCTTTGTAAATTTATGTTGGACGAATCGAAGAATCGCTGGACATGTGGGTCGAAGCCATGCGGCGATTGGACGGTGCTGGCAAGAGTGGGTCAACAACGACAGATGTCAGCGTCGGGACGGCAGCGGTCGACCTAGGGCCACAACAGAACGGGAAGACAGAGCAATTGTCAGAGCAGCTGTCACAGCACCGGATTCGTCGTCAAGACACCATCCGGGATCTTTATCAGTCTATGCCACGCCGGGTGACAGCTTGCATCCAGGCCAGAGGTGGACCAACGCCTTATTGACTTCCTCCCTTTGTAACGGTCAAACTCTGCAATAAATCATTCAATTGTTCTGAAATTTTAATCGTTTCTTTTTCTATGTATGTTCTTCACATCCACCAATTTTTATCGCAATCGGACAACTCCTTCTTGGTGCGTCGATTTTTTTTTGTTATAGAGTGTATGATGGCTAAACAGGTATCACTATGCCACTGCAGGTCTTCAAGAAGTTCGATGTTGCGATAGGCATGGCGTAGCGGAGTGGTACCGTTGGGAATAAAGCACCGGGCGGAAAATTCTTGGTGACGCAAAATTTCAATATTGGGCTGATGGAAGGGAGTGTTAATGGGCTTTAGCGGGCGCAATATTTAACTTGCCCCGGCACTGGCACCCGCGCTACGCCACTGGAGATAGGAGTAATACGGTCGAACTTCCGTAAGTCGAACTTTTGAAAGTCGAATTTTTCCTTAACTCGAATAAATGTTACAATTGCTGTATAAATGTAAAAATTTCAATGGCTTTTTTATTCCGTAAATCGAATTTCTATAACTCGAAGTTTTTTCTATCTCGAATTTTCTGTGTCGTCAAAGTTCATATTTACGTTCTGTAACTCGAAGTCTTTTAGGGAAAGTTGTTTTCTTTAAAATACGTACTTCCGGTCACTGCGGAATATCGTGCAAAATATAAAACTTGATTGACGTTAGAAAAATCCGTAATATGTCCCTAATATAAATCCCTAAATTGTCGTTTCTTTCATCGGCCAATGCATATGGTTGGTCAAGAATACCGCCTATAGTAATCCTATTGATTGAATGGATTTCTAAAACATTGTGCAGTTCGTCACCTTCCTTAAGTTCAGTTCATGCGAGTTACCATCATGGTGTGAGCCAACATGTCGGGAACTGGAAAGTTGCCCCTATTAACAATAGGCGCAATTAAAAAGCCAAGGTGTTTTGCAAATATAAAATGTTTACCTATAAAGTAGAATAATAAAAAGACCCGAATGACACCCGAGTTGTATGGGTCTTGGATTATGAAATTGGACAGAAAATTTTTTAAAAAAAGGGAAGAAAAGTTGCAGTGGTTGTTGATAATTTTCCCGCACACCCAAAGCTTTTTACTAAAGAATTAAAGGCAATTGAAATGATTTTTCACCTCCAAATGCAACATCAAATCTTCAGTTCATGGATCAGGTTATCAAAAATAAAATTGAAACACTCCTACAGGAAACGTATTTTAAAACCTGTCTCTTCTCTAGATGATGAACACAGTAACCCAAAATAATATTTTTGGACTGTATGTGAAATATTCAGTATGCATGGGAAAGTGCAAAACCATCAACTACTGTGCATCACCTCAGAAAAGTTCGTTTCAACCACGGAAAAATTTTCGAAGAGCGCAAAATTTAACCAAACACTGATTGCGCTATTTCAATTACACATGAGTGGAATTTTTTGATGCCTGAATTGAAAATGCCAGATAAAATAACTTAGAAAGCTACGTTGATATAGCGATTGATTTGATACACTGCGCAAAAATATTAGATAAATAAAACACAATACTGTCACTGTTAGAAATTAAATAATTTAATATCACGTAACAGCTGTTTCAGTAGCTTCTTGCTACTTTTCTCAAACGAAATATTTGTATGCATATTTTGTTTGAAAAAAGTAGCAAGAAGCTACTGAAACAGCTGTCACGACATTAAATTGTGTAATTTCTAACTTCGACAGTATTGTGTTTTATTTATCTTTACTACGTTGATATCTATGCCAATTTCATAATTTTAGCGCATCCTACGGCTTAATACATTATCTTGCCCAGGAGACACCCATTGCTCAGTTTAGTTTAGTTTCGCTTGCGGTTTTGCATGGGCTCAAAGACTACAGTGGTCATGCTGCGCCGGGACCTACTGTTTTCCGAGGAATCCGAACCTCTTAAGGCCTAGGGAACCAAACCCCGGACTACAGTGAGCAGTGCGATCTTTATGAGATCTCTGAGTAAGCGTTCTTTTTGCACTGCTGGGAGTCGAACCCGGATTAGCGGCGCACTAGGAGAACGCGTTACCACACTGCGCCACCGCAGGGCAGACACCTATTGATGAGGATGATTATGACGAGGTAGAGAATTCACGTTCTGTTTCTACTTTTAAGGACATTTTTTCTGAAATTTAAACATTAAGATCCTTTGCTGAATTCCGCAAATCAATGCCTGAAAACCTTTTTAAGACTATCGTTGATTTAGAGACTCACGTTCTAAGTGAAATTTTTGCATCGCAACGGCAAGGAAAAATTAAAATTTTTTTTAATAAAATATCATTTTTACAGATATGTACGTGTTAAACTTCCTTTTAATCATAGTTTACAGCAATTACAGTATATTGTATGATTTTTAAAATGTATTATTGAATTCATGTATAGTAATAAATTAATCATTCTATAACTCGAAGTTTTGGTCGCTCCCGTGAAGGTTCGACTTATGGAAGTTCGACTGCATATAAAATGGGGTAGCCAGACTAAGCTCTGCCAATGGATCGCTTACGAACCATTGATTTTAACACTATACAAATTGGTGATAATTAGCTTTCTAATTTTCTTACCACAGTGTAATTCTATAGGCCTCTTCATTGAGACCTAAAATGGGAAAAAATTTCAATTGAATTGCTTTTTAAACTTAAACAATTACTTCAGTTAATATTAATTTTAGAAAAACGTAAAAAATAGGAAAAAAGACATAAAAGATAAAATAATAGCTCATATATGAACAGTGGCTGGAAATAAATTCAGGAATTGGGGAAGTAAAACTTAGCAAGCCGTAATTTGAATTTTATAGCTTTTTTTTCCTTTTAATATTTGATCCTATCAGAAAATCTTGGTCTGTTTGGTATACTATTGCATTGGTGGCATTGTGCTATTACATGGAATACCTTGCAAAGACATGTTTAAACTGCAGCTGGAGATATTGTCACAAAGTGAAATCCAACCATATCCCTAATTTAGAAACTCCGTTTTCTTGAATTGGCACTATTATGTAGAATTTTTTTTCTTTCAATTAAATTTGGATATTAAATTTTGGGGCGTTTGTTGTTGTTTGGGGTTGTAATGGCGGGATTGTTAACGATGAAGAAAGTACTCACATAAACAAGTTCAGAGTTGGAGTTTGGTGTCGAGGGAAATTTGACGGGGTCAAATTTAATTTCTATTTCTATCTGACTTTGCTTTCTAGCACCAAAGAAGCATTTTCTAGTTGAAAGAGCCTTGAGTTTGAAAACTTAACGAGAATCTCTGCGAAAGGTTGTAAAAGCATTATCATTCTGTCATTAATTTTTACGATGAATATGCGCCAAGGTAAGGATCCTTTTCTTACTTCTGCTGAAGAGAATGAGTTAAGCTCAAATAAAAAACTTAAAGGTAATGAAAATTTCTCAAGTATTTTTATTGACTATTCTTCAAATATGCCAGTATTCTCGAACGAACTGACTTTTGCGCATAAAGACTTTGAATTGACACAATTTGGTAGAGCTTCAAGAATTGCAATCATGTTTGAGAATAAAGACAACAAATTAATTGGTCTAAACCCATTTAAAAAAAAAGACCTAATAATAAAAGCGGGTCAGGCTCATAAAATTGAGCAAATCAAATATCTCAGGAACGGGTCCTTAATAATAGAAACCTTTGACGCTTCTACTGCTGTCAATTTGCTTCAAATTAAAACACTTACGGATAAGCCAGTTTTAAGACGTGTTTTACCAGACTTATTAAGCATGAAGTGTGTGCTAGTCAATATGGATCCTCAAACAGATTTGCAAGATTTAGCGAATGAGCTACTTGATAAAGATTTGAGTATTAAGGAAATAAAAAAGATAATAAATAATAATAACAAGGCTACTCTAATTCTAACGTTTATTGGGAAAGTCGTTCCATCGCATATCATATATCTATATGAACGTTTCGAAACTAGGAAATTTATTGACAGAGTACGTCAATGTAAACAATGTTTTAAGTTTGGTCACGGAGAAAATAAATGTCATGGCTCTAAAATATGTGGCTGGTGTGTTTACCCCATTCCGGAAAATCACATTTGTAGTAACTCCCCGGTATGTGTAAATTGTAAAGGCAATCATGCGGCTTATGACACATCATATCAAGCATGGAATATTGAGAAAAATATTCTTAATTTTAAAAAAAAAATGAAGGATGCACCTATCAAGAGGCTAGGTTTAAATGGTTAAAAAGCACAGATAATTAACACCCCTTGATAGATCCAGCATCAATGAATATAGAAAAAGGGTTAGAAAATTAGAAGAAGATGTTTACCTTTTACAAGAAAGTATAGTTGATTTAAAAGAAAATGGAATTAAAGAGATGTTAAAACAAACCTGTTCGGAGTTTTTGAAAACTTTAAGGAAATTATTAGAAATGAAATCAGAAGAACTCTGAGCATAATGACTCACAAGTTTAGTAAATTAGATGAAAAATCAGTCATATATCAGGAGAAAAATCAGGGCGTCAAGAATCGTAGTAGAGCAAAAAAATAAATCAAAACAATTATGTATGCTACTTCCCGAGGAGAAAGTTACTCTCGGTTGTAATAGTTTTATCAATCATGGTTCTGATGAATTTTGTGGAAGTTCCACATCCAACATTGAATGACCCTTTTTTGGGTTTCCTTTTTGGGTTTTTAGTTTGGTTGTATTGAAATAAGTTATTTCTTTACTATTCAGGTTTTTTGGTTTCCCGTTGTTAAATCAACAAGACAAGTTTCATAAATTTTTCATAAGTAGTGAAAAAATCTTTTGGAATTTTGAACAGGTCTTCCATCATAAGTTTTTCAGAGAAGTGTTCTTGAATTTTTTGAGGCCTCATTTCTGTTGCTTTCGGATTCTGTTTTTTGTGATGTGTAGAAGGTCTTCTTATGTCTGATTTTTCCATTTTGCAATGGAATGCGAGAGGCGTCAAGAACAAAAGCATATTTTTTAATTCCCCCCACTTCATTAACTCTAACATGATTCTCATCCAGGAGTCCAGGTTGAAGAAAACTGATTATTTTCATTTAAATACTTTTAAAACATTCAAATTGGAAAGAGAGGGAAGGAGAAGTGGTATCACCGTTTGTAAAGACAAATTTTCATCTCAATTTAATTCTCTTTCCTTTTTGACAACAACCTGTGAGGTGTTAGTAATAGACATAGTAATCAATGGTTTAATTTATCATATTATAAATTTTTATTTCTAAAAAAAAAATTACCAAAAAATTCTTTCAGTTAATGAACAAGTTAAAAAATAACAGATGCATAGTAGTGGGTGATATTAATGCCAAACATCCTTTGTGGGGAGAAAAGTTTACTTGCAGCTCTGGCAGAAGATTAGCAGAATGGATCTCATCATCTGAATTCTATTGTCTAAATGGTGGAGAATTGACCTATTTTGCTAATCCAAGAAAATGCTCCAGTATCGATTTAATTTTCATGTCTAGCTTCTATTATTCATATAAGTTGGAAATAATAGAAGACGCCTACAACAATGATCATTTTCCAATTCGTTCCAGTTTCTCTTTTTGGGGGCATAGTGCTGGAGAAAACAACAGTCCAATTATCAAAACATGTAAAATCAAAAATTATAAAGCAATTTCTAAAAAAGTAAACAACTGGATGAGTCAGGAAAAAAACTTTAATTACGAAGAGTTTTGTAACAAAATTCAAACAACTACTGGAAATCACTCTACAATAAGAAAAATCAATTTCAGACAAAATGCCCCGTGGTGGACCACAAAATGCAACTTATATCTTGTAAGGAAAAGGAAAGCTTTAAAAGTAGCCAGAAAACCCTTAAATGAAACAGATTGGTATGAATATAAAAACTGATCAGCAAGCATAACAAAAACTATTACAAAAGAAAAAAAAACTTTTGGTCAGATTTCAGTCGTCATCCTAATGAGAAAGACATGATGTTTTTACGCAATATTAACCTTCAGTTTACGGGGCTAGAAAACGGAAGTTTGTCGTTCCATACAGGGAAATATCGCTTCTCCCCCATACAAATCAACCAAAGTGGCACCTGAAAGCGTCGCTATATGTGATCAGGAGAGAGATATAGCTGCTCCTAAGTACAATTAAACGCCGTCAAATAAATTTAGTGGGCATGTATTGTACGTTAGTGAAAGACCCGGTAGCAGAAAATGCGAGACGGAAGACGGACATCGCAGATTTTTCAGCAGTCTGCGGATTATTTTACAAAACTCGTGACAAAAAAGAAAAAAAAAATGCTTCGAGTCCGATCTGCCAAAAAAACAGAAAACAAACGCGTTTGTGAGCGACCTTTTTCTTTGACCCCTGTTCCCACATTTTTTTCACTAATGGCGGCTATACACGTGCCGATTTATCGTACGGATTTTCCTTGGGTGTCCACACAAACTCGGGGTTCACCGCGCCGTCATTTCCTGTTGAGGCTAAAAGAATCGTTTTTCGATCCTGTTCGGGATAATCGCAAAGCCCATGAAATACGCGGATTTTCTCCTACACACGGGCGGTTTTTCCCGCTTCCGCTTGCCTCCCTACGATAAATCGTTACGCGTGTAGCCGCTTTTATACCCCCTTTCCCATCCCAACACCACCTAAAGAACAGGAACACCTAACACCTGTTGCAAAGTGGGCAGTTCCGATGGTACGGGGAGAATTCCATTTTATTATCACTTATCTCTACCACAGTAGCGGCCCTAGACTTTGCGGGGGCCCAAAAATTTTAGAAAGGGCCTGAGACCGGGGAGACTGGGGATGGAATAGATCCCAGAGAAAAGGGGGTTCGGGACCCTCCTCCGAAAAAATTTGAAAAATGAACTCTTTAAAACGAAGGTTTTTAAGCCATTTGATGGGAGATGGTAAATAGTTTTGTCTTCTTCTGATCCGTTGTTAATAACAAGAATCTTAATTTGACAAAAGGATAACAAATGAATAATAAGAACAATAAATATCATTTTAGCGTTATTAAAATTCAAATAAATTACGTTTACGTTATATAATGAATGGGAGTCTACAATTTAATGACAAACATTTTACATTGCAAGTGCATCGATAATAAAAGGGCGGGCACGGAGGCCCTCGGCGGTTGCCCGGATTGTCCGGTCCTGGAGCCGCCTCTGCTCTACCGGTCATGAACCGAAGTTTGTTTCTAGTCGAATAAAATTAGCATTTTCAGTATTGCACTAAAATGTCAGTCTAGCTGAAAAAAGTTTCTTGTTTGTAGTATAATGAAAAA
>QLNU02015360.1:63365348-63375642 GCA_006491805.2 Dysdera silvatica
AAATCTAAACACACACAAAATCTAATCCACACCCCCTAAACATTTTGTACACCCCCAGTTTATGAATCCTGGATAAGCTCCTGTCAGGGGGTGGGGGCTCAAGTCCCCCCTTAGCCATTTAAAAATTTGATTTGCCCGATTCTGCTATGCATTTACTTTCAAAAGTTTTACAGTCACATTTTAAAATAAGGTACTTTTTAGCTCATTACTAATTGTCAAGCAGTATCAATTATTTTTGTAGCATTTTAGTATCTTGTACATTCACTAAAATTCTTGACAGCTTTGAGAAGGAGGTAATAATTTTTCTCAGTTCCCCCTCCCCCTAGAAATACTCATGGACGCCCATGCATTAGAGTGTTGCACATTATAAATAGGATCTTAAACTTATGAAAGGGTGGCAGGATATAATTTGGTTCTTAAACTTTCATACCTTGCTTCATAAAAATACAACCAACCAACCAAACTTTTGCATGTATGAGAGTGACTGGTTAAATTGATAAATGCATGATTCTACAATCATTGAATGTTTTGGTGGTTATATTTTGTAGCTAAATCTAAGTGAAATGGTCAATGAATAGACTCACTGGGTTCAAATGTGAAATTAGTTAAGTTTGGTAGATGTTTAGTAGTAGAGTAATTACACATTAAGCTATCGGTCCTTATTCTAATGATACATTGCTGTCTATAGATGTGTTAAGAGCAGCAGATTTTTCCTATATGAGAAAAAGATTAACAATTTGAAAATAAAAATGCTCACTGAAAATTTAGGAACAGAAAATTCTATACTTATTCTCTGAAACTTCCAGTTAATACGTGTGTTAAATATTGTATATATTAATATTAATGCATTATAACTGTTGTTTTCCAGTGTTTTTGTATCTAGAAGATATAACTGAGAAGTCCTGTGAATGATTACAGAAAGTTGATAGTGTGAAATATTCGAAAAGATATTCTCCATTGGCCTTCAACATGGTCCCCTTCTGATATAATGCACTCCTCACAATGTTCATATAACTGTTGGAAACGTGTCGAAAAATCCTTCTGTAATGCCTTTAGTTCCCTTGTCACAGTAGCTTGGATGTGTGAAATGTTAGAACAGCTGTGCTCTTTCAGTCATGGGTGTCAGTGTGGGAGGGGCTTGATGTCCCCCTTAGCCGTTGTCAAAAAATTTGATTTTCCTGTTTCTGTATTTACGTTCAAAAGCTTTACATCCACGTTTTAAAACAAGATGCTTTATATCCTTTTTAAAAAGCTTTTTACTCATTATCGAGCAGTATCAGTTATTTTTTTTTAGCATTTTAATATCTTGTGCATTTACTAAAATGTATGAAGCAGGTAAAATGATTTTTCTTATCCCCCCCCATAGAACTACTCATATGGGAGCCATTGCCTTTAGTGCGGATTTTAGTTTTTGGAATAGAAAGAAGTCTGGTGGGGCAAGATTGGTTACTGAGTTGTATCACCCAGTGATGTAGGAAAGGGCTATTAATCCCCCCCCCCCACTTTGTATGTTGAAAAATGCAATTTCTCTAAGAAAACTATTTTCTCCACATCACGTAATCTTCTTCAAAGCTATTTGAGCTTTCCCCCATCCCCCCATGAGTTGAATCGCTATGCTACTGGAACCACCCTCCTAATTTCCCGATCTTGCCCCCACCAGGGTTCTTTCTCTTTCAAAAACTGAAATCTGCATTGAAGGTTCACAGATTTTCTGATGTTTGACACATCTAAGCTGCTGTGGCGAGTAAACTAAAAGCATTGCCGAAGGAAAAATTTTCTAAAAGTTTTGAACAGTATAATGAATTTTTTTTTTATGTATATAAAGTGGATATATAAAAGTGGAAGGTTGTGGGTTCAGGTCCCACCGAACGCAGAAATATTTATTTTCTTTCGAACGTTTCACCATCTAATCACGCCATAACATCTGCGCTGGTATCACTACGCCAATAAACGTTGATTTATATTGTTTAAGTTCTACGAATGTTGTCACAGAAGTGCATTATATCAGAGAGGAACTACTTTGAAGGCCAATGAGGTATATCTTTTCAAATATCTTACACTGTCAGATTTCTGTTATCATTCACCTGGCTTCTCGGTTGCACCTTATCAGTGCTGGAAATTATCAGTCATTAGTCATATTTTGCACCTATAAATTTTGTTTTGACGACCAAGATTTTAGACCTTGTCGTTATTTTTGGCACCTAACTTTATTTTTATTGTTTATATAATGCAAATTTCGATTGCTCAATCCTTTATTTTTCCCTCTACAATTCTCACACGTTGCAAGACCAAAATTGGTCGTTGCTCTCGTTAGTGGGGGAAACCCACGGTCTGCAATCTAGTGGGCTCTGGCACACTATCATACCTTGATTCCCTCACCTAGCATTTCACTAGGGTATTAACATAGCCTTTTTGGCCTACAAGGAAATTCTTTAGGAATAGTTTATGTTTAGCGATATTCTTGGCTTCACGTTCATTTCTGATTTTTAACTTTGCTATCAATTTTCGATCACGAAGACTACACAAAACGAAATCAGTAGTAAAATTTCTCTGTCCAAGTGCCCATGTGTGCATAATATTTTAAATTGTGATCATGTGCAATTAAATCTGAATTTATAAATAAGCATGTAAGGCATATGTTCAAGGTAAATTTAAGGGGATGAATTTCAAAAGATGGCAGAGTTTTTTTTAAATTGCAGTCTATCGTTGAATTTCATGGATTCGCTTTCACCGGAAAAGTGTTCATTCCTCCCCCCCCCCTAAAAATAATCGGGAAATATTTTTGTCATATAAAATAAATTTATGCATAAAAATATCATTATATATTAATGCAAATAAGGTAATCTCAGACACCCCTCACCTCCCGGTATTCCGCGATTTTCTGTCGCAGTCACATTTGAAGATCGATGAAATTCTTATTTCTTCTGGCAGAAAATTCCTAATAAGCGCCCTTCCCCTATGTTTTTCGTTATTTTTTTGGGGGGGGGGGAACCCAGCAATTCCTAAATTCACTTTCACCGTAAAAGTGTTCATTCCCCACCCCAAATAATGGGGAAATATTTTTGTCATAATATAAAATAAATTTACTCATAAAAATATCGTTTTTTATAATAATGCGCATATGGTAATTTCAGACCCCCCTACCCAACTCCCGGTATTCCACGATTTTCTGTCGCAATCGCATTTAAAGATCGACGAAATTCTTATTTCTTCTAGAAGAAAATTCCTAATAAGCGTCCTTCCCCTACATTTTTCATTATTTTTATTTTTTTATTTTTTTTTTTTGGGAGGGGGAATCCAGGAATTCGCCAGTTCACTTTCACCGAAAAGCATTCATCCCCCCCAAAATAATCAGGAAATATTTTTGTCGTAATATAAATTTATTCACAAAAAATCATTTTCTATAATCATGCACATAAAGTAATTTCAGACCCCCCCCCCTCCTTATAAATTCTTACTTCTTCTAGCCGAACATTCTTAATAAGCACCCTCTCCCTACATCTTTCATTATTTTTTTTGTGGGGGAGAATCCAGGATTTATGTGTGGGTAAGTGTCCAGGACATAGAATTTTAAAAGATGGTGAATTCAATTTTTTTTTAAGGCAAAAGCTTGGTCCATAAAATTCCGTCCATCTGCCTTCCCCTCAAAAGCGTATCTCCCTTTTTTTTTTTTTTTCTTTTCTCCATTTGAAATTCTGAAAATTTTTGCGAAATAGACCCTGCCCTCTCCTCCCACACAATTAAAATCAGGAATAAAAATTTTGTTGTCTTATAAAATAAATTCTCAAAAACATCGTTATTTTATCTTATCATAATATACAGAAGGTAATCATAACCCCCTTCCTCCACATACTTCGCGGTTTTCCATCCTCCCATTTGAGGAGCCAGATCGACGAAATTGTATTTGTTCGTTTTAGCATAAAATTCCTTGTAAACGCTCTCTACGTTTTCCGAGAATATTAGTTTAATTTTTTGGTTGATGGTGGTGGTGGTGGGGGGGATTGATGTATAGTGTGAACATATAAGGTGAGACCAGATTTTAAAAAGTAAATCTTCAATAAATATTTCCTCACAGTTTGTGAAATGCCTGTTCTGTTCATTGTCATCATTACAAGTCATTATGCTATGTGTATGAACATACATAACATAATGCTAATTGAACAAAATGAATAATTTTCAAATTGCACCTAAGAAAATCATTTTGGCGACTAAGAAAAAATTGTTAGGTGCCATTGACACCTAACTTTCTGTTCCTAATTTCTAGCCCTGCACTTTACATATAGCTGTCACAAAGATTTCTTTCTCTATACCTTTCATGATTCACCAAGTACATTTATTTCTATTTATTTTAAATACAGTTTTGGGCGTCACTGCATAACAATCTCTCTTTTGTCACCAATAGCACCTAACTTCATTCCTGCTTGCCGCGACTTCCTGTTTATGTGACACCATGATGGGTTAGCCCTGAAATTTTAGAAATGTATTGAAAAAAACTCAACTATGTTTTTGGAAGTTTTTGTAAAAAATGTTTTTGGAAGCTGTGAAAACGAACTATGAGATCACGTTTCAACTATTCAGGCATAACTCGAAGTCTATCCAAACAAGCAGCAAGGGGTTTACTCTGAAGCAGAGGGGGGTGTGAGGTCTCCCCCCAGTAACCGTTCTCTGATTCAGGTAAGAGTAATTTGTTTTCAGGTGTGTATTTTGTAAAAAGTAAATACTACATCGCAGACATTCATTTCCGAAATAATCCAAGGTAACACTAAAAAAAACTGAGGCCCTTTCAATTCCAATCAGTTAAAAAATATAAATTAAAAAAAAAATCGATTTTTGCTCTTATTTCTACATTGCTTTATGGCTTATACAATACTACCAGGAGAAGTAAAATGGCTGGAGGCGAGAGCTATGATGCGATTGAGGCACATTCGCAAATGGACTACACCCAAAAAATATTGGACCGCTTTTAAGAGTATACATGGGTTTTGGTGACAAGTTTGGTAGGATGTTGATTGAGATTGTTATGTAGTTCCCCCAGTTTTGGTTCTAATAAATTTTTTTTTACAAGCTGGGTATTTGATTATCTATGACCTGATTAAGTTGGACCGACTGTAGATAAATTTATTATTTTAATTGTATTATATATTTTCTGCACCGGGTTTCATTAGGAATGGTAGTTACTGTTATAACTTCTATTATAAATTTTGCATTATAGCTTAAAATTCATTTCAACTTTTTCCTGTTTCGCATATTACTTTTGTTTTTCAACGATCTTATTTTTCTCCTGTAATCTTTCCCATTCACCTATTTTTGGGTATAATTACTCCTATTTTTGCTATTATTTTTTTAAAAAATTGGCTTTTGTCCCTGTTTAAATAATTCACTCTCTTCACCATCCCAATAGATTAACCTACGATTCCCTGTCCCATTTCACATTTCTTGTAAGGTAATCCACCATAACAAATTTTTTATAGCTCTATCAAAAGTTATCTGAATTAGAGCATATTTTTTATGCTGCTACATTATGTTCTGTTAATTTTGTCAAGCAATATAATTTTTTTCAAAATTATGTAAATATTATAAATAAATACCTATGCCACAGAAGTTATAAATATATCTGTTGTGGTAGATAACATTTATTGTAGAATTGTAAAATAGGATATTAAAAAGTTAAAATATCCAAATTATGTGCTTCAATATACAGTAGGACCCGCTTATATAACTAGCCTACATTTGCCTTTCCAGATTAGTGACGGATATGGATTTCGTTTAGTATAATGATTGAATGCAATATAACTTAATCGCTTTTAGTAAGCAAGGCTGTTGCGGACCACAGATTAAATGAGTAAAAAAATGGCGAAATTTTTTAAAATATAGGGGAAAAATCCGTACCTGATGTCTTTTTATCTAAGACGAACATTTCATTTAAATTTATTTGCTCTATTAATATTTAACCTTTGTCTCTAAATGTTGTAAGCAAAACAGTATAGAACATGACATTTAATATATAAAGAGTTACAGGAAATCTCATTATAAAGCATTTGGAAAATCGCAAGACAGATCAAAATTTTGAAAATGCTTTTTGTTCAAAGGATGTGGCATACAATCTTGATATTGATTTTTTTTTTTTTCTTGTCCAGAAATTCAAAAGAAAATAAAAACAAGACTGTTTGGATATGGACCATCAAATGAGTCAATAAATTATGCTAAATAATATTTTAAAATTAAATCTTTTCATGATCTTAAACATAATATTATCTATTATATAAAGATTTGTACGTCCCTGTTATATTAATTTTTCATTCGTCATTGTATTATTTGAAACAGTGAAGACTTTAGACTTACCTACGGTATATGCAAATTAAAAGAATGGAGTGATGATTTATTAAAATACTGCAAAGATATACACATAAAAATGAATGACAATAAAAAATTTAATCTGGATATTGATAGTATGACTTTGACGAATTGAAGATTTTGCAATGTTTTATAAAAAGAGACATTCCTCTTCATGGTGTTTTAAAAGTTCTATATGAGTTATAAATTAACCAATACATTTCCAAATACTGTCATTGTACTTAATATTTATTTAACATTATCTGTATACATATCTTTATAGGAAAGGAATTTTCAAAGCTGAAACTAATCAAAAATATCTAAAAAATGTCTTAACAATTATCCATAATGTCAACAAAAAATATTATGGGTACTCTAGATATAAAAGACCTAGTTAAAATACTTGTGGCGGCTGAAGCTAGGTGGATAAATGCCTAAAGTACGATATGTGGTTTATACCAAAGTCCAAAATGTATTATTGTGTTGTGATTATTTTGAAATACTTCAGAAGAAAAAATTGTTAGATGCTGTATTTATATAAATTGCATTTGTATTTTAAAGAAATGAAAATTTCTTGAAATTAATTTCATTTTAATTTGCAAATTCTCTCTTATGGGAGCACTAAAATATAACTAAGCACAAAGGTGCCTTTTATCCACGCGGCGGCTGCATATAACACCATACCTGCCAACTTGTACGATTTGTCCATACAATGTATGGATTTTGGTGAATTGTACGAATGATCGGTAAGATTGTGTGTTTTTTTTTATTTTTAGGAGAAAAAACAAAACACACATTACAGGGTTGCGACCGCAATCCATTCCCATGACTAAGCTTGGGCGATGTATCGATACATCGTGCACAACCGGTGTGAAGCTGACATCGTCACACTGGTTTCGTAATTTTCAAATCGGCGATACTACATCACGATTTCACGGTGTCATACTGCCAATTCCGATGTTTCTTTGTGTGCATGTGCGGTTTTACGATATCGTCTCATCGCTTGGTCTAAATGTTTTCCCGGTTTCACACCGTCCTTGTAAAACTGTGCATGTACACAAAGAAACATCGGAACCGGCGGCGTGACATCGTCAAACCACTCCTATGGTTTCCACCAGCTGGCGATGTGAAACCAACTAGACTTGGAAACTCAATTGTACCTTCCAAAACTGTGCACTGCAATACCCACAGACTTTACTTTTGATGCTTCTGTACGTTTCCTTAGGAGATGATATAAGAATTGAGGAAACGTTGTATTTCGACAAATTAGAAACTCGAAATGCACCGACCAAGTCATCAAGGGCATATTAGGAAAGGGGTCTGGAGCCCCGATCCTTTTTCTAGGCTGCTATTGAGGCTACGATTACGATATTACATAATCAGAGATTGTACGTGAGGGCACTTGAAATGCCGCATGTCAGGGCCGTTTTGGGTGGGGGGCTGGAACCACCATCCTATTTTTGTTTGTTTGGCTTTTTTATGGCGCAAGAGCATCTGGGCTATACTGCGCCAATCCTATTTTTAATTTTGATGACTTTTTCAAATGCAATTGAAAAAATTCTAAAGATGTTTTGCGTTTATGTGCCATTTTTTCAGTTTTAAGAAAGAATATTTAGTTAAAAAGTTTATATATATGTATATAGTCCTTTTTTTTTTGTTTTCTTGAAATTAGGTTAAATCTAAAGAAAACATAATTTTTTTTTTCCACTGTACAGTCTGGACTTACATTAATTTCATTGGGTGTCTATTGGAGAAGGTATTATGATATCACCACTACTTTCTTAATTTATACCTTCCATATCTATACTAATCAGTCATTTCTTTTTTTTTTATTATTATTATTTATTTATATATTACTTCCGCTTCTACTAATTATATCCAATTCTGGGTTGCAGGTGCTTTGTCAGACTCCAAAGTCTTTACCCTTTGCTTCGTAGACAGATGAATTTAACTAATAAATTGTAAATCACTATCACCTCATGTAAATAATTATATGTATGCAAAAAGTTTGATTTAATTAACACAGTATTTTTTTCCTAATTATAATTTCGTAGATGTAAGCATACATCAACATGGTTTTCAAAATTATTGGGGAAGGGGATGCTAAGCACATATTATGAACATTTATACATTGCAATATATATGTAAAATTGTAATTTATTTCAAATCATTGAAGGGCTGGGGTCCCACAGGCCCATATAGCCCTATGCCTATGTAAATATCTATAATTAAATAATATATTTTAATTTGGGAAATTACCTTGGATTTTTTTTTACGTTCTGGTTAATATAGTCTACATTTGTTAGTTATCTATACATAATAAGGAAAAAATATAGTACCTCATTCAATTCTGGACATGCTATATTGCATGTACTTAGTGTGCTGTCTAATGATGTGCACACTTATGACGCACACGTTTTAAAAATTGTAACAATTTCAAAATTGACATGTTGGCAGGTATGCTATGGGATAGTGTTTCGTATAAAGCGAAATAGAAGGGCGCAATGCCCTGCCATACCTATTAGTGTTCTGCCTTTAACTTGTCCGCCCTTGTGCCCATATGTCCCACCCAACCCTCGGAAAATAACGCACCATCCTTCCCCGATGATGATTCAAATTCCCACGTTAGAATCCAAAACGCGTGATGAAATTTGTTGATTTATAAAAATTTTGTACTCCAGCATTTCATTTCCGTAATAACACTGATGGTTTTGGCAAAACCAGATTGCTGACGAATATTTGTAAACAAAGCACTGTTGCCAGGTTTGCAGACTTTCAACCACGGACTACTGCGATAAACGTTAGCGGTTCCACGTATTTTTGAGATCAAATTTTTGTTAAAATCAATTTGTTTGTCTTTAAGCTCTAAACTAAGCATGTTTTACATCCCTATTTTATGAAGCTTACTTGTCATATAGTATAGGATATTTGAATAAATGAAATTATTATAGGATATTGTTTAACTAAATTATAATTATATTAATTTAATTATTATTTTGTATGAAGTTGGGATTTTTTAATCTTGCCATCTGGCAACACTGCCGTTAGATTGCAATCATGCACACATTCCCCCTTGCCTTTCTCATATACTTGAAACTCAAACGAAAAACTCCAAAAAATGGTTACCTTCAAACGAAAACTAAGCAATTTAAAGAAAGCAACTATAGGAACTAAACAAATTAAGACGTTGTTTAAAGGAATTGGTAGCAGTAAAGCTGACTTATCCGCAGATATTCATGAAGTAGTATCTGTGTATTTAGAGATATAAAAAAATGACCTTTTATCCAAAAACCATGTACCCTGTCCTAATGTTTTCTTAGATAGGAAACACTATATAGGAGAACATGTAAAGAATTAACAGTCGTCCGTGATTAAATGCCAGGTGAGGTTTTATTGTAATTTTTTTCCTCATATAATTATACATTTTAAAATACTTATGGCTTTAATAATTCATAATATTTCACTTTCAGCTGACCAGCAGTGTAGTAATTATAAATACATCAATAAATATTAAAAAGTTTGTTAACTTTGAAAGCGAAATGAAAGTTAACCCGAGCAGGTGCACAGATTAGAGGAGCGATGAGGAGATAATGGAAGTGAGTGTGCTTTACACCCATCTAATTATATAACATTATTTCATTAAAACATCAATTTTACATGGAATAATAAGTGGAATAAACTTTGTCACCCCTATCTCAAAAGATTGTGACTTTGAAGGCAACAGGAAAGAGTTTGGCCAGTTTCAGAAGCAAGGGTGGACGGTTCTTTTCACAAATTGTAAGTTGTGGGGTGTGAAACACCCCACGCCTGCTCGCGGGTTAAAAGGGAAGATAACGAAGAATAAAGATTAATAGTTAAGCCATCTGAGAGTTGTCTGATGGCTTAAAGAGAACTGCAAATCATTATATACACAAATTGAGTTCAGCCCAAGCTTAAAAACCTAATGACTGAGTTCATGGTT
>QLNU02015360.1:63387466-63399732 GCA_006491805.2 Dysdera silvatica
TAACATGCAAAAAAATATATTTTACTTATTGGTTTCACATGCATGAAATTGCACAAAGTGGCTATAATTAAACTTTTTTATATTTAGAGCTCTCTGCAGCTTTAATAAGCAGAATGATTCCAAACTTTGTACCTATACTGTTCAAGAAATAGAAAGGATTCCATTAAAAAAAAAAACTATGGGATGAGGATATAATGCTATACAACAGGATGTACATGATAAAAGCACTAAAAAAATAAAGAAATAATGCAAATTTAAAATATAAAAACACACACCTGAGAAAGTAAAGAAATTTTAAATAAATTAATTTTTTCAGCAACGGAGAGCTATTAATATGAGTTTTACAAGCGTATTCTTTACTCTAAAAAATTAATCTTGTAGACCATGCTTTAGTTGTTAAATTATTCTTTGTTAACAAATGCAATGCAGCAATCGCTTTTTATTACTTTTATTTAAAATTACTGTTGTGGATTTATCCATGAATGATGCAGCATGAGCAAGCAACACATGAGTAACGAAGTGGTAAAATGTTCCATATTCCACTGTGAGAAGAATTCTTCTAAAAAAGAATTCCTTTTTATCCTTACAAAATCATCCACCAGCAGCAGCTATAAAGTGATGATTCTGAAAAAAAAGAATGAAATTTGCACTAATGTTTTTGGCTAGAACAGAAGCTGATTTTGAGTATGTTCACTTTCAGAACTTAACATTCTATGTAGAAAGTTCTAAGTAAAATAAGGATGTGGGGTAGTGATAATTTTAATTTATAAAAATATGAATGTGTGTATACTTATAAACTTTTTTTAAATAAGGCAAAAGCTTTAAATTATTTATTTATAAAAAATATAAACTTTCTAATATTTTTATTATATAATTGTTTTGAGCAAAATATTGATTTTATTCACTTAAAATAATTTTATGCATATATAATGTTCTGCTTTCAGATTTTTATAGATCGTGATCCCAAGTTATTTAACGTTATTTTAAATTTTATGAGAACAAGGGATATCGATTTCAGGTATGATGTAATTATTAACTATTGAATTTTTCCCCCCTAATAGTATTATAAATTGTAGTTACATTTGATTTTTACCTTTTACAATTATCAGTAACTACTAGATACTGCAAAATAATACGATTGACCAGGGTTTGCCATAATGAGTAAAATTTTGTCACAGGTCAGAATGTGAAAGAAAAAAGCAAAGGAAATAATAAAAAAAATAAGTAAAGTAGAAAAGCAAATTGGAAGTAAGAATAGTAAAAGTAACAAAAGGAGGAAAATAAATGAGGAAAGTTAAATAAAATTAAGACAAATGGTTAAGTAAAAAGAAAATTAAATAGAAAGAAATAGAGAAAGAGTAAGATTACGTAAAACTTACCAACGGCATAAGAAAAATATCCGCAACGTTTCGAGAACTACAGTTCTCTTTATCAAATAAGGTGTCAAGAAAGTAAGAATGCCTTCTGTTTATAGTCTCAAGTTCTTAGTTTCTCCCAGATCAGTCTTGCATCTAGGTTTTTCCTGAACTTTTTATCTCAGTTTTTTCCATCTTTCACAACTCTTGTATGATTCAGGCATAGCTTTTGAGATGTTATTGGTCCGTTTCCTCAATTGAAAAGTCTCCTAAGATTCAAGAAAAGTTTTATGAGGAACTTTTGCAACATTCCAATCAGGAGCATGTCCTTTTCTTGAAGCATGTTCTGCCAGATGATTAGACATTCGGAGGAGATTTCACATGTGTTCAGGAGAGCTGGCATACCTTCTACAAGCCAGCTGCTACTTTACATAATTTATTAGTCAGAATGAAAAGCCAAATTTCCAAGGAGGAATCAACTGGAATTATTTACCAGATACTGTGTTGGGACTGTGAGAAAGTATATATGGGTGAAATGGGAAGGACTGTATGTAAGAGGAAAAAAGTGTTTTCGTGCTGTCAAAGAAGGTGAAATGTCTAATCATCTGGCAGAATATGCTGTGGAGAAAGGATATGCTTCTAATCAGAATGCTGCAAAAGTTCTTCATAAAAACGTAACTTCTCACCCTTGTAAACTTTTCCTTGAATCTTTTGAGACCTTTCAATTGAGGAATCAGGCCATTAACATCTCAAAACCTATGCCTGAATCATACAAGAGTTGTACAAGAAGATGGGGAACACCGGAATAAAAAGTTCAGTGAAAACCTGGGTGTGGGACTTCTCTGGGACAAAATCCAGAACTTGGGGATATAACTACAGGAAATTCTCACTTTCTCAACACTTTGTTTGATAAAGAGAAAGTAGTTCTTGAAACATTGCAATATTTTCTTTTGCTGTTGGTAAATTTTACTTATTCTTACCTTTTCTCTATTTCTTTACATTTTTCTTTTTGCATAACCTTTTTTATTAATTTTCCTTAACTTCCCTAATTTATTTTCCTCCTTCCGTTACTTTTAATATTTTATTCAGTTGCCCTACTTTAATTTTCTATTTCCTTGCTTTTACTTTTCTTTTCCTTCGCATTTTAGCCAGTGACAAAATGTTACTCATAGAGACAAAAATGTTTTAAAAGCATTATTTATAGCAAGATTAAATTACCCTATGCATTTGGTGATAAAGTGTACCTTCTTGAGTGAACACCGTAGAATATTGTCAACAAACGAGCTTGATTAGCGGATGTAACCAGAGTTGAGTTATGAAGTGAAATGTTGACTACCAAAAGTAGGAAATGATGTAATACGTGTTTTTGTGGTGCGGCCACTCCTCCCAGAATTCACAAAATTGTGGAAAAGTTGGCTCTATGTTAGCAGCGGTGGCAATTACGATGGGATGATGGACTCACATCAGAAGGAGTTAGATGGAGTACATTTCGCCAAGCTGAGCTGAAGGAAGGAGTTGAGCTGTGGTCATTCACAATGGAATCACGAAACATGTTAATGAAGAAAGCTTCGGCGAAGTCCAGTTCAAGTGGTGAATGAGGTTGGTGGATGATACGAGCGTCAAAAAAGTTAAAGCGATGGTTGTGTTCGTGGCTGTGAACAGCAATGGATGATTTGTGCACCTCACCTTTCTCAACGTATCGGCGATGTTCTTTCAACCGATGCATGAGGGCACGCTTGGTCTGTCCAATGTTTGAAAGTCTGCACTGGCAAAAAATTTGATACACGCCCCAGCGTTGGAGTGTGGAAATGTTATCTTTGAGTCTAGGGGGCAAAATCTTGTTAATAGGCGAGAAGGTAACTTTGAATTTGGCTTGCCGAAGGACTTTGGCAATGGCGGAGCTAAGTTTGGGCACGTAAGGGAGTGTTACGGAGCCAATATAATTATCTGAAGATATTCGTCTAAGAGATGAACTGCAAGAATGTTTGGAGAATTTGGAAACTGCAGTGTCAATAACGCTAGGACAGTACCCACGGCTGCAAACGATGGTCTTAAGTAAGGAGATTTCATGATATAAAGAGTCCGTTGACGAACAGAACTGTAGAGCCCGGAAGACATAGGTGTAGAAGGCGGACATGTTTTGTTGATACGGATGGAAAGAAAGATTATGTGGAGGGAGAGCAACGCTGAAAGGCTTGCGGTACAAAGTAGTTATGGTGCTTAGTAATCTGTATATGCAGGAAGTGAAGGGAATTATCTTCTTCAATTTCAAGTTAGAAGTTAAGCGCAGGATCCAAAGTATTGATGGTGGGAAGGAGTGTTGAGATTTGATCTGCAGGATCATCCCACATAATAAAAATGTCATCCATTTAGCAAACCCAGAGTTTAAATTTAATAGAGTTGAGATTAGATTCGAAGAAATGCATATATATGTCACAAAGAATTGTGAAAGTGGGTTACCCATAACTAAGCTACTGGTTTGTTGGTAATACTGTCCATTGAAGACAAATGCACTGGAGTTGACACAGATTGAGGTGAGATGTATAATTTCAGCAATTTCTGGTTGTTTAAAGTGGAATTTCGAAAGACGAAGTTTAAGGCAATCAAGTGCACCTTCGACTGGTATGTTGGTGAACATGGAGTTCACATCTAACGTGGCGATGGAGCAGGTGCCTGGTGAGATAGAACGTAGTTTCTTGATGAAGTCTAAAGAATTCTTGCAAGTGTGGATATTGGCAGTGGTAAGAGGTGAGATGATGGAAACAAGAAACTTGGCCAGTTTATGAGAGACTGTTCCGAGACATGAAATAATGTGTCAGAACGGTAAACCAGGTTTATGAATTTTCGGAAGGGCATAGAAACATGCTGGAATTGCATGAGACAAGTAAAGAGAGTTCTTTTGTCTAGGAGTAAGTAAAGGTGAAGCATGAATGATTTTGTTGTAGTAGACGCGTAGCTGTTCAGTGGGATCACAAGGTAAGGTTTTGTAAGGACCAGAGGTGATGACCGCGTTAGCGCCCTCATGGTACTGCTGTTTGGTAAGGACAACAATTTGACCGCCTTTGTCTGCTTTGGAAATGTGGAGGCTGTCATTGGAGGTTAATCCTTTGTGACATATATATGCATTTCTTTGAATCCAATCTCCTCAACTCTATCAAGTTTAAACTCTGGGATCGCTACATGGATGACATTTTTATTATGTGGGACAGTCCTCCTGGTCAAATTTCAACACTCCTTCTCACCATCAGTACTTTGGATCCTGCGCTTAATTTCTCCCTCGCAATTGAAGAAGATGATTCCCTTCACTTTTTGGATATACAGATTAATAAACATCATAACTATTTCGATACTTCGGTGTACCGCAAGCCTTTCAGAGTTGCTCTCCATCCACTTAATCTTTCTTTAAATCCGTTTCAACAAAAAATGTCCACCTACATCTATGTCTTCCAGGTTCTCTGTTCATCAATGGACTCTTTATCTCATGAAATCTCCTTGCTTAAGACCATCGCTCGCATCCGTGGGTACTGTCCCAGCATTATCGATGCTGCCGTTTTCAAATTCTCAAAACGTTCTTACAGTACATCTCTTAGTCGAATATCTTCAAATAATTACATTGGCTTCGTAACACTCCCTTACATGCCCAAAATTAGCTCTGCCATTGCCAAAGTTACTTTGCTAAGCCAAATTCAAAGTTACTTTCTCCCCTATTAACAAGATTTTGCCCTCTAGACTCAAAGATAACATTTCCACACTCCAACGCTGGGGCGTGTATCAAATTTTTTGCCAGTTCGGACTTTCCTACATAGGACTGACAAAACGTGCCCTCATCCATTGCTGTTCATAGTCTTGAGCACAACCATCGCTTTAACTTTTTTGACGCTCGTATCATTCGCCAACCTCATTCACCACTTGAACTGGACTTCGCCGAAGCTTTCTTCATTAACATGTTCCGTGATTCCATTGTGAATGACCACAGCTCAACTCCTTCCTTCAACTCAGCTTGGCGAAATGTACTCCACCAAATTTCTTCTGATATTAGTCCATAGTCCCGCCATAATTGCCACCTCTACTAACAGACAGCCAATTTTTCCACGATTTTGTGAATTCTGATAAAAGTGGCTGTACCACAAAAAATGATGTATTACATCATTTTCTATTTTTGGAAGTCAACATTTCACTTAATAACTCAACTCTAGTTACATCCGCGAATCAACCTCGTTTGTTGACGATATTCCACGTGTTCACTCCCGAAGAAGGTGGACTTTTATCGTCTGAAACACATAGGTTAAATTCAATCTTGCCATAAATACTCTTTTAAAATGTTGTTTTTTGTGTCTTATTTATATTGCGTATTGTTTCGTCGAATATTTCCACGTTACTCATACATTCATGAAGACTTCCACAGTGCCTATTAATATACATTATAGAGCTTTGCGGGATTTTTCGACTCGTCTGTTTATTAAAAACACTTAAAGTTTCACTCCGTACTATGCGGAGCATCCTCAGAAGCAACAGTCGACCAAGTTTCCCTTTGTAAAAATACAAGACTTCGCTTGGTTGTTAGGCAGAAAACAAGTGGTTGAGAATATGAGACATATTTATAGTACCTTTTCTCTGACTACCCTCTGATTGGGTGATTTCTGGATTATACAATGTCATTGCTTGTTGGCTGATGGTTGTTGTTCATTGGCCCAGAGGGTGGCAAGTTTAGATTGACTGAACAAGGCCCTATTTTTTTGTGAATTTTTTGGCAAGAATTCCAAATTTACGGAACAGTACCAATACATAAATTAATATAATACCAATACATACATTAATATCCAAAACATTTCTCATGAACGGTTACTCTAAAAGTGCTATCGATCAGGCCATGAGTAAACAAAATGGTGTAGTTTTCACTACCTTGGCACCAATTGTATCCAATAAAACTGAATTTAAATTTGTGGCTTTTTTGCCCTATGTTAAAAATACTATAGACAAAATTGGACGCATTTTGGCCAAACAGGGTATTAGACCTGTCTTTCGTTCCACCAACAAACTCCGTTATATTTCAATAAATCCAAAACAATCCAGAGATCCCCTTAAAACACCCAGCATATTTAAAATTCCCTGTCAGTATGGTAAGGTTTACATAAGACAAATTGGTCATTCAATTTGAACTTTACTAAAGGGACATGAACGCCATGTTCGCCTGCAACAACTTAATAAGTTGGCGGTCGCTCAACACGCCATTGATTATAAACATCAAATTCTTTTTCACGACATCTCGGTTACGGCAAAAACTAGTGCATTGTGGACACGCTTATACATGGAACCTTGGCCATTAAAAACTGTCCTAATAATTTCCATGGAGAAGACCCCATTAACGTTGCATCAATTTGGAATTCTTGCCTAAAAATTCACAAAAAAGTCTGGGCTCATTTAGCTAATCTAAACTTGCCACACTCTGGGCCAATGGGCAATGACCTTTAGCCAACAGCCAATGAAGGCACATAATCCGGAAATCACCCAGTTAGGGGGGTAGTCAGAGAAAGGGTACTATAAATATGTCTCATATTCTCAATCACTTATTTTGTTCCAAGCAACCAAGCGGAAGTCTTGCATTCTTGCAGAGGGAAACTTGGTCGGCTGTTGCTTCCAAGGATGCTCTGCAAAGCACAGAGTAAAACGTTAAGTGGTTTTAATAAAAAGACACGGCGAAATATCCTACAAAGCTCTATGATGTAAAATAGTACTTGTTAATGAATACTGCATAAATCTTTTCATCATTATGTACTAAATTTATTGAACGTTCTAGTATTCTAGGACATACATTCATTTAAAACAACTCATTTCACTTCGATTAGAATGATCAATATTAATCTGGGAGTCGGTTTCCCTAGGTCTTCAGAGGTTTGGGTACCTTAGCAAATGTAGGCCCAGAGCTCCATGGTGATAACGCATTTGTGTATAAGAATAAATTTTATTCAACCTAATAACAATTTTGGTGATACATATTCTGCTATATGATAATCTTGATGTTATGTAGATATTTTTGACTTTGAGGTTACAGATATTAACTGTTTATTAGTTTAGAAATGGAGATGAGCAGAAAGATACAGCTTGTTGCATGGCTATCCTCCAGAAAAAGTATCATGCCATTAACCGGAGTTTGAATCTTAATAGTGCCGTAGAACGCATGCTGTTTTCCCCAACATAGTTTAGGATTTTGTTCCCATGGCAACAGAGTTTTGGATTCCATAGAAAACTAGGTTTTAGCTGAGCATGGTCTTTGCTGTCCTTGTATCAAAAACACAAACAGGTTTCAATTGGGATATGGGAAATTCCGAATTTTTATGCCCTGTAAAGGTATGTCTGATAGTATGTAAATGTACCTTCAAATAGGGCTTGTTATAATTTTATAGATAATATTTTAAAATCACCGTGCCACATTCTCAATTATGGAGCTGAAACGAGAAATTACTCTGTAATTTATGTTTTTCTTGTATCTTGCTTAGTTCCAAAGTTATGTCCACAATTTGCATATTGATGGTCAGATTCACATGCTTATGTAAATGTTGATAGTAATGTAATGGGTGGTCAATGGGATAAATACCAAGGCTGGGGAATTGGCTGTAATTCAACAAACACATCGCAATCTATGATGGCGCATTACTTTAACGCAGAGTATTGTGAAATGGTCGTGATTTATGGCGAATATCATCGCAATGTGCATGAAACTACAAGGGAGTATTCCGAGCGCTTTCCTGCTGTTCAACATTCATCCCCATGGACTATCGATGTGTGTGTTCGCCACTGACTGGAAGCATATATGCACATCCGTGATCCAGCAGATGTAAGGATTCGGGTGTTCAAGTATATCCTGCGGCTGTCCTGGCACATGTCCTCACTAATCCTCACAGTAGTATCAGAACAGTCATCGACGCCGTGGATTTACGGTGCAGCATGTGTGGAAAATCCTGAAAAAGCATGGAGCTCACTGACTTCACAATACTCAGCATTCAAATAGTGCGCCATTATAACTTGCCATGTGTTCGTTGATTTACATGCAATTCCCCAGCCTCTGTATTTATCCAACTGACCACCTCTTATGTCACTATCAACATATACATGTAAATCTGATCATTAAGACACAAATTTCAGATATAACTTAGGAACTAAGCAAGATAAAAGAAAAATGCAAATTACAGAAGTTATCATCATGACTAGATTAGTTTGGAATGACATTTTGTGTACATTGATAGATTCAAAATAAGGCTGTACCCTCTTGGGGCCCCAGAGGACGAAGCCTTAAATTTAACCAATCTCTGTACATAAGATGTCATTTCATACTAACTAAATGATGCTGAATAAATTTGTTATTGACATTTTTTGTATGTCTCCTTTATTTCCCGGTTTACGTTTAATAACTCTCAAATTTCGCGACTAGGGGTACTGCACATGGTCTCATCTTGTAGCTCATAGTCACTATGTTGCCTAAACACCATTTTTATGACTATAGCTGTCGGCGTTCAGAAGTTAAGGGTGTGGGAAAGGACCTTACTAGGCGTCCTGTATAATTTGAGCACAATGCATAACATAAATTCAAGATCTTTTATGAATTCAATAGAGGTCACATAGTGTTTTATTGCTTTCTGTTTTACTGTGCAATTGATGAATTTGGTCAAAAAACCTAAACAAAGTTTTCAAATTTGCTAATTTCATAATTTTGCAGTGTTCAGTTGTAATTTAAGTATTTCTCATGTATGAATAGATGATATAGGACTGCATGTAAAGTTTAAAAAAGTGTGTAACATCCATTGATATGTAAAATGATGGATATTTTGTCATAAAGCTAATGGTACTGTAGATTGTTTATTGCCAGAGCTATTTATTTTCTTTCAGAACCACTGAATAAGAAATTTGTCAAAATTAAACTCCCAACTCATAGGGCTGTGTAGAAGATTGCATTGGTCATAATGACATGAAAATTGGACAATGAACACTTCAGACCATACATTCAAAATTTATAAAAGAAAAGTTAGTAAAAACAGTTGCCAATAGACGGTGCTGCAGCATGACGGAACATTCTACAGATGTTGTATACATTTCTTGTGATTTTCCACAACCATTTCTAATCACAAAACAGTGTGTTCTACAGCCGAGCATAGTAAGTCTCCATGGATTCCACAAACATGCCTACATAAAAATCGTGTTATGGACGTAGTGACATTGCTGCAGTTCTGGGATCACAAACATTGTCAAGGTGTCCCTATACCATTATCCAGTGACAAAACCCTGTTGGAGTCACTGCTTCAAAAATAAATATAGGGCTAGTTATGAATGTTGCAGTGGAACTGCACCATACCATCACTTTTGCAGGATGCAAGGGCACTTGATGGATTGTGTGTGGGTTTTCTGTTGCCTAAATTTGACAGTTGTGCATATTCACTTGACCATTCAGGTAAAAGTGGACCTCATCCGTCCACAGAATGAATGTTCCATAGCCAAGCAGTATCCACTGTCATTCGTGCAAGGAAATGCAGTCAGGACTGTCCCTAAAGAGTGCGTTGCATACTCTCAAGAAATTTTGAAAAATACAGAGTACGCGGCGCATATTCTCAAGGTCTCAAAAAAGTTTTTGTATTTGCTGGTTTTTGGACAACTTTCAACAAAGTTCGGCTTTTTTCTTTTTTTTTCTAGTCATTTACAAACTTGAATGGAAACAAATGAGGAAAAACATCCTGAACTCCCCCAAGCCTCAAAATAATATCCTGCGTACGGCTAGGTGAGGAATGAAAAACTGATGACAGTGGTAACTGCCACCTTGGGCTTGGATAGACGACCAGTCAAATGCCAGTCAGCTCGGCGCTGTGAGGTCACCAAGTCCAGAGTAACCCCGCAATTTCAATACTCTTTAATTAAGACAGCACTGCATACTCTCAATAATTTTCTTCAGGTTAACCTTGAATGTAGTGCAAACGTTTTTCAAACTTCAGTATCCTTGTCGCACAGCTGGTGAAGACTATGGATTTTGTAAGGATAATAACCCACAATTCATCGCCAAACGGTGGAATAGGGCATATCAACAGCACGAGAAATAGCTGGTACACTCACAACACCATGTGGCGATTGGCTAGTTACTTCCACGACCACCGTAACCACATCTTCCATGCATGCAGGGTCCACAGGTTTCTGTCCTTTACCTTGTAAAATTCCAAGTTGTCCAGTTCTTTCGAGTTATTGTATGTCGTGTAAAGCGAGCAGGATCATTGGTCCTCGGCATACATTCCTCTCCCGGCGGAATGCTCTTATTACAGCAGTGGAGTTCTTATTTTGATAGAAAAGCTTTACTAAAAGAGGTTTTTTTTTTTAAGGTGAGCATCAGCAAACTGGAAACTCCTGTTTATTCAGCAAACTGGAAACTCCTGCTTGTGCAGCAAACTTGAAACTCCTACATATGCAGCAAACTTGAACTCTTTCTTATGTGGCAAGCTTGAAACTCTTACTTATGCAGCATCTGTCTTCCTCTTTTAGCAGACTTGTCACTTGCATAGATTGCTCAGAGTCCACCATTTCAAGCTCTGTTTCTGCAAATCACATTTCACTAGTGTTACAGTGCTGTTTATCAGTGAATTTTTGTACTAATTTTTTTTTGTTGTAAATCTTGAGTGCATGATCGAAGTGTGCATCAAAGTGTCTGTTGTTTAAGTTTTATATCATTATGACCAATATAATGCCTTGCGCAGCCCTTTGTATTGGAGAAGTTTAATTTTGACAACCCAGTATATAAATTTTTTTTTTTTACTAATTTTATTTTTTTTAACAGCAAAGTTGATATTAGCTCTCTTAGACATGAAGCTGAATTTTATGGGATCTCACCATTAAGTAAGATTTATCATTATATCAGTATTCACACTGTTATATATATGTTTCGATTTTGATTAATGTTTTGTCATTAATTTTACGGAATAATTAAAGTTCTTATCTAATATCCAATAAAATTTTCTAAAAATCTTGCCCTTCAGTGGTGCAATTGTAACGTGTTTACTTAGTGTGCTGTTGTCGTGAGTCCGACTCCTAATGGTGCGAAAAAAAAAAAAATCTTTTCGGCAAACTGCTCACTATAGTCTGGGTTTTGGTTCCCTAAACCTTAAGAGGTTCATTTTCCTTGGAAAACTTTAGATCCCGGCACAGTATGGCCCTTGCTGTCAAGCTGAGACAAATATCTAAAAATTTCCAGCTTACGATCTTGTTTGAAACAAACTGAGAAATCACCTAGGGGCAGACAAAGCAGAGAAACTAGTAAAAGCACATCATTATTTTTGAGTAGAACCAAACGACTGGTAAAAGAATACTGTCTTCTATAAATAATCTCGTAGCACAGTGGTTCTCAATTAGTTTTCATCGCAGGCCACTCCACTAGGGTGCGTTTTTTAGCGCAATACTGCAAAAGCAACCTCTGAAATGACCAACACGCAACACAAATGACATTTTTAACATTTAGTAACACTTATTGCATCGAAACATTTTAAATGAACGTTGTGCGAGCAATAACAATATCCCGGTGCTGCAGGCGTACTATGGAAAAAAACAAAAGAGAGTTTACACACGTCGATGGCACGTAAAGAAATGCAGCAAGCAAGCAGCTGTTAATTGTGTATAGAATGGCGTAATGGAGGTTGCTCAATGTGGCCGCTATCATTCACTTGTAACAGTTTGTAGTCCTGTCAAATGTTCTGTTAATGTCCTTCAGTACCGTGAGTTGCTCCAGACGTTTGTTTTGCCGCAACTACAGAAACGACAGTGCGTTACATCTACCATTTTCGTATGAGATGGTGTGCACCCACATGTTGCACAGTCCGTCACATCAGTTTTGCTCCAGCATTTCACCAATGAGCATGTTATTAGTTGTTAGTTTATTAATCACTG
>QLNU02015360.1:63399832-63439904 GCA_006491805.2 Dysdera silvatica
CAATATTAGTTACTTTCTGCCTATTAACATCATGATAAACCTCGATTATTTGTTTTTCTCTCATCTTTATTATGTCCTACTAATCAAGGAATTTACTATGAAAACAAATCGGAAAAGAATACTGACCTTGCAGAGGAGATACACAAGACTCATATGACCAAAACTGTGTACAGATGTATCTAGTCTGGAAATTATGAGAAGCTACAACATATTGCCCTTCAACAATTGCTTAAGTTACAAATTAAATTTACTAATGTGTAATTGCTTAAAAACTAATACAGCTATTTATTCAATAGATTTGCAATTGCCGTATTCCAATCTATTTCAGTGTCGTTGCCATGGCATCAAGTGCAATGAATATAGCTAAGATTTTTATGACAAAATTGCTTAAAAATGCCCTATAAAGAATGAATTCATGACCTAAAGTATTTTAAAAATGACTTACAAAATTAAAAATTGCCCTACACGATATCGAAAAAACTAAAAAATCTTAAAAAAAAAAAAAAGAAAATCTTTAAAATTTAAATTTAAATTTTTTAAAACAACAAGAAAATTTTATTTAATATTTTTAATTTGTTGTGGCAAAGCAAAATTTCTTCAGTCCAAAATTGCAATGTACAACAAAAACCATGTGTAGTTTTTTAAAACAGAATGATTTTCTATTATCTGCCAACAAAACTTTAAATACGAAAAAGTTCTTTTTCACTTCTGATACCGCAGATTCATACATGGAATGGACTATTTAATTTTATTTAAAATCCTGTGAAATTGCATTAAAAGGAAAAACATTACCAATAGCTTATCTGCAATTAAGCACAGGTTCCCATATCCAGCATTTCTTTTATTTTTTAAAAATTGTTCCATTTAATTTTGCACAGCCTTTTCCATTTTTTTTTTTTTTTATGCCAGTCACAGTGTCTAGCTTATTCATAGTTTTTTCATTAAATCTGTTCGATCTTCTAAATAGCACTGCTGACCTCTTTAAGGAAGTGATGTCATGAATCAGAAATTCAAATTTTCACTTTCAATAATAACCTGCCTGTAAATTTAGAATCAGAAACTAGAAATCAGAAATTGTAAGATGTTATTACCCTTCGCAGGGATAACACAATTGCCAAATATTGGTCAACACACAAAGCCACCGGGGTAAGTTTTTCATAGGTGATTTGTATTATGATTAATAAATTTGATACCTATGTTTAAGCTCACACTAGAACTTTTTTGGTATAAGAGAAAGAGACATCGTCCCCATCCCAGAGTCAAACCAGAGGTCACTCCATTGAGACTGGAGTGCCTTGACCGCTAGACCAACGAGGAGAGGAACAATGCACTCTTTCTCCGTCTATAAGGATGTAAGCAGGGCTCACACACCTGCGCCAAACTGCACCAAATCGCAAATGCTGCTACAAACTGCTACAAAAGCATGAATTTGTCCGTTTTTGCGCCAAAATCACTTATTTATTTCACAAAGTGGGCCATTTTTCTAGCTTACATCATTATTGGTTATACTGTGTAGTATTTTTTCTCTTCTCCAAGTCGTTGGCCTTAAATCTCGCCAATAGCACATAACACGACGGTTGATGAACTGGTTATTTGATACTAACGTCTAGAGACCGGAACAGTTCAGTCTTCTGCGTATGTGCATGGGTTTTGCGAAAAATTCCTACCAGTGTTTCTATTCCATAATATTTACTTGACTAGAAAACCCTAGCCTCAGGTGACAGGAGAAAATAGCTTTTCCTGTGGCATTTCTGCGTTTCCGCGTCCAGAGATGCCAACTTGTACAAATTTTCCGTAGTTTGTATGGATTTTAACTGCACCTTATGGTTGTATGGTCGACACCAAGAAAACTAAGGAAAACCTCATTCAAGGCCCTCACGTACAATTTTCTATTAGCCTCACAAAAATCCACATTTTTTATGGTTTTTTGGTAAAAACAACAACGCACTTTCTAGATGGCTCGCGCCTTTACGTTTGGACGCGACGTTTCCGGCTCGTATACTTGTTTCTCTTATTTTTTACGTCCAGCTTTGTATGTGAAACTTGCTTCAAATTTGGATTAAAACAACGAAATGAAATGCAGCCATGATTGTGGAACAGCTGTAGAAAAAAAAAAAAAAAAAATTCGGCAGACAATTTACCTGCAAGTGTATCATGATATGTAGTAAGGAATGGCTGTTTTACAAAGCATCGAAAGTTTTTAAATTTTTATGTGAACTCGCAGTTTTACCATATTTTGAATAACTTTTTACTCGCAGCATTTTATTAAAAGTTCAGAAAAATTTCCTCATCATACTTTAAAAAATAGCGTGCAAATTGCGCCGAGATTTTGCGGCATATATTTCGGGATATTTCCCCCTTATGCTTTCGTTATCTACACATGCAGAGGCTTGTAGATTAATTTAAAAGTAAATTTACCTATTAAATAAATTTAATTAATTTACGTAATTTATAATTCTATTCCGTAAAAAAAAAGCGAAATTAACGATTTCACTTAATAAACGACTTTAGCCAGTGATGATTTTGTACGATTTGGTCCTTGATGCGCCACCTACTGGCAAAATTGTGAACTTTTTTGAATATGCTGTAATTAATGACTGTTGGTCATTTTTTAGTATTTTTCCATCAAAATAGAGGAATTTCTCCCTGATACGCCACCTACCTTGGAGCACGAAATTACTGTTCGTTAGTCATATTTTTTAACATATAAATTTACATACAAAGAAAAAATACATCTGTAGTCGAAAGTGGACAAATTTCGTTGACCAAAGCTAATTTGCGTATTTCAACAATTTTAGCTTCTCAAGAGGAAATCAGGGAAGAGGTTTCAAAATTATAAAAAACGAAACAAAGAACTTGATGTGCATGAAGTTCTACTTTTTCAATGAAATATTTTACTTTTCATTTTTATCATGCACATTCATTTGATTGAAGTATTTTTTGCTTGCTGCGAAAGTGATGTCTGAACCAATTTTTTTTGTACAAAATAATAAACTTCTGGTGTTCACCTGCTACAAAACTGGTGCAAAGGCTTTTTCCTGCTACAAAACTGATACAAAAGCGTTTTTGCTATGAAATAGATACCGAATCGTTTTCCTGCTACAAAGACCATTTCCTACTACAAAGCTGATACAATGGCATTGGTTGAGTGTGATCTCTGCTCAATCCAATATACTTAGTTGTTAAAATTAAAGTATCCCAATTTACAGCACTTTAGAACAAATTCTAAAGTTCATAACGAAGGGAATTTTAATATATACTTCAAAGAATGCACTTGCTATTTATTAGAAAAAAAATTCCAGAATTTGTCACTAGATCACTGAAGCAGTTCTACAATTGTTTAATGTACCCTACATTGAGGTCAGTAACAGTTCCCATGCAATGAACAGCATTTTTACATCAGAACATGACATACCAGTTGGAATAACTAGCACATGGTGCTCAATTTTGTCCTTCAGATTTGGTAAGTTTAACGTCCTTCCCAGGTGGTATTTAGTTTTTCAAAAACCCACAAAAGTCTCATGGGATGAGGTGTGGTAAGTGGGATGACTAGATCGGGAAATAACCACTGGTTCCCTGTTTGTAAAGTGCAACTTTTGCAATTTGGATATACAGAGATAGATGCGGGATGGTCCACCATCTTGTATAAATATAGGATCCTGTACTTACATTTTTTCAGCACTGGTATTGCAAAATTTACCAATATTTCATATTACTCCTGTCCAGTAATAGAACAGACATGTAAAGAGGGGTAGTAGATGTCATCTCTTCAAAAATATGACCTAGTGATTGAAGTATCCATAGACAGGGGTGTCGTTCGGTGCTCATAAAGTTGGGTCCCAAGGACCTGCTATGTTTGAAAATGTAGTTACTTTTTAGAAAATGTAGATCCCAAAGAACAGAGTACTTTTTTTCCTTGTGGGTCCCCAGCATGTGCTACTTTTTCTGATATTCAGTACTTTCCTTTAATTCTGCATATTTTACGTGCTATAGCGCATCTTTATAATATACTGTCACTTTTGGAGAGTGCAGTGGTACCTCTTGAATTATTCAATTTTTTGTTGCTCAAGTGTGACAATTGTGCATATTCACATATTCATTTAAAAAGCAAAGGGGCTTCACTCCGATGTTTCAAGACCAAGTAATCTATCATTCATGCTAGGAACTGAACTGTGATTGTAATATATCTACGTCACCGTGCTGTAGCTTATACTACTTGTAAAGGTAGTAAGTACCACAACAGCTTATGCCTCAATAGCCTTTTATTGTGAAATGTGACATGCCCACTTCATAGGTAGCAGCTGGTATACTTGTGTTACTGCACATAGATTGACTGAATAAACCCACAACAGCTGTAGTCATATCTTTAATATAAGAGGAGTCCACTCGCATTTTCAACCTTTGTCTCATCGAATGCCAAGATCTCCTGTTGCTAGAGATTGGCTTGCCGATCAATCAGGGCCGATTTATTCATCTTTTCCTAAATCGGCATCGACATCCGATTGAAAAAAAAATGAAAATCATTGGTTAATCGGCCAATTGTATTAGCCATTGACTGATGTATTGGCCAATGTTACATCCCCATAGCTGCCAACTCTCCCGGATTTTGGGACAAATCTCTCAAACTCCCTAAAAATTCCTAAAGTTCCTGAATTTTTATGATAATGAGGAAAAATCTCCACGAAAGGGATTTCTATTTAAAAAAATCCCTACAAAAGGGATTTCATTGTCTTTGATTCCTTTTTTAAGAAAAATCTCTATAAACATGATTCCTATTTAAAAAAACAAACAAAAACCTACATCCACGACACTTGTACAGTGTCAAAGTTCGGAATCTTCTCTTCTGAAAGAAATGTTATATTTCCTGCAAGCCTCAGTGATTGGCTTACGCGGAGTGGCTTTTCATTGGCGCATGCACAGAGAATTGTATCGATGCGATGCTAATGTTGGTGGTGTTCTTTTTCCGCTGCGATGGATCTTGCCAGAAATGTTTGATTTTGTGTGACCACGTGGTGTGCTTCGTTTGTGATTATATACTGCTAATCAGAATTTGTTAAAATGAATTCGAAAATGCAAAAACAAAAGTACCTTTTGCATTTTAAAGATGCCTATACTACTGAATTTATACATGTTATTCATGCTGAGTGTTCATTCACGTCCTTTATAGTAGAACATAATTTGCCGATTACCTGTGCTGACTATGTGGGCCCATTATTTAGAACAGGGTGTCCAGCCATCAGGAAATGTATTTGAATTTTTAATGCCTCGGGAAGTATGCTTGAAGGATTCTTGTTTAGTATTCAATTTTATTGTCTACGTTCGGAAATTTTTTAGTCTTTGTTTTGGTTGGCCACACTGTGAAATACCCATTATGGATAAAAAACAAACAATATTTTTTAAATTTAATTAAATGAAAATGTATTAAATACAAATAATGCATCACAATCTCAAATCTGAGTTTTGATAAATATAACAAATTCCAACCATTATGTATTTTCATCTCCCCTTATGCCACTATTAACAATCTTATTTTAAAATTACTGTAAATGTTCAAAATGACGCAGTTTGTGAACGACCCCTGCAATGTTTTATGGGCATATGATGGCAATCTGTATCTATAAACATAACATAAACAATCATGGTTCATTATGTTTATAATTGCTTATTCCCTTGGGGAGGGGGGTTGAGCTCTTATTTACAGGATAATCAGCGACCTCCCCTGCCACACTCCAGAGAACAGGGAATTGTCAAAGAAAAGTCTGGGTTTCGTTTTATTTTTAAGTTTAAAAAAAAAAGTTTTGTGTCTCATTTTGAGTTTTCATTAGTTTATATTTTTATGCATTTGTGTGTTTTTAAAAAGAGAAATTTATACAACTTAAATTTATTTTTCCGCAAGATTGCATATAGTTTCATAATTTTGGTGTATTTCAAGAGCCTCATATACGCACATGTTCAAATTTTGATTTTACATCTGTGGTTGTAAATGTTGTTGGGCTTCGTAACCTCCTGTGTAATGTGGTTCTGTATTCATTGTTTGTGTTGCCTCTTTGTATTCGATTAGTTTAATGTGAGAGGGTCCTTGTTGTGTGCTGCCTACATTTTTTTTTCTTTTACTGTTGGTATGTTATAGAGCCAAAATTTTCTTTGATGGTTGTTGTATCGTGATCTATTTTTATAGGGTAAGGCACCAGGTTCTTATTACCATTTGACTAATAACACTAATAAAAACTAAACTAATATAACAACAACCCAAGAAAAACTGTATTTATACTGTCTGCCATGAGAACTCCCACCAGTAAATGGCTGGTGAAGAATCGTGCAGAAGATCAATGGAAATGGTAGCTGCCTTTTTCATTGATCTTATGTACAGTTCATCAGCCACCAATCAGACATTGGTGGAAGGAGTTCTTGTAGTAGACAGACAATAGCATACCAATAGCCATAATTATAGCCACAGTGAAATATGAAATAGAAATTCAAATGTGCAATGTTCTTAAAATGCACTGAAACAGTGAAAATACTTCCACCCTTGAGAAAAGCATAAATTTAAGTTACGTATGGATTTATCTTTTAAGAAACACAATCCACGACTTTAATAAGACAGCCAACGTAACGTACAAATACATAAAATTAACAACTGATGAGAGCTTCAAATGGAGCTAAAATCAGGTTCTTGAAATTTTTTAAATGTAACAGTGCCTCAATATAAAACAAATCTCATCCCTAATCCTTAAAGAAAAAAAAAATAAACACCAAACTTACTCCATTATGAATCATACAACAGAGTATGGAGTTATCAAGCTCCTGGGTGCAATTGCTTCATCCAGCAGCTTTTGAAGCACACATGATGAATAATAATACATGCAAAAAATATCAAAACAATTATGCAAACAAAGAGAAAAGACACAATTATGCATGCATTTTATATGCACATCAGCAAGGTTTGCATTATCAAAACAATAGCTTTTATAAGTGAAATTACTAAAATTGCAGCATCTGCCAAGTAAATAAAAAAAGGTTGTTGACCCCTGTAATAGAAATTTTCAACGATGTTCAATGAACTTGCATTAAAAAAATAAGACTTTCAAATAGCAACGTAAGCTCATATTTTAATTAACTTGTACACTTTATAATCAGTGTTTCTTAACAAACAGGATTATGCTTATGTATTTTACAATTTGATTTATCAGGTTCTTATTGGGCAGATCCTCTTTGTGTAAGAATGGTTAAAGGACATCATAACTGGATAGCCGTCGCTTATGCCCATTTTGTCACTTGCTACAGGTATGTTATTATTTTTGCCTTTATGACCTCATGGTTTTAATTTTGATGTACAGTGGAATCCTGATTATTTAACTTGGATAAGACAAAGGTCAAAGGGTTCCCACACACCTGGAATTGCCGGGCAATTTTAAATTGTCCTTAAAGGTCAGGGAAAATTTAGATTTTTTGGTCAAACCTGGAAAAGTCAGGGGGAACCTTAACTTCCGCTTTGAATAGCTAAATCTCCTACCAGTGTGGGGCTATTTTTCCCCATAACTGAAGTTCAGTTGAAAATTGCTTGTGATCAGTCATGGAATTTTGCCAGAAAAGTCAGAGATTTTTTTTCCTCCAGTGGGAGTGGGAACCCTGAAGTCAGATAATACAGATGCGGAAAAAGGAAGTAGCCTTGTGGTAATGCAGTGGTAACATATTAACCTAGTGTACCATTATCCCGAGTTTGACTCTCAACGGTGAAAAAAAAAATCTCTTTCTAACTGTTCACTGTAGGCCATGGGTTGATTCCCCAGATCTTAAAAAATTTGGATTCCTTGGAAAACTGTATGTCCCAATGTAACATAACCCTTTCTCTCATTGTGCTCTAAAACACACAAATGAAAGTAAAATTAAATAAACTAGTTTAAAAACAGGCTTTGTCTATTGCATATTATAGAAATTTATATATACTTTACAGGAAAATGAACACAATATAATGAATCTACAACATTACTCATTTCTGTTCTGTTACTATGTTATTAAATCAAAAATACAAATCCAATCTTATAGGTATAGTGATATTTAATGAACAAAGTCTCAACGCATGTTTTGAATGGATTTGGCTGTCCCTTGTCAGAAATACATGTGATCTAAACTAAACACTAAAGTATTGCCATTATTACCAATTGGGGATCGTTTCTTGATAGAATATTTCTGTTTCTGAAGAACATGATCTCAATAATTTGGTAATCGAAGCTTTTGACAGCTGAATTTAGAAGGTATGGAGTGTCAGGAATTAAATTCCATAATGTATATAAATGTTTCACTTACCTTTGAAAAGCATTACTATTATAGTATAGTGCATTAAGTGATAAAAGATAGTATCTTTACATCCCCTTAAAAATATCCGAAATCCATATTATAGAAATAGTGAAATCATGGCTGCCTTCACACACACATAAAACATCTGTAAAGTATTGGGTTGTTCGAAAAGTAATTTTGTTTTTACACATAGATGGCATCCATGGTCTTTTTAAGTGGTCAACATCATTCGAAAATATAAAATCATTTCACTTTTGGGCAACAAACATTGTAAGCTTCATTGAAAACGAATTGTGTTGAAATTTGTAAAGTTGTTTCAGTTTGGCATCACATCAGAAATTGAAAACCAGTGTGAGCATTTTTGTCACATTTTGCTTTTTCATTACCACAAGGGCAAAAATGCAGTGCAAGCAAGAAAAATACATGCTATGTAGGGTGAGAATGTGTTGACTGAACGCCAGCATCAGAATTGGTTTGGAAAATTTTGTTCTGGTTATTTCGATCTCAAAGGTGCACCATGTTCTGGCAGGCCAGGGGAAGCTGAAGAAGACCAAATAAAGACATTGGTGAACACAAATTGTCACATAAATTCAATCCCTCAGCAATTTCTAGTGTTATCGAATTCAACTGCTCGTGGGCATTTAAAACGATTTAGTTGGGTTTTAAAGCTCGATATGTGGGTTTCACACATTCTCAAAAGAAGAGATTTGATTTGTTGCATTTCCATTTGCGATATAGGATGAAAAGTGGATTGTGTACAACACTTTTAAACATGAGATCATGGAGTAGATGTGAGGAATCAGCTGCAAGCACATGGAAAGCTGATATCCATCAAAAGGTGATCTCTGTTTGGCGGGATTGGAAAGGAATGATTTGTTTTGAGCAGTTTCCAAAGAACCAAAAGATTAATTCAGATGTCTACCGCCACCAGTTGGATAAATTGAATGATTCCATCAAGCAGAAGAGACAAGCATTAGCGAATGGGAAGGTATAGAATTTCACCAGGACAATGCCAGACCTTGCACAAAGTTTGATGACTTGCTAGAAATCTCGATGAATAATATATTACACAATAGGCACAGTTTTTGGAACGAAAATTTATTCGGCTTTAAACGTTTTTCGAAAGCCTTGAGCTTTCATCAAAGAAGCACATCTAAGCGTACATCGCTCGTAAGGGCGAGTGTACGATTGTTTATTGTATAAAGGGTAAGGTTGTTGGTGGATTGGCGCCTTCTATCGGTCGAGCCAGATGAATGTGGACTGTAGGGGGGAAAGTTGGCTGCATGAAGGATTGTCTTAAATGATAAAAATTTTTAAAGTATATGACAAAAGATTATTGGTGAAATTTTAAGAGGAGAAAACGTGACCACGCCGGATGGATATTGGCGTAATAGATAAATCGTTCACCAGGTGCTCGATGTTTTGATGGATTAAAAAAGTTTAAAAAAAAAATTAAGATCAGCTGGAGATGGAGGTTTGTAGATTAACTTCGCTTCATCGAAGTTAAATTTGTGGTTCAAAGTCCAGCAATGAACGGCTATGGATGATTTAGTCAATTCTTGTTTTTGTACGTATGCTTTAATCCTGAACGGAGTGCACGACGAGTTTGGCCGATGCACGATTTTGAGCACGAGCATGGGATTTCATAAATACCCCCCATGAGTTGTGATCCGAAACCGAGTCTTTTAGTTTTGAAATACAACGTTTATTGATGGGCGTGAAAGAGACTTTAAAATTAAAGTTGTTAAGAATAGTAGCAATTTTAGTGCTGATATTGGGAACGAACGGTAAGCAGATGGTTTGTAGAATAGGAATGTTGTCAGAAGAAAGATGGGTATCCGGTTTTTTGGAGGAGAATTTTTTAAGGGCCGATCAACACTAGACGAGTTGAAGCCTCGGAATATGGCAATGTTTTTGATGAACTCGAGTTCCTTATTCCGGTCTTCTTCAGTAGAGCAAATTTTGATACACTGAATACAATCCAGTAAAAACTGCTCATTTTCTGAGACATTGGGTGTGCTGATGAACAGTGTGGTGGCAACGAAATGGAAGAAGGTTTATGGTAAACGCTTAAACGAAATTCGAAGTCTGTTTTCATGACCAGAATGTGCAGAAAGGCAAGTTTGTTGTCAACTTCGCATTCAAATGAGGATTGAATATGATTATTAAACAAGTTGAGATTATGAGTGAGAACCTTGAGATCAGTATTATTACCATCTAGAATTGCAAAGATGTCGTCTACATACCGGACCCATAATTTGAAATGAAGATGTTCGTGAATTTTTTCTTCGACATAATGCAAATAGATATCTGATAAAATAGGAGATACTGAGTTTCCCATAGCGAGGCCTTCTGTTTGTTGGAAGAACTTATTTTGGAAACTGAAGCAAGTTTGTGAAATATAAATTTCGGTCAGGTTGGTAAGTTCACATACTTCAAAATCAGTGTAGTGGAATTCCTTCATGCGCTGTTCTAGAGACTGAAGGGATCCTTGGATCAGAACATTCGTGAAATGGCTTTTTACGTTAAATGAGACTATTGTGTTTGGAGTGAAGGGAATGTCACGAAGCCTGTTAGCGAATTGCAGAGAATTTTTGATTGTAAAGGAGTTATTGTATAGTAATGGAGAAAATCTTTGCGCTAAATGCTTTGAAAGAGCGTGACATGCGGTGCCAATATTTGAGACTATAGGACGAAACGGCATGCCCGCCTTATGGACTTTGTGTAGTGCATATAGGCGAGCAATGTTAGCAATAGACGGAATAACTTGCTTTTTGTTTTTTTATCTAAAAATTGGCATAAGTGGATGGCACGTTTTATTTTATTGAGATGAATATTGGATGGATCTTTCTTGATATTGCGATAGCGGTCGTCTTGAAGCAATGTTTCCACTCCATCCAAATATTGTTGTTTGTCAAGGACGACAATTTGGCCTCCCTTGTCCGCTTTTGTAATGATAGTTTTCTCATCCGACTGGAGGTCTTTCAACACATTGTGATTATGGCGCGACAAGTTCGGTTTAATGATGTTATTGGATGCAATGGTCTCGGCAATAAGATAACTGAGTGCATCTTTTTCACCCAGGTTTAATTTACTAAAAGAAAGAGCCTTTTCAATTGGTGCGATTAATTTAGTAGGGTGTACTGGCCGGGCAACAGCAAAACTAGAATTAAGTGAAAGAAGTCTAGTCAGATGGTTAGAGAGAGGTCTGTTAGAAACATTAACGGCTGTGTCAGGAAATGGTACAGAAGCATTGCGTTTCCAGGGGGCGACCAGCATGGCAAATTTTTCGTTGAAAATGGCATGATGTTTTTTTTGATAGGTGAGCACACTTGAAGTATAATTTCTCTTCAAACGACCGAAAATCAGGAACCTCTTGAGCAAGTTTAAGATGAAGAGGATATAGTTCTTGCCTTTCTGGACGTTCTGGTCATGAAAATGGACTCTGAATATTGTTTAAGTGTTTACCATAAACCTTCCATTTCGTTACCACCACACTGTTCATCAGCACATCCAATGTCTCAGAAAATGAGCAGTTTTTATTGGTTTGTGTTCCACACTATCAAAATTTGCTCTACTGAAGAAGACCGGAATAAGGAACTAGAGTTCATTAAAAACATTGCTGTATTCCGAGGCTACAACCCGTCTATTGTTGATCGGGCCGTAAAAAATTCTCCTCCAAAAAACCGGACACACATCTTTCTCCCAACAGCATTCCTATTTTATAGACCATGTACTTACCTTCGTTCCCAATATCAGCACTAAAAGACTGGGTTCCGGATCACAACTCATGGGGTATTTATGAAATCCCATGCTCGTGCTCAAAATCGTACATCGGCCAAACTCGTCGTGCACTCCGGTTCAGGATTAAAGAACACGGGCATACGTACAAAAACGGAATTAACTAAATCACCCATAGCCGTTTATTGCTGGTCTTTGGACCACAAAATTAACTTTGATGAAGCAAAACTAATCTACAAACCTTCATCTCCTGCTGATCTTAATTTTTTTGAAACCTTTTTAATCCATCAAAACACCGAGCACCTGGTGAACGATTTATCTATTACGGCCAACATCCATCCAGCGTGGTCACGTTTTCTCCACTTAAAATTTCACCAATAATTTTTTGTCATATACTTTAAAAATTTTTATCATTTAAGACAATCCTTCATGCAGCCAACTTTCCCCCCCTACAGTCCACATTCATCTGGTTCAACCGATAGAGAGCACCAACCCACCGACCTCACCCTTTGTACAATCGTACACTCGCCCTTACGAGCGATGTACGCTTAGGGTTTCTTGCTTCTTCGATGAAAGCTCAAGGTTTTCGAAAAACGTTTAAAGCTGAATAAATTTTGGTTTCAAAAACTGTGCTTATTGTGTATTATATTAATCATCGAGTGTTTAGCACAGTGAGTCGATCTACTATTGCATTGCTAGAAATCGTTAGCACTTGGATGGAATGTGCCACCATCTTCACCTGATCTCTCATCATCCAATTATCACTAGTTCTGGTTTCAACAAAATTCTTCAGCTGGTAAAATTGTTTGGTTCAGATGATGTCAAAAACCACTTAATTCAGTTTTGTTTTTGTTTTCAAATAAGAACCGGAAGTTCTACGAGTGTGGAATCATGTAAGTACCTGAAAGACGGCAAGAGGTGATGGAACAAAACGGCCAGTACTTAATTGAATAAAACTTTTCTTTCTGTAAAAATACCTGCTTTCATTTTCATGAAGAAAAAAAAAAAAACTTTCCAAATTGCCCACTATTAATTTATTTGGAAATTATTTTTTATGTCTTATCAGTTCTCCATATATGTGGCATGTGCTTTTTAAAATATCACTAAATTTATGTTGTAACATTTTAAATTAACATTTCAGATTTATAATTAGCAACCTTGTACATTTTTCATATTAAATTGGGTTTTGTGTTCATCTTTATACTTGCCTGACGTTCAGTGTATTTAAAGTTAGTTTCTATAACGCATATTATTTAATTTAATCTTCAATGTTTATGTTAAGATCTCTGCAATACGTTTCCTAAAGGAAACCAGATAAGGTATTTCTAGGCCTTTCGTTGCAGGGAGGTTACCATGCAATGATGACTTGTCAGACACCCCATAGACTTAACTCGTTCATAAACAAACGGGCCAAAAGATGAGCCGTAAAAATAGATGGTATATGGAGATTTCCATTTTTGTAAACGATCGTTCTTTGTCATTAATTCTTCTTTTTTTTACACAATTGAAATAACATGATTCTAAAAAACAATTATCCTATAAATCTCCTTTCAATTTTCAATGTTTTTTTAATTAATTGAATATATTAATGTTTTCTAACTAAGGATATTTATATTGATACATTATAATCGAATTTTAAACTATAAAACACATGAAAAAAAATCAATACCAAACTTTTATTGTGAGCAAAAATTAAGCTTTAACTTTTTAATTGTGTGGACTTAATGAGACAGCTTTGAGTCATCTATATGTAAGACAGCAGCATTGGAAAGGGGTGGATTCAAGGCCCCTCCCCATTTGTTATTAAAGCATTTTTTTTTTTTTAAGGCCGTATCACACCATCTTCTTTTAAGCCACTTGAACCCATATGAATTTTGAATTGCTATGCTGAGGATGTGGGAATAATTTTAATTTCACAGCATACTGTAGTATTGAGTAATTTTTGGATGTTTATGGAACTTTTATCAAGTTACTGGTTTGAAACTAATTAGTGGTCATCCATGAATGTAATATTCGTTTTGGAATTTGTACAACTATATTTGAAGAGCTCGTTTTCAAAAGGGCCTAAGTCATGCTTTGCAGTTTTTGAGAAAAACGTATTTTTTTATTCTCAGGCTAAATAATGTTTTGAATTTAAATTTTAATTTGGGGAAATGTTATACATCCCTCATTGCAACTTTCATGTAAGTGACAGAAATCCTGGGGGTTTGAGTACAGTGGTAAAGATTAAGTTTTGGCTTACCACTTTTTGCCATAAAACATAAGACTTGAAGTGGGAAAAAATGAGATTTCAACCCGACCATTTCAGATTTTTATGAAATTTGGCTCATTTGTTCCACTTGCAGAGAAATGAATAAATGCCCAATAATTAGTCCCTATTGCTATTAGTTTTTGAAATATATAACTTTGAAAATGGGCCTATAGATCAAATTTTAGCATTTTTTATATGGCAAATTTTCTCATAACTTTCGTCCTAATTAATATAGAGACTCAATATTAGTATCTTTAGAAAGTATTTAATGTGGGCTTTCTTATGATATGCCACATGAATATATATTTCAAATTTTTATTTTCAAGGTCAACACCTTTGACCTTACATATCTCAAAAAAAAAAGGTATTTTAATTTTTTAAAAAAATGTATATGTTATTTTTCCATTTATTTTCTACAATGTCTGCGAATCTCATTCTGGGACAGCCGTGGGATACCGAATAATTAATTTAAACATACTGTGCTTGTATCCGTTTTTATTAAAAATCGTTTATTGCGTTGGTTTTCTGCCATTAGGTGTAAAAAAGTGGGTTTTAATGAGTCATTAATAGTAAACAATAAGCATGGCTTTACATTTTTTAATACACAGCAGCAGTACTATATTTCAACTGCTGTATCCCAGTATTTGAACATACGGCTTAGGATAACTTAAAGAGAAAATTTAAAAAAAACTCAAAACCTATGAAAAGAGAAAAAAAAACCTACATCTTATAGACTTTGCTAAATTATCAAGTCGAAGAAACAGTTTCATTTACTAAAGTTGTCAGTCATAGCATGGTCCTAATGCTATTTTCTTGCTAGTCATCATTGTACACCAGTTCCTAGCCAAAAAAGGGGATTTTGTCACTTGCTCACCCCCACTACTCTCCTGATCTGGTGCTCGTGGATTACTTCCTGTTTCCATTACTGAAGAGAGCCTTGGAAGGACAAAGATTTTTAACAACTGAGGAGATTTAACAAAATGTGATCGCCAAACTGAAGTGCATCCCAAAAGACACCTTCTCTCGTAGTTTCAGTGCCTTATACACACATTGTCAAATGTGCATAGCATCGGATGGTGATTACTTTAAAGGACAGTGAACTTTGTTTGCCGATATGTGTGAATACCTTTCGCAAAATATATGTTTCACCAAACTTTTTGAACAGAGGTTGTATATTGCAGAACACATGCGTTTCACTTTCATTCGCACGCTACTCTTTCTTTTTATCGGCAGTATCAAATTTGTCTATTATGTACCAAAATATGACGTAAAATATTTATTTTATGCTTGCGTCAATAATACTGTGCTTCAGTTGGTCTTCCGAAATACATAGGTGTGCTCAAAAAGGGGTGCATGTTTCAGAACAGACAGGGAATAGAAGTTTTTTGACATAAAATTCTCAAGTGACTTAGGTCCTTTTGGAATAAAACTGTATTTTCGCGATGAATTTTGACTTCGATTTAGGACACGTTGGTGGCTCAAAGGGTTTGGAAAACCTTCAAGGATTACTGAGACTGACTATGAGCCAATAAACTCAATTTTGAACAAAAATGACTGAGGCCCTTCTGGAAACGAGCTCCTCATTTATAAAATATAAAATGTATTTATAAATTGCTAGGCTTTTTTTCACAATTTTACTTTTTGATACAGTGTTAATACTTACATGTTCTGTTATTTATAAATGAAATGTACTTATTCTGTAAAATATTTTATTGAATCGTGGTTCAATATACATAAAATGATAATATGTCATTTATGCCATTTAGAAATAAGTAAAGTCGATTTCAGAACATACCATTTAAAAACTTGTATAAACATGAATTACATGTATATCTGACACAGGATTCCTACGCAAGCTTGAAAACTTGGCATTGTCAGGGAATTTATAATCATTCCTATAGGTTAGGAAAAAACAAAATATTTTGGTCAAAACCTGCAAAAGTCAGGGGAAAACATCCTTTTATTGTGAATAGCTAAATCTCACACGAACGTGAAGCCATTTTCCCTGTAACCGAAATTTAGTTGGAAGTTTTGTGCTCGGTCTAGGAATTTTCTGAAAAATCAAAGAATTTTGCTATAAAAGTCAAGAGGAGGCAAGAATTTTGTTTTCTCCAATGCGAATGTGAACCCTGCTGACATACAAGGAATATATTTAATAGTTGAGGAATACAATGAGAAACGAAATTTAGTACTACATTTTTAATTTAATAAGAAATGCATGATTCACAAATTAACATAAGTGAAGAATGTAATAAACACATTATTCTTATATAGAAACTAGTTCAAAAGAACAAATCTGAAAAATGAGCTGGTGTTAAAAGTATCATTTACAAAACTAACAATTTTTGACCATCCTAACAGAAACGATTCAATACTTTTGAACAAATGTACCAGCATCTCAGCAGCAAATGAACTAGAACTTGTGCAGATATAATTCTAACATATACTGGTTTATATACAACAAAATTGTACTAATAGCTGATTGTATTTTATAACCTAAGAGAAGCAATAAGACTCTATAAACTAATAATTAGTAATGAGAATCAATTTTAAAATATTTGAGTCAGAATTTTATGTCTAAATAGTGCTTACATCAGATGGGAGTCAATGTCTTAATGTGACTTTTGACCTATGGTTAGTCTTTTGGTGATCGAATGTAAAGCTAAGTTATAGGAGCTGATGTTCACGCAGTAAGATTTAATTTTTCTGAAACTGGTCATCTAAAAGGTTTTGTTTCATTGTAATATTAAAGCTTGAATATTTTTTTAAATCATAAATTTATCATTTATAGGCTGAAAGTAATTGATTGCATAATATTTTTACTTTGTATTTTCATAGATTTGTGTGCGACATATTTTATTTTTTTTAGACTACGAGATTCTACAGGATGGCAACTTGCATTTACTAGCCCTTACATAGAGCCTGTGGTAGACAGAATAGCTCTCAATGCTAAAGTGGTAGCAACTAATCAAATTGAAAATCACACTAAAATGCTTGCTATATCCCATGGGACCCAAGTTCGACTTTGGGGTATAGCTGAAGATGGTTCAAGGACCGATATTGGTAACCACCTTCTTTCTTTTCTTTTTTTTTTTTTTTTAAACTAACCTTTGTAATTATATAAATCGAACACTACGCAGATTAAATCAAACAACAATGTCAATCAATCAACGTTTATTGGCGTAGTGATACCAACGCCGATGGTATGGCGTGATTAGATGGTGAAACGTTCGAAAGAAAATAAATATTTCTGCCTTCGGTGGGACCTGAACCCACGACCTTCCACTTGCCGGGCGGAGGCTCTACCCACCGAACGCAGAAATATTTATTTTCTTTCGAACGTTTCACCATCTAATCACGCCATAACATCGGCGCTGGTATCACTACGCCAATAAACGTTGATTAATATTGTTGTTTAATTTAACCTCTGTAAATTTATATTTATTAATGATAGTTTTGTCCCAAGTAGATATTTGTTTTGAACATGTACTGTTGTTTAAAAAAAATCATTTATTGCAATTATAATTCCTAGATCTTGGTTTGATTATTTTCATTTCTTAAATCTAGTATTATGAATATGTCAAAATTAATGAAAAACTTTGTGAAGAAAGGTGATACGTGTACAACAATCTGAAAAACTCTTGCAGTATAATTACTAGTCAGAAAATTATATTTAAAACATTACGATATTAACTAATATAAATTACAGTCAAGCATCAATTGACAGTAAAAATCGTTTATAACGACGGAATTTTTACAAGAAATTTGGTTTGCTATTCTACTCCATACTAAATATATCGGTTATAACGACATCGTATATAACGACGGCGATTTTGTAGTCTACGTAGATTCTAACTAGGGAAATTCGTATCGGATATAACGACGTGACTTGACAGTCATAAATCGGAACAATGTGGGTTAGTTATCAAAATTTAAGCGTTATTTTAATCTTGTTTATTCACACAATCCGAGAAAAAACAAACATGTGATTTGTTAATTAAATATCACGAAGGTCATATTCTTTAGGAGCCCATTCTATTTTTTCAGCGTAGGGCCCATAAAGCTCTTAAACCGGCACTGTTCGGAAATCATTAGTATAATATAATAAATATAATTCATTAGATTTGTTTTCGACATTATATACTTTAGTATTTTCTAGAATTTTTTCAATTTAAAAAAATAAAAAGTACTATGTATTTAGTGTGGCTATAAATATAATTTAATATAAACGGAAATTCAATTCATTATAATTAAATATATTTTTATTTAATTTTGAAACCAAAAAGTTTAATACTTTTTACTATCAAAATAATTTATAAAACTCTAGAGTGTATTATACTATAGGCTACTATGATTTTAAAAAGATATCGTTTATAACGACTGAATTTGCACGGTCCCTTGAAGGTCGTTATAACCGATTTTCACTATAATTGCAACTGAGCTGGTTCTTATAAGTAAAAATACATGTAAGTGAACACTTCAATAAATCTTAGGTGGAATAAGAAAGTGGTAGTCATGTTCAGTCATAAGTCTGAATCAAGCTACCCAAACCTTCCTTGGAATCTCTTTTAGTATTGTGTATTTTAGGATACAGTCCCAATTTTTCGTAGTCTGTGTATTATAAATGCCATTGACATCTTAAATTAGCTTTGATAATTCCTTTAACTATTTAAAGTCCAACTGGAAAGTTGGGTAGTTACAGAGATGATCCCAGCTTGGCAAGTTCATATGCCTTCTCATTACCAAACACATTGCAATGACTTGGGATCCATCAGAGTGTAATTAATTTTCGGCTGTCAATTGTCAAGCTTATGGACTCTCTCGACAGCATTGTACTCTTGGAAAGTCATTGCAACATTGAGATACGAATGCAGTGATGGATGCTTGTGATTCACTTAAGGTGGCTACTTTATTTTCAGAGCTAGCAACAATGTAGCATCAATACCCAAAACAATTGTAGCCATTTTTCCATCAAAGTTGTCACAGTAGATTCCCACTATACCATTTAGTGAAAAGTGTTTATAATAAACTCCAGATCCAGCTTTTTTTGTAGCATCTTCGGCAGAGCTGTCAGTGTAGACATTCAATAAGAATCGGTTGAATATCTATTGAAGGTAGTTTCGAGGGCTTCTCACAAATCTGCTTCTGTAGAATTAGTTTTATTTACAGGAGTTATTAAATCGAGTCTTGCTTTCTCTAAGTTTAAATCTTTGGTGGAATTATACTTACTTAGAAGTAATTGCCTATTCAGATCCGGGATGTTGAATTTATTTATTAATTCTTGGGTTTTTGAAAGGAGAGTTTCTTGAGATTTCAATCTTAATTTTACTGGTCTATATATTGGCCAGTAATCACATCGTCTTAAAAGCTTTTTAATAAGATTCAAAGCTGCTGTGTTTCTCCTGTTGTTCAGAGGTTCCAATCCAGTCTGTAATTCCATTATCTCTTATTAGTGTTAATTTTCCAGCCCCAGTAGTGAGTCTCAGAGCATGGTTTTGGGAAATATCTATTTTCTTCTTAATAGTTTGAGTGGCAGTTGCGAGAAATTCACACCCGTATTCATTTGCATGTCTTTCATAGTTCTTATAAATGATACAGAGAACGTTTTAAGATGCACAACATTTAGTGCCTGTCAGTCTCTTTATTAATTTGCTTCTGGTATTATCGCTATGACCTGAGCCTGTTTGCTCTAATTTAATCTTGGATCCATTGTTACACTCAAGTAACGTGGTTGGATCTAGATAATGGATGTAAAACATATAATAGGTTAAATGTGTGGTGCTCGGTGCTCAAAGTAAATAACTACTAAGTTGGTTTTTTTTCAGCATTTACAATCATTTTCTTTAGTCCAATTCAGTGGGCTTCTAAGTGCTTCATTTAAAGCAAATTTCATGGCTGGAATGTCTGAGCCTGTTGACCACACCACCAGATAATCTGTAAATAATACCTGCATACCTGGGCTATCCTGTATATAATATCATTAGTTATTATGTTAAACAAAACTGGCTTAAGCCAGAACCTTCAGACATTCCCTGTTTATTTGGCAAATGCTTGTTTTTGATTTGAGTATAAATCTCAATTTTTTATTTAGACTAAGCAGTTGTTTTAGGTGTTTTTCAGTTCAGTGTTCCTGTGGACAATTTGTTCTTTATTGGAAGTCAGTCAGTAGCATTAAGCCACACTGGAAAAGTTGGTGTTTGGCATTCAATGACTCAACATTGGCAGGTGATTAATATTTGTTTTGTGAAATTGTAGTCTTTTCTGTTAAGTGTATCTGCAAAACTGTTAAAAGTAGTATTTAATAAAACCATTTTTTCAAATTGTCAAAATTACTTGATAAATTATTCAAACATTTGTTGTCTAGGTAATGTTTATAGAAATTACAGGAAACATCCATTTTTGTATTAAAATAATGAAATTATTCTCTAATCATCCAAATTTTTTATTTTTAAAAAGTGTAAAATCACACAACAGATAATTTAAAAAAGTAATTTTTTATTCCAAATTTGCTTTTACACACACACACAGTGATTCAGAACTAATGCAACAAACTGAAAGTGGTGGTAAAGAACATCAAATAAGCCATATTTGGTAGAATCTCCATGTCTTCAAAGGACCCGATTTGGCTGTAGAGCGAAAATATTATTTACATCCATATCGTTGTTACGTAAACAATTACATGAACCAAAAAAAAATTTTTGACACGTAATTGAAATGATTGATCTAATAATGAAGCAGAGGAAAGAAATCAAATTCCCTTCCCTGGTCCTGAGTAGTGTTGCCATTTAGTCATCAAAGGTATGGAAAACGATTGTTTTACCATACTGGAGGCAATTAGGATTTGCTGGGAAGTGTTAAGCATGTGTAATAGGTGAAAGAGATCAAAAGAAACAACTTTGGATCAGTGGACCGATATCCGAAAATGAGCTGTTCTGGAACTACAGGGATCTTATTATTTGTATCCATATTAGTTAATCATGTAATAAAATATAGAAAAGTTGAAATTCTAGCCTAGAACCATATTGAAAAAGTTTCCACCACTTACTGTGGTCCAGAACAACTTCTCATGTCCAAATTTATGCAGTTCAGGAATTTATGGCTCAAATGTGAGCCCTATGTTTGGGCTATAAATTCCCCAACTGCATAAATTTGGCCATGGGAAGTTATTTTGGACTATAGTAAGTAGTGAAACCTTTTCCAATATGGTTTTAGGCTGGAACGGCAAATTTTCCAAATTTTGTTACATGATTAACTAATGTGGATGCAAATAACATCCCTGTAGTTCCAGAACGGCTCATTTTCGGACATTGTTTCACTGGACCAAAGTTGTTTCTTTTGTTCTCCTTCACCTATTACACATGCTTGACAATTCCCAATTGCCTCCAGTATGGTAAAACAATCGTTTTCCATACCTTTGATGACTAAATGGCAACACTACTCAGGGCCAGGGAAGGGAATTTCCGATGTTTTTTTTGCCTCTGCTGCATTATTAGGTCAATCACTTAAATTATGTGTCAAAAAATTAACTTTTTTTTGTTCATGTAATTGCCTACGTAGTAACGATGTAGATGTAAATAATAGTTTCACTCTACAGCCAAATCGGGCCGTTTGCGGACATGGGGATTTAGCTAAGTATGGCTTATTTGATGTCCTTTACCACCCCTTTCAGTTTGTTCCATCCACTCTGGATCACCCTATATATACATAGGATATGTCAGCACCAGGGTTGCAAACATCGAGGAGGGATAGGGTACACTTAGACGAACAATATTTGTCATAGAACCTAGGGTCGCAAACCACTCACAGCGCTAGTTCTAAAACCGTCCAGCATGCACAAATATTTACAACCAGTGCGTGAAAAGCGCCAGATAAAACTCAGCTGCTCAAGTGCATAGATGATTAGGACATCGCATTTTGCGCTTCTCATGCACTGGTTGTCACTATTTGTGCATGCTGGATGGTTTTAGAACTAACGCTGTGAGTGGTTTGCGACCCTAGATTCTATGACAAATATTGTTCGTCTAGGTGTACCCTACCACTCCTTGATGTTTCAACACTGGTGCTGAGCCACCCTTTATGTATTATATGCAAATAAATCCTAATTAGGTATCAAAAAAGCAATAAAATGTATGCTCTTCTTGCATACTTGTTTGCGTATTTCATCATTCCCATGATGACAGCATATTAAACTTTGGGTTAACTTTTTGTGTGCACTCTATATTAATCTTAAAAACACATGACATACCTTTGGCGTTGTTTAATTGCCATTAATATTGTCTGTCATTGCATTGAAATGTGGTTTGCACTACAAGTATTCTCAGGACGTTAATGTATGTGCTGGAAGTATGCAAATAAGGCTGTTATTAAAAAGCTGAGTGCTTGATGAATCCTTAATTCGATTCGTTATTAAACTCAGCGTATTGAACGAGAATGTTAACTTTGCCAGAGCAAGCCTAGTTGAAACTGTTTTGCATGAATGGCGTTTCAGCATCATATGCTTTGTGAAAATTTTGATCGCAAAAAACCGTCCATCAAATGTGCTGGACAAGTTAAGCTTATTAGACAATTTCAAGAAACTGGTCTGTTAGAGTTGCTATTAAGTAGTCAACTCTTTTATAACATTTGCATATTTCCAGTGGATATGTTCATGTTGTTGCCATGTATTGATGGATTTTGAACTACATGTCTTTTGTCAACAAAAATCCCAAGTCTTGACAATACTTATTGTGCGAACCACACTTAAATACAATAATTTTTCTTTTTTCAATGCATTTATCAAGTTTTTGCAGACTTTTGACCAACCTTGTATTTGATGTATACAGGGTGTCCTGTCAAGACTGCATAAACTTTGCACAGCAAGCTTCGTTGCTTGGAGTACTTAAAAAATTACCCAAAACTATACGTCTACGACCCATAGTTTTCGAGAAAGTATGAAAGAAAAATATGATGTCACGTCTTGGTGCATTGAAAATAATCTTTATTGGAAACATTAGAAAGGCATGTGCCAAGATGCTCAGAATGACCACCACACATATTGAGGCATTAATGCACACATTTATGTGATATTAACAAGACACTCTGTGTACCATATATTTGCATTAACATGTTTTGCCCTTTTTATTAGAACCTTATGGAAGCATTTACAAAAACTTTTTTCTATTTCAATAGATCCAAGATGTAACCCCTATCACAAGTTTTGATACTGCAGGATCTTTTCTTCTCCTAGGCTGTGATAATGGTTCTATTTATTATATAGGTATATTCACACATATAGTATTAATATTTTATTAAACTTCAAGTCAAGCTATTGCAAATGTGATTTGGATATGCAATTACATCTGTACTTTATCTTTTGATGTTTTAACCTACGCCACAGAAGAATTGTCTAATTTCTCCTTAATCAAAAAAACTAAAACACACTTAAAAAACTCTTAAAATATGCAGGGTAGATAGAGATCATTACAATTATGTATATTATACAATAATTTTTGCCACCCACGTATATATATAGCTCAAACTAGAGCTTTTTTGTTTTTGGAGAAAAAGAGACGCTTTCCCCATCCTGGATTCGAACGGAGGGACCCTGGTTCGGATTCAGGGCTGGGAAAGCGTCTCTTTTTCTCCAAAATTACATAAGCTCTAGTTTGAGCTGTAATTAAAACGTGGGTGGCAAAAATTATTGTATAATAAATTCCCCCACGAAAAACTCACAAAATTCTCGCCCCGGAGGCTTTTCTGTGTTGACCATATTTGGCAATTGTGTTATCCCTGTGAAGGGTAATATCTTACATTACAATTATGACTCAAATTTAAGAAGTCTAAAAAAATTGTTTAAATTAATTTGATTCTTATTTATTATAGTTCAGCAACTTTTATTGATTAAAAAAAAAGTGTTCTGTGTATTTGTTGTTAGCGAAAACACTGCATCTGGAAATCCTTTGTTATTGGACTGGGGAAAGTCAGGGAAGTTTGAAACAAAATTTAGGTAGACACCCTGTTTTAAGGAAATATTCAAAATGTAACCATATTCTACTTGGAGTTAGTGTGGTTACACTTAAACGGATATAAGGTAAACAGGCATGATTGGAGAATTGCATTTGAAGGAGTAAAGTTTATAAACATAAAATTTTTCTCGGGTCTTAAAAACATCTGGATGATTTCATACAGAGAAAAATTACTGGGAAACTGATGGACGTCCACAGGCGAGGGATGTTACAAGCACCACACATCTTGTGGTGTACGGACTCTGAGCAAACCAGTGAAATGTGTCTCAGGAGCATATTATGAGTTAACCTTCATTCTGTTTGGAAGCATGAAGGCAGTTTTTAGTTGTAACAGTAAAATGTAATTGCCCTACCACCACTGGTCATTTTGCAAATTGCCCCATTTCATGTACAGAAATTCAGATATTTGACAAAGTATGACTAAATATCTGACGTGTAAGGCTATATGCCTGAGGCTAGTCTTCGACCCTATATCTAGAAGTAAATGTAACATACATTTTCCGTGGCGCCGTATACACATGATTGGACAACTTACCAGTGGGCCAATCTGCTTTTCACAGATGAGTCTCATAATAGTACACAGTACCATTTTCACACCAGATCAACTGATGTCTAGAATTTGAAGGATTGGGTGACTTGTCTGTGAAGAGTACATTGACCTATTGATAACCTTCCCAAATTCTGTGGATACAATGATACTAGAAGCATTCACTACATTTAGCTAGTAGTTTATAAAGGACACAGACTATTCATATCATAGGCATTTTATCACAGTTTGTCTGGATAATTATTTGTGTACGTGTTGGAATAGAGGTGACTCGCATGCTGACCTGCAATGATACTATGATTGCATTTTGCTTTTATAACTAAAAACATACCTTCATGCTTCCCAGTGAAGTGCCCTTATAGTCGCAGAGGGATAATGCATTAATTTTTTGTACTGTTAACTAGGGTTTGATTCTTATGGTACTGCAGAATGTGCTGTTTTTCTGTCCACAATAGTCAGGAGTTTTGTTCCCTAGACAACAGAGGTTCAGATTTCTCAAAGACTTTATTTGTCATTACACTGTAAAACACAAAATTCACAATAAAACAAGAGCAACCTCATGATATGCATCTGGAAAGCATTCGATTGGTTTGAAATGCTGCCCACAGCCTGGATACTCTCGTATTTTTGCATGATTCCTTACTCTGTTAATATTAATCACTCTGTGGCAACCTTCCAGTTTCCCAACAACTCTTCTCTTCGTGAAACCATTAAGCAATATTTGTCATACTTGATGAAAATTTTATGCATATAACTTTATTTCTTCACTTCGATTTTCCTTAAAGCATAATTCATCTACCATGCCTTTTTACCCATTTCAGTGCTTTCATGCATGACCCCCATGCTTAACATTTGAAATTTGCATGTGCACAGCTTTCTACTAAATATCCTCAGTTATTTCAATTGCTCCAAAATTTTTTGTTTGATTTTGTGGATATAACAGAAATAGTATTGGTCCTTAAGTTTCGTACGCCAATGTATAAATTTTTATTGAATTGAATGTAGTTAAAATAAAGTTAAATACTTAATTAAATTAAAAATGAAACTATGATAGATACCTTACAAAAAAATGTGATAGGGAAAATGTTTTAAAAAATAAAATGCAATGAAGAAAACATTATAAAAAGCTGGCAGGGAAAACGTTGCAAAAAAAAAAAGAAAAAAAAACGTGTAATGAATTTTATGGGTTGAAACTGAGGAGAGACATTTTCATCATTAAAACCTCTATTGGTTGGGTTTTTTTATTAACCCTGTGTTTGTCATGGCTTAAATTACTACGCCTTTGGTCGCTGTGTATCTGTCAGATACATTCGTTTTCGATGAGAATTAAAACGGATTAAACTGAAAAACTATGCTTATTTCAAATTGCTTGTGTATATTATATAATAATATTGAATACTTGAAAATATTTTATTGATTACATTACGAAAAAAAAAAAAGGGTGTGCATTAAAGGATATGACAAATTTTTGACCAGAAATGGTAAAACAAAATACTCGGAACATATTCATTGTCGTGACTAGTCAAAAGCAGTTGTGTTTTATAAATGTATAATATAACCTTTAGATGTAATACTTAACTTCTTAATGTCATATTTAGTACAATCGTTTTGACATATCATGGAACAATATTGTAAGGATAGATGGTTTTTACATTGGCTCTGCATTGCCAGTATCCTCTGAAAATAACATGTGATGCATGTCTGCAATATCTTCTTTGTAAGATATTATTACCCTTCACAGGGATAACACAATTGCCAAATAATGGTCAACACACAAAGCCACCGGGGCGAGTTTTTTGTGGGGGATTTTTTATTACTAATAAATTTGACACCCACATATTATTAGCTCAATCTACGGGTTTTTTTTGTTGTTTGATTGAGCTAATAATACGTGGGTGTCAAATTTATTGGTAATAAAAAAAGTCCCCTATGAAAAACTCACAAAAAACTCGCCCCGGTGGCTTTGTGTGTTGACCATTATTTAGCAATTGTGTTATCCCTGTGAAGGGTAATAATATCTTACATCCTTATGCATACGGAGAAAGAGAGCGTTGTTCCCATGTTTTCGTTCGTCTAGCAGTCAAGACACTCCAGGCTAAACGGGGGGACCCTGGTTCGAATCCAGGATAGGACGACGTCTCTTTTTCCCCTAAACAAAAAAATGCTCTAGATTGAGCTAATAATACATAGGTGCCAAATTTATTAGTAATAATCTTCGTTAAAATCAAAGTGTTTTTTGCTCATCATTGACTCCTTATTATTGAAACTTGGAATAAAAAACGAGAGTAATCGCGGGGTATCTGTAGGATACAAAAATGACAAAACATCGAATTTTTTTTAATAAAAAACGAATCTACGAAAGTATGTTCAGGCATGCAACTTCTCTCATAGATAAATTTTAGTATAATAGAAGAAATTCGTAAAAATATGAAGTTCAGAAAAACTTACATGTTTAGTCGCAGGGTATCTCACAGGTTCAATGATGTTATCCTAGGAAATGCGTTCACAGCATGAAATCTCTTCTGCTACTAAATTGGGCATCAAGCCAAACTAGAAAAACTGATGGACTGATATGAGCATTACCCAAGTGGCTCTTCAGAAAAAAAAAAAGAAAATATTTTTCTCTTGTATCCAGCAGATACCCGTGACTAATCAGGGTTAATCATAAAAAAATTAGTATCTACACCTCTTATGCCCTTTTCTTCCTTTGAATATTCTGCATTTACCTTAATTAAAGTGATTTTATTTTGAAAAGTAAATGAATTGTAAACATGATTATATATACATAGGCACCTCCAGAATTATATGCAGAGGTGTGCACCCAGGAAAAATTCCAATTGAATAATGTTGTTGGACTACAGTTTCTTGTGGATTCAGTCCTTTTTCCCTTTTTTCATAAACCAAGGGGGTGCACCCCCCTTCGACACCCATATATATATATGAATGGAGGAATAAGCCATCATTTCACCATGCTGGCTAGACGGGTTGGTGAATTAGCCCTCCCCTTCCGCCTTTCCATCCGTGCAGCAAATATTAATTTGCCTCATAAATAGAAAGCCCAGCCTGCACCACTTGAAGGCGGGGTAGGACACTAGGTTACTGGCCTGGCCGGTTCCACACATCGTCACATACGTTCAGCGTGTGGGTCTCCTTCCAGTTAGATACCAGCAACCCTTTTGCAGGCCATATAATACCAAAACTATCAAACTTGGCAAAGGTGTGAGGCAAGGAGATACCATTTCTCCAAAGCTTTTTACTTCTGCTTTACAGATGATTTTTCAGCTGATAAATTGGAATAACAAGGGAATAAATATAAATGGTGAATATTTAAGTCATTAGCGGTTTGCTGATGACTGACATTTTAATTTTTTCAATGAACCCATTAGAACTCCAAGACGTGGTAAAGGAGCTCTCAACTAGAAGTAAAGATGTTGTACTCTAGATGAAGGTTCAAAAAACTAAAATCATGTTCACCTATTTCGTAGAGAAAACAAAAATACAAGTTGACAACATTGAGCTATAAGTTGCTGATTCATATATTTACCTTGGCCAGCTGATTTCAATGGATGGCAACATTATGAAAGAACTCAACAGCCGTATTAAACTTGGCTGGAGTGCATTTGGAAGAAACAGTTTTATCCTGAAGGGGAAATTGCCTTTATGTCTAAAAAGAAACGTCTTCAGCCAATGTGTATTGCCAGTCCCCTCTTATAAATCAGAGACATGGAGTCTAACAGTTGGAACAATACGAAAGTTACGGACAACGCAAAGGAGCATGGAGAGGTGCATGCTTGGAATAACTAGGAGAGATCGAAAAAGAAACACTTGGGTGAGAGAGCAAACTAGAGTAGAGGACATCATTGTTAAAGTAAAAGGACTGAAATGGCGATGGGCTGGACATATTGCAAGAAGAACTGATCAACGATGAACAACAGAAATTCTCAACTGGATTCTAAGAGACCACCGAAGACCTAGAAAACATCCTCAACTAGATGGGTGGATGAAATAAGAAAAGAGGTTGGGGTGACGTGGAAACGAATGGCCCAGGATAGACTTGTGTGGAAAGCATTTGGAGAGACCTTCATCCAGCAGTGGATAGATAATGGTTGAATATGATGATGATATATATATATTTGTGTGTGAGCGTGTCTAAATATGACGTAACTAAATGTACCTTTCCTTCTGTGCTCTTTTGGTTTCAATTTCCATAGGTGAAAAAGACGTCATAATTTGAAAATTACCCTGAGACATCAAGCTTGTCTCAAATAACAAGTATCTTTGAGAGACAAAACTAAAACAAATTAAAATTTAATAAAGACGAAATGTAATTACCTAATGTCATAAACTATTTTTCAGGTGCCATTTTACATGTAATATAGTTTTTATCGCAATTCTATAAAATAGTCTTACATTTAAAAAAGTTGTCAAAAATATGAGGTTGATGAGCATATTCAAAAGTTAAATGCTTGTACAATTAATGAATGTAATCAATGTTTGAAATAATACCATCCAAAAATCTGCTTCGTTACAGATATGCAGAAGTTTCCCCTTCGTATGAAAGATAATGATTTATTGGTGACAGAATTGTATCATGATCCTGCTAATGATATAATAACGTCTATCAGTGTTTATCTAACACCCAAAACAAGTAAGTCTATATCATGCTTATAATCTTCTTTGATAATGAAATTTTTTAGTGGTTAATACCTACATGAAAATTTTAACTTTTGAAAAGTTCTAACAACGTATGCTAAATAACCTTCAAACATTACATACTGGAAAAATCCTTAGTTTTTAATTTTGAAACTTTTAAGTTGCCTATTTATATTTTCTTTCTCATATTTATACTATATCTAATTTTATATAAGCTGCTGTAGAATTAGTTTGGTCACTTTTATTCAACGGCCCTGTGGTGGACTTTCACCTAAGCATTACTGTAGGTCCTGGTGCAGCACGACCCTTGCTATCCTTGCACCATAAAAAACATTTATTCATTGTTTGTAGTCTTTAAACTTGTAATTCATATCTACATTTGTACGAGTTTGAAAGATGCATATTTTTTGTTTTGCAAACTAAGGTTGTGTATGGGTTGTGTAAATTTAAATTTTGTGTATGTAAGATTGAAATCATATTTCATGTGAAATCATTAATCAGACCAGCATTTCATCATATTTTAAGTGGATGAATTGAGGGATTTGTGCTGCAAAAACAGTTAGCTCCATTTTTTTTAAGTTTTATGATGTCAACGAAAAACTTGTTAAAACAAAAGGATCCTCTTTCTCAATATACTTCTAAATATAATGGATTTTATTGTTAATGTCAATTTTTATGAAAAAAAAACCCACTGAAGCTATTTTTTAAATGCATGTCTTTTTATCTGTGAATAAAATTTTACAATTCAAAATTACCGAACTGCAGTTTTATTAATCTGAAAACTGTAAAATATTAAAAATAAACTTTCGCAAATCTCTGCTTTTAAAAGTATGAGATCTATATTTACAAATATATGTCTGAAAATATGGCCTCATTAGCTGTGTTTCAGTGGTTGGCCTTTAACCCGGTTTCGACTCCCAATGGTGCAAAAAATGCTTACTCAAAGATCTCATAAAGATCACACTGCTCACCATAGTTTGGGGTTTGATTCCCTAGGCTTTAAGAGGTTCAGATTCCTCGGAAAATTGTAGGTCCTGGCGCAGCATGACCTCCGTAGTCCTTGAGCCATAAAATCACAAACAAACAAAATCAATGGTTGGTTTGATAGAATGTCTTAATTACAACCAAGAAGTCATTGGTTTGAGTCCAATCAAGAAGTAGCTGATTTGAAGCAAATGAAAGAGCTTTCCTTTGCAACTCTCACTGCAAAAATCGTCTGTTGAGACTCCATGTTTTGAACCATTAGTGGTCAATTGTCAACCACTTTTGCTGTCCATATATTTGATTTTGTAATATGTGGGTCCGAAGAGCTTTCATTCGGATGAGAAAACATAGGCATTAATTTTAATTTCATTAAGAAATAAATAATAGGGTATATCAAAAATACACTAAAAATAAGTAAAATTAAAATTCAAAATAGCCACTGTAGAAATAAATCCATATGGCAGGGTTGCCACAGGCAACTAAAATGCAACTATTTGCTACTATTTTTTACCTTAGGTGACTATAGTGACTTTTTTCGTTGAAAACGGCCCAAAAGCTACTATTTTCGTCAAAGTGAGAACTTTTTTAACGTGCTGGCAACTATTTCTTCCTTTTTCATTTATTCTCAGTTTTTTCCAACAAGGTTTGGGAAGATTTTATGATTTTGACGAAATTTAATTATTTGACGAAGATGGTCCTCAAATATTCCGTTCGGCGAACAGCATGTTTAGACAATGGAAAAGGAAAGGAAACGCGGAGAATCCGCACAAGTGACATCTGTGGGGAACTTTTTCTCCATCCAACATAATATGCACAGTGCATTTTCAAACTACTTTAAAATTTTGTATTTGTCTTTCACTCTCTACGATAATTTTTTTTTCATAAGGGCTAATTAGATGAGGGCCTATTGCTAGCGTAAGACCCGCCGTAGTTGCTGTCCCTGCGCTATTGCTCACTCACAAAGATTGTAGAACTCCATCACTAACTTTACCTATTTCATACTTGCCAACTTGTAAAGTTTTTCACCGAATTGATCCAATACCACCCAAATTCTAGATTCTCATTAAACATTTAGGTGGTATTGACTGATCACAAATTATGATTTATTTATATTTTCAGAAATAAAAAGAAAGCTTAAGAACGATTTAATGAATGCATTTTTCCTCAATATTTATAGCATGTTTGTTTCTTTTTTTATTGCTGTACTACTACTCACAGCATCAACATAGCGAACACATTTGGATTCAAACCATGCGGCTCATAATGGGACTTTCGTGAGCAACGGGAACTTCGTAAGAGTATTGATCATAGAGGGGAACTGTGTACGAAATAATTGTTAGAGTATTCCTTTGAAGCAGAACTGATCGATACAATACTTTACTCCCAAACCCAGATTTGGGGTGCGAAATACCTTGAATATAGCAATGTCCACCTCTCTTTCATCATAGTGTATACAGTGAAACTTCTCTAAGGCGGCTGCCATTGGTTCTTCTAGAAAACTGGCCATTTTGAGGGGTTGTGGCTGAACAGGAGTACTGATAAAAAAAAATTCAAAACTCTTAAATTTCGAATTTCCCAATATCCCCAATGCATTAAAAACAAATGTATGCCACGTTTACAAAAAGTTGGTTATCATAAAACCATTTCTCTAAAACCCCAAGTTAAATATTTGCTTTATCAAAGAAACACTCAAGTAAGCAGTCACTCAATAAAATTATAAAATAAGAATGTATTCTAATCTTGAGAAATTATTTTTGATTTTATTTTCTGTTTAATATACCCTATATTTATCAATAAATGGTGTTTAATAACAGATAAAATATAGTACCCCATTCGATTATAAACAGGATCCATTGCATGTTTGCAATTCATGCATCAATGCATTAATCCTCAAAATTTGTAAAACTTTCAAAATTGAAATGCTGACAAGTATGCTATTGACAGACTGAGGATATTCAATAATAACTCTGACTGTCAGGTATTATCAAGTCCTATAATAAAGACTTTGGCGTTGAAATATATAACTGTACATGTTGTTCTGTTGTACAGGTTTTTAAGGTATTATATATATTTCTTTCTTTGGAGAATACTGTAATAAGTCTGCAGCACAGGCGAGTGCTTTTGTGTCAACAGGAGCAACAACTGAATAGAATTTGGTCACTTCATTTGGTATTTCTCATATAATGAACTGTGTCTCAATTTGACCAAATCATAATTCATGGTCCGACTTCCAAAATGAAAAGGTCTTAAATGGTACTATTACCAATTTCATAGACTGGGTGCAAGTTTCTCAATCATTTTTCATAAATCTAAGGTAAAGTCAAAAGCGTTATGACTGGATAATAAAAAATAATCTTGCCAAAAATCTTGCCAACAGCTTACTTGACTGCAGGGCAATAAAAATATTTAAGGTCATATCCGGATGATTACGAATATGGCATATTTATACAATAATTTTTTTTTGCCACCCACGTATTAATTAGCTCAAACTAGAGCTTATTGTGTTATCCCTGCGGAGGGTAATAATACCTTAACACCTTTACATACGGAGAAAGAGAGCGTTGTTTCCTGTCCTCATTCGTCTAGCGGTCCAAGACACTCCGGGCTAAACGGAGGGACCCTGGTTCGAATCCAGGATGGGGAAAGCGTCTCTTTTTCTCCAAAATTACATAAGCTCTAGTTTGAGCTGTAATTAAAACGTGGGTGGCAAAAATTATTGTATAATAAATTCCCCCACGAAAACTCACAAAATTCTCGCCCCGGAGGCTTTCTTGTGTTGACCATATTTGGCAATTGTGTTATCCCTGCGGAGGGTAATAATACCTTAACATGGCATATTTATTTACCAATTACCACATGTTGAGTTGGAAGTTTTAGTAACGAAATATCTGATTTTATATTAATTCCCAGTGCAATAAATAATGAGTACAATAATTAGAAAACTTTTTGATATCTTAAACTATTAAAATTATCAGAAATTGTTACACCATTGAAAAGTCAAAACCAGAATACTGTGTTGCAATAATGAATACAGTGATAAATAATCTCTGCTGTTTTAATGCAGAAGTCACACTGCTGCCATTTAGATTCCCCACCATCATGACCAGGTTATGAAATCGATGTTGCTGTTACTTCTTTTTCGAAAACTTTTTCTTGTTTAACACCAATGAATGTAAGCGAAAATCAAATTCAGGTCGTTATCGATATTATGATTTTGTAACTTTCCTGCAGTCATAATAATGCTCATAGGAGCGACAACAATAACTCAGTGGCACACTGATAGGAACCCAGAACTGTTCCTGAATGATGCTGAGGGCACTGAAGTTCGCGTCTAGATGGTTACCATTGTGATAAATAGACTTGCTATAATTATTAAGAAGTGGAAATATATACATAGGATATTTTAATAAAAAATTAGTATTTTCTATTATGTTTTGTTTTTGTTCTTATATCTCTGCCTGAGCTGCTGATTTAATTGTGAGAATGGGACCATACAGTGTATTGAATTAGCTAAGGTCTTTTTTAAAGCATGCAATTAACATATTTTGTTAAATTTTTGCATAAGGCAACTTCTTTAACGACTAAATTTTTGTTGGAAGACAACTATTTTTGTGACTAAATTTTTTGCTTGAGGCAACTATTTATAAGTGTTTAGGCTACTAAAGCAACTGTTTTCAACATAAATTTTTGTAGCAGCCCTGGTATGGCTTTTGTGTACTATTCATGGATTCTCTGGGGACAATGGGCCAGTTTTGGAAACAGTGATTTTTACAGATATTAAAGACATGTTAATGTACCATGTTTGCTTTTCTTTGTTTTCAAAATCTATTTATTGCTTGTTATAATTACTAGTATTAGTACAGTAAACAAATACCATACATTTTTTCTTTAGGTCTGTGTGGAAATTGGATTGAGATAGCTTACGGTACAAGTTCAGGTACTGTCAGAGTTATTGTTCAACATCCAGAAACTGTTGGACATGGACCTCAATTGTTTCAGACTTTTACTGTTCACTGCAGTTCTGTAACTAAAGTTGTACTCTCAGAAAAGTATTTAATTTCAGGTATAGTAATATTTTGTGTACTACTTCATCTCGAATTAAATTATGCACACACACAATATACATTGTCCACTATGATGGCTTAGTATTAATGTGTTCATCCATTGTGCCATTAATTCAGATTTGATTCCAATGGAACCATAGAATGAATGCCATTTTTCAACTTAGCAGTGGTCCTGCGGTGGCGCAGTGTGGTAACGCGTTCTCCTATTGCGCGGCTAATCCGGGTTCGACTCCCAGCAGTGCAAAAAGAACGCTTACTCAGAGATCTCATAAAAGATCGCACTGCTCACTGTAGTCCGGGGTTTGGTTCCCCAGGCCTTAAGAGGTTCGGATTCCTCGGAAAACTGTAGGTCCCGGCGCAGCATGACCACTGTAGTCTTTGAGCCGTAAAACCAAAAAACAAACAACCTAGCAGGGTTTGATTCCCTAGAAAACAAAGGTTCAGATTGCTTGGAAAACTGTAGATCCCAGCGCAGCATGACCTTAGCTGTCTTTTCACTATAAAAAACACCACAAACAAACTGATACGACATATTGTAAGGTCTTCAAATTCAGTCTGTGTCTCCCTGTGGTATTTCTATGTTATTTCAACTAGTTTTTCTAATCCCAATTATTTGTCTCACCTGAGAATGATTTTGTAATTTTCAGTGGTCCCTTGGTATCTAGTAAAGATTTTGTTATCCATCAGATTAATTTTTGAACTGTTTCAAACCCACTGTACCAGTCAAAGTTTTTGCTTTGCAGTGATATCTTTAGATCTTTACTGTCATTCAAATGTTTCTTTTTTCGACTTCCTAGTTGTTCCAATCTAACGTTTTTTCACACTCTTAGATTATTTTCAATTCCCATATTGTTTTTGTCATTAGATTCTATACATCCCTCCCCCCAATTGTTAATACAAGGTTTGTATGGTCTTTAAGAGTCCGTATTTTTGCCCAGAATACTTAAAAAAGTCCTTAATTTTTGTTGCTCTAGTCCTCAACATTTCTCTGTAGTATGTTTTAGTTTTTATTACTGCCACTCTGTTCACAGTATAAATCAACATAAAGAACACGCATAGAATTTACACCATGCTGATTATAATGTGCCTTTTATGAACAATAGGAGCATGTATGAAGGAAAACACTCTCTGGGAATATGCATGGAGAATTCCTCCTGAAAACTTGCTAAAACATTTCTTTAGAGCAAGAATGATCAGTGAATCTTTCCCCTATCTCAAACCCGGATTTAAAATGTGAGATGCCTTTGGCACAATGGCCTTTTGGTGCTGCACCCCCCCTCGCCAATCACACTGTGTATTTCGTAATTAAGTATTCATTAAGAGAAACCTTATACTCTGCACTGTATGCACATATATATCAGAATTTTGACTGCATTTACAAGATGAATTCAAAATCGTGTCTGAGAGGGCAAAATTAGTATTGCTGCTTTACTCAACTACATATATCTATCAGGTATCAAAACAAAATACAGAAATCACTTAAATTCACGTGCAATTATCAGTTGAACCTAAAAATAAAAAAATAAACTGTGCAAAAAAAATGCAACCACATGTGTCTCAAATGTTTATGCCTTAACCACTAGACCAACGATGATAGGAACAACGCTCTCTTTCTCCGTATATAAGGATGTAAGATATTATTACCCTTCTCAGGGATAACACAATTGCCAAATAATGGTCAACACACAAAGCCACTGGTGCAATTTTTTTGTGGGGGATTTTTATTATGGAAAAAAAATTTACCCACGAAAAACTCACAAAAAACTTTCCTTGGTGGCTTTGTGTGTTGACCATTATTTGGCAATTGTGTTAGCCCTGAGAAGGGTAATAATATTTTACATCCTTATATATACGGAGAAATAAAGCAATATAGCGTTATTCCTGTCCTCGTTGGTCTAGCAGTTCAATCACTCCGGGCTCAATGGAGTGACCCTAGTTTTACTCTAGGATGAGGATGATGTCTCTTTTTCTCCTATATCATAAAAGCTCCAGTATTAGCTTAACCGTGGATGTCAAATTTATTAATCGTAAACATAGATAATAAAAAACACTTCTCCCCTTCAAGACAATTTTTTTTGTAAAACTCATATTTTTTAAGATTTTACATTATCAACTCAAGTGGTCCACCCTGTATGTGTGTGTATATATACACTCATGTCCAAAAGTTAAGTGTAATTCGGAAAATGTGAAAAAATCTGAGTAAGTATTGACAAAATTGTTCAAAATCACTTGGTTAGAATCAAGTTGTGAACTAAGGTAAACCATTATGCATATGCAAAACATTTCAGTCAACATGTACAAAACATCTGCGCTCATCGGAATGATTATAAAGGGGCTTGAAGCTGCATGGAGTGTTCAGGCAGGCTTTTTGCAATTGCTGTAGTATGGAGTGTTAACTATCAAAAAGGATGAACTATGTCACAAAGACATCAACTGGATATGCAGGTGAAAGGAAGAATTGTTAGAATCCAGATATCCAGAGAATCCCAAACAGAAATGTTCTGAATTCTGAAGGTGCCTCAGTGCGTGATCTCAAAACTATTTCAGAGGTTTCAAATTACTAGAGACGTTACCTGATGGCCTGTACCAGGTTAGCCAAGAGTAACAACCATTTGGAAAGACCGATATTTGACAATAACTCTGCAACGTTAGGGGGACTGCTCTAACTGCCATCATAGGAGTAAGAGTTTCGAGACAAACTATTTACAGGAGACTCAAACACGTTGGTCTCTGTGCCAGACGACCAGCAGTTCGCATCCCCCCCTCATGTCTGCATAGAAATGTGTATGTTTACAGTGGAGTTTGGAACATCTGTAGTTGAGCCAGGAACAGTGGGGCAATGTTATGTTCAATGAAGATCCCATATTTAGTCTACAAACTAATTCTCATCATATAATGATATGGAGAAAACATGGAACACTTTTTCACCTGGGAAACATTACAGAAAGACATAAATTTCCTTCAGTGAGTTGGAGCAAACATCATGCTGAACTTCCACACAGACCTCCACATGTTTGAGGCAGGGCCTGTTACTACTGAAAAATACAGAGACAAAGATCTTGAACCTTCCATTCCCTGTTTCGAGTTGCTGTCGGTCCTGGATTCGTATTCGTGAATGTGCACGCTTCCACACTGTGCAGCCCTGATGAATAACTTCCTTCAAAGTGAAGATATCCAGCATGTACAGTGGCTTTCTAACTCTCCTGATCTTAATCCTATAGAGCATGTGTGGGATATGTTCCAAAGACGACTTGCAGCCCTTCAGTACCCACCAATCTCCATTCCAGAATTGAGAACAATTCATCGTGAGGCTTGGAAATCTTTGAGCACACAGCTCATCAGCACCCTCATCGAAAGTATGGAAACTCACTGTTCAGTATGAATGGCTATAAGAAGTAATCACACATCTTATTGAACTTCAACATCACCTTTTTTAATAATTATTTTTCACTGAAGTTGAAACTAGTAATGTGCTCATTTTTCTTTCAATGTGTCATAAAAATACAATCAACCGATTTTTCTTTCAAACGTTTTATTTGGATAATAAAAGTCAATATTATTATTGTTTAACATTGTTTTATTCTTCTGTAACCTTACTACACCCTCATATCATGTCTTTCCATTCTGACTTAGAATTCTTTAAATATTCGCATAGAAAGCAATTATGCTTAACTTTTGGACATGAGTGTATATATATATATATATGTATGTATATATTTATTTTTTTCACAGTATGTTCAGAATATAGTCATGTACGTACATGGAGTGTTACCAGATTTCGTGGTATGATCTCAACACAACCTGGATCAACTCCATTAGCATCCTTCAAAGTCATATCATTAGAAAATGTTGAATCAAGTATTAATCATTGTACTCTTAGCGACAGTGGTTTGTATATTTTCTTTTCTTACAGAATTTAAATTATATTCAGTATCGCATGTTATAAGCATTATGCTTTATAAATTGCAGGTACTAATATAAAAATACAAAATAAAAATTAATGATCAACAGGTCCGTATGGTGAACAAGATGATGAACAAGTCTTCATTCAAAAGGTTGTACCAGAAACTAATCAACTATATGTCCGTTATGCATCATCTGGCCAAAGGTACACAATTTATTTTTTCAGGCATATACTTAACTCTGAATGTTCATTGCTATAGGGGACCCTATTTGACAAATGTAACTAAGGTGATGCATGGCTGAACTCAGTAGCTTGGTCACCATAGAGTTGGGTCAGTAACCTGTAAGCCAGTGTTTCAGTTACAGTGGTTTGATTCAATTATAGTGGTTGCATTTTGAAACGATGCTAGACTAAGCAAGAGAAGAAAAAAAAATCCATTAAAATAAATTAGCAATATATTGACGGGCCCACGGTCCTTAATTCCCCCCCGGCCAAGTCAGGGCCCTTGAAAAGTACTTGAAAACTGTCAAAAATGTGGTTGGTCCTTGAATGTTTCCCAAAACCTTTTTTCAAGTTTTGGCAAAAGAAAAAAAAAGGGATATTTCCCTTATTTCCAATGTACTATGTAAGATCCTTGAAAAAAATATTTGGTCCTTGAAAAGTCCTTGAATTTCATCAGGACAAAGGAGTGGGGACCATGATCATTTTTTAAAATAGTTTAAACATTAGTTTGACATAAAAACCTAAGTTATACTAAATGTATTTTGTTGTAGTCTTTACTTTTGGATAACTGTTTGTGAAGGAAATACCATTTATGATATATTGTACAATAAAACCTCTGAATGGCACATCCTTGGGAATTAAGTATCTGTCCACTATTTAGCAGAATTAGGAGATAGTAAGCAACACATACAACAAACAGAAGTAGTAAATTAATCTAGTAATCATGCAATTGCATGGTAATTATTCTTTTTGTTATTTTTAAAATTTATTGGTTGATTTATTTTAAATCTTAAAATTTAAATTAATTGAATTGTTACTTAGGATAGTTAGGTCGCTTGAATATGTAAATCTGTTAGAAAAGTCTGCTTTTTTTTCAAGTAGTGGACTGTTACAATTTCAAAGGGTGATCAGTTCTATGGCAAAGTCTTAGCTTCCTCCCCCACCCCTTCTCTCTGTGCAGCCAGTAAGAAAACCATTTCCAGGCAAAACGTTTCTGTGGATTGCTTAAACCAGTGGTTCCCATGCTTTTTCTTTTTTGGTTCATGGTGCCCTTAGCATATCAAACTGTAATGTCAGTGTATTAAAAATTGTGTGCTATAATGCTCCACAATTTGGAAACCGTTGACTTAGCCCCTTCGGCACCTTCTGTGCATCCCTCTTTCTGGGAGTGCTATGTCACCGATAATGGCCGATCATCCCAGTGTTTCTTTTATGCAGACAGTAAATATCACTTAACAGGCTCATACTGCTCTGTCCCATTCTCTCAAGTTTTTGTGTATCCTAAGGCCTCATTATTCCTGTCCCCTTTCATATTTCTCTCTCTCAACTAGTTTTGATTCATTCAGTCATCAGCTCACTCTGTATTTTTACAGCTGTTTTCTAGGAATATAGTGTAACTTTTCC
>QLNU02015360.1:63447166-63464128 GCA_006491805.2 Dysdera silvatica
TGATGTCTCTGTCTTCCCGTTCTGTTGTAGCAGCCCCAGGTGGATAAAAGTGAAATAAACGTAAAAAGCATCAGATTTATATATTATCTATTTAACTCTTAGCATAACATTTTAAAAGCTGTTTCACTGATTATTGATATATGTCTGTTAAAATTTTAAACATTTCTAAAAACTGTGAACAGCAAATTGAAGATCTTAGTTTAAATAATGTTGCCCTAATTCATAAATTTTTAGATTCTAGTGTCGTTGACGAAGTTGGGTCATCTGCAGAGTTAATAAAAAGAAAGGTGCCAAAAGATAATCTAAAGGAAGGTGATTCAAAGAAGTTAACCACTGGTAAGTATAAAATTTATTTTAAAGTTATAATTCAGTTATACAGTAATACCCCGAAATTATGTGATAGGTGGTTCCAACGAAAATTGCGTACGTTGAATTCGCGTGTCGGGGTACAACTTTGCATATAAATACATATAAATTTTGTTCAATTGGGACCAAGGACTAACAAAAACACTAGTTCAGGAGAAAAATACGTACAGTATTTCAGAAATTACAGTTCTTTATAGTACTCGTACATACATATTAATACAAAATACATGCATATTAAAAAAAATTATTAAATGAGTTAGGTAAAAAAGTTATTTTTATGTCGATGGCTTCATAAAATTTAACAAATTCGTCTGATGACACATAGCCTTCTTTTTTTCACGTAGAATTTCCCCATAGCAAGATTATGAATTTTTTGTTCCTTGCTGTGTCGCTATAACACATTCTTCGTTGGAGACTATGTTTTCTAAAATTTTTAAGCCCTTTCCAATTGAGCTGAGACTTTCTGTCAAGCTTGCAATTGTCATGTGCTTTTCGGGTGGAACTGGCTGTGAAGTGTCGGAATCCTCACGCATCTTCATGAGCTCATTGATTGACAGCTTCTGACTATGTGACTCCAACATCTCATTGACATCATCACCATTGACTTCCAAATCTAATTGTCTGGCAAGATTAACAATTTCTGCTATCACATGAGCGACAGGATCAGTTTCTGGCATTGTGCCTCTCGTTTTTGGGAAAAAAAAAAAAAAATGGACAAAGTTTCTTCCAGACACCATTCAGTATTTTTTGGAAATTTCATCTCAAGATTTTCCAATGATTCTTATGGCATTTCAAACATTGAATTGTTTCCAAAAGTCTTTAACAGATATCTCACTGTTTTGCCTCATAACTTCATTCAGATGTGTAAATGAACGCCTTGTGTAGTAAGCCTTAAATGTGTTGATGACTCCCTTATCCATCAGTTTAAGCAAGCTGGTTGTATTTGGAGGCAAAATCATAACTTTCACACGTGGGTCGAAATCAATTAGGGTGACCGTGTGCATTGTCAATAAGAAGCATCACTTTAAATGGAATCTTGCAATTGAGACTTGCAATAACGTTCGACTTTGGATGTGAAGTGGTGACCAAACCATTCTTCAAAGACGGAACCTGTTATTCAAGCTTTACGATTTGACTTCCAAATTACTGTTAAGTTAATTTTAGATATTTTTTTTAAAAGTTTCGGGTTTTCAGAGCGATAAATTAAGAGGGGGGTTTTAACTTGTAGTCACCAGCTGCATTCTCCACTAACCATCACTGTCAATCAGTCTTTAGAAACCTTAAAGCCTGGGAAGTTTTTTTCTTCACATGCGATGAAAGTTCTTTTAGACATCTTCTTCTAGAACAGGCCAGTCTCATCAACGTTAAATGCGGTTTCACTGCTACAGTCACCTACTTCTATCATAGCCTTAAGTGTCTCATGAAAAGAAGACGCAGCTTCTTTATCGGTACTAGCCTCATCTCCACTCTCTGCGATGCTATGCCATTACAGTGAGTTTTAAATCGGTTGAACCAACCGTTACTAGCTACAAAGTTTTCATTTTTGCCCACCTCCCCAGCTTCTTCTTTTAACCTCTCAAAGATCAGCTTAGCTTCATAGCACACATGGTGTTCTGATCAAGTGGACAATTCTTCACTTTAACTTGATTATCACACCATAATTTCAACATTGTTTCCATCTCAGCAATGATACCATGGCGTTTACAAATTATACTGGAATTCAAGGATTGAGCATTTTTCACCGCATCGACAATTCTTTCTTTATCTTTTATGATGGTTCTTACTGTGGATTCAGGTAGCTCAAATTTCTTTGCCAATTCACAAATATTCATTATTCTATCAAAATCCTTGATAATGTTAAGTTTGCATTCCAAAGATATCATTTTCCTTTTCTTACTAGGTGCAGGAGAATCAAATTTACTTCGTTTGGATGACATAGTTTATTTAAGAGTTTAGAAAGCGTATAACAAAACAGTCTTACCTTTTGTAGAATCGTAATCCTGCACGTAGAGTTCGTGCGCAACGCATCCAGTGCATATCACAACAAGAGAAATACTGAAGATAGCGGGTGGCAAAACCGGTCTCAGATGTGTTGCCAAATGCAAAAATCAAGATTCGCCTAACTCCGAGTTCGCATAAGTCGGAGTAGTGACGTTGGGGTATTACTGTAAAGTTCTTTTTTCATTTTGACTTTTAGAATTTGAATACTTAGAATTTAGTTGAACATTTGGTATCTTGAATTGCAACAGAATAGAAAAGATTCAAGGTAAGAGTTTTAAAGATATCAAGGTACAAGCTTCCCACAAGCAAATCTTTTGGATCTTCACCTTGAATGTATTTGATTACATTCATTTACTTGATGTAGTAAAGTGTGTTATCTAGGAAAATATTTTTTGCTACATGATGATTAAACAAAATAAATTAGAAGCCAAATAAGACAAGGAAAAAAAAGTTTAATGAATTGAAAAAAGTTTTATGTGAAAGAAAAATTAAACTGTAACGGAGATTTGAATCTAAAATGTTGCATTTGACCCCTTTTATGGATATAAGACCTAAACGATAAAAAAAGGATGTTGGGGACAAAGTGGAGATCTTCGAGTTGTTGACCTTAAGAATAAGAAGGATGATGAAAATGAAGTAGAAATATGGTCTGCAGCTAAGAAATCTTGCAGTAATCCAGCTTAAAAAGAACTATTGTTAAAACAGTACACAAAATGAAGTTTGCTTATTGTTGGTACATAGTGAGAGGTGAAAATATAAAACAGGTTGTCCATTCATTTGGAAAAGTGAAGGGAATTTAAAATTCATAGTCAGCAAAATTTGAAATTCATTACTATTATAAATAGTCCATTAAAATTATTTTCCTCAGTATTCTTCTCATATTGCATTGCATACTGAAAATTTTAAAAAACTTATATACTTCTGACTAAACTTTCTCAAAGAATTACTTTTTTGCACAAAAGCTAATATAATTTATATAACATTATTAATCCTAAATATATCTTACGAGAGATTCTTTGCCAAATATATAACTAAAACTTAAAAAAATTTCTTTTGGCTAAATTCTATAATCTGCAGGGGATTTTAATCATACCAGTCTCTTTTCCTTTATATACAGTCATGTACACTTTTTAAATTGAATAAGATATGAACCATTAGCATTGCAATTATGTAGTTAAATCCGTTTATAATGATCTCAAAAAGGGCTGAATGAAAATGTTGTAAATATTTAATTAATGCAAGTTTTTAATGTAAAACAATTCATTTTTAAAATACAATTTTCATATTTATCAGGGTGTCAACGGATCTGGAAAACATAGACAACCTGGAAAAGTCAGGGAAATTTGAAATTCATTGTTATAATAAATAACTTATTAAAATAATTTTTCTGAACTATGCTTTTCGTACCACATTGCCTACTGAAAATTTTGAAAAACTTCTTCCAAAAATTACCATTTTTCACCAAAACTAATATAATTTATATAAAATTATTAAGGTCATATATTTTTCAGGAGAAAATGTTTGTCAAATATACATAATTAAATTATCTAATCTGTAAGGGATTTTGATCATACCAGTCTCCTTTTCCTTATATATAGTCATACACCTTTTAAATGGAATAGAAGATGAAGCATCAGCTTTGCGATTATATAGTTAAACTCTTTTATAATAAATACAAAAAGGGCTGGATGAAAGTGTTGTAAATATTTAATTAGTGCAAGTTTTTAGTGTAAAGAAATGCAATTTTTTTAATACAATTTTTGCTGAGAAATACATCGGGTATTTACTGTACGTAAAAAGCATGCACCAATAAGGACGTTGGAGCAACTCCACATCCTCCTCTGGAGTGACGTGCTGGCATTAGAGAAGTTTGGCTGTATGTGTGAAGCCGTGATGTTGTAGGCTAAAATGCTGTGTGACTGTTAATTGGATCATTTAATCTTCATTCTTGTCTTACAATAAAACGAAATTTTGTCTTCTGGTTATTGGTTTGCTGCTATTTACAAGTTTTTGTATTTGTAAATTCACTGTAATTGAGTTATAAATGGCTTTGAGGTGTCATTAATGGATTTTATGGTCTTATGAAACTTATTTTGTTTACACAAATTTTAATGCGTTGTGTGTTGTTTACTGTAATTAGTGACTGGAAATCGATTAAGATTTGGTCTATAAGCCTGGGAAAGTCAATGAAGTTTGAAGGAAATTTTGGATAGGCACCCTGATTTATAAATTCACCATAATTGAGTTATAAACGGCTTTGGAAACGTTAAAATATGCAGGGTAGATATAGAGCAATACAATTATAACTCAATTTTAAAAAGTCTAAAAACAATGATAGTTTCAATTTATTTGATTCTTATTTGCTGTAATTCAGCAATTTTATCAGCAATTCAAAAACATGTTTTGTGTAACTGCAGTTTGCGAAAACACTACTCCTGGAAATTTTTTGTTACTGGTCTGGAAAACCTGGAAAAGTCAGGGAAGTTTGAAACAAAATTTGAGTAGACACCTTGATAAAATATTTCAGTTACAGCACTGGAGGGAAGCATCTTTGGAACAAGACTTATAAGTTGTAAAAGAAAATGAATAGACGATTTAAAGATCAGGATTACATACAAAACATATCATTCATGACTGTACAGATAGGAAATTGGGTTATGTTGTCGACCAATTTCCAAATCATGTAAGACACATAAAGCAGAAGTAAATTAAAAAGGCAAAATTGACAAGTTCTGCATTGGTATAGTGGTAATATGTTTACCTAGCATGCTGCTAATCTGGGGTTGACCCTCCACGATGACAAAAAAAAAAAAAAAAAAGTAAGCTTACTGCATGACTTCTCACTGTAGTAGAGGCTTAGATTCTTTAGGGAAAATGTACGCCTACTGGCCTAAGATGGTGTAGTAGTAGCACCTTTGTCTATCACTTTTCTCATACATTAACCCAGGTTCAACTTCCATTGGTATTGACTAATGCATGCTGTTCCTTGACAGCAGAGATTTGGATTTCTTAGAAAATTGTAAATCCTGGCACAGCTTGGTTTCTCGTCCTTGTGCTATAAAAACACAAGCAAATCTAATTGAAATTAAGAAAATTAAATATTAAACGGTACTCAAAGCTTTATCATAAAGGCTAACATCACATTAAACATTCAGTTGGGTAATAAGAATGCTTTAGATATGTTTTATTAACGTTAAAATAATTCTATAGATAGCACTTCACCTTTGAGAAATGCATCCTCAGTGTGAAATAAGGTTTGAGTGTGTGTTTGTGTATATACACATGCACAGGGTGATTGAGAATAGATGTTACTGCAATTGTCTTTTTTTTAATCATTAGTCCCACCTTGCTTGGTGCAGAATGACCATTGTTGTCCTTGCATCATAAAAATACAATCAATCATCGGTTATAGAAAAAACTTCAGAGAAAAGAAAGTGCTCAAATTATGTAAGGATGTTGAACATGTTATTTTATAAGCGGTTGTATATGTATAAAACTCCAGAATTTAACTTTTTATATGGGCCTTTATCAAACAATTTCCAATTGGAAACAGATTGCCATACATTTAATAAGTCAAAATAGAATTCATATTTCTAAGAATATTCAGTTATGAAATATTAATTTGCATCACTTATAAACTTTTATAACTGTTTTGGCAAAATTATGGAAACCTTAGGGGATTATATCTGAAAAAAAAAGAACACATGTAAACTTCTTTTGAACGGCACATTAACTCAGAATTTAATGGAAGTGCTATCTCAGTTTTTAAATTTGAAGATGGCTTCTATTTACTTTGTGATTAAATTCTAAATTTTAAATATACAATATCTCTATTTTACGTAGAAAGGTGAAATCTTTATTTGACTAATTAAATATAAGGCAATATATTTTTCTGATTAGAAATATTTTGGTAGGGGCCTATATAAAAATTTAGCTCCGTATTTTTTGTACGTATATAACCTCTTGATGGTTCCTTTATAGTGTGTGTCAGGTAGTATATTTTCTATTTAATTCTTAGCATATTATTCTGAAAGTTCTTTCGTTGATTATCGATGTAGGTTTAAATTTTTAACAATTTAAAATAAAATATGGCCAAATCGAAAGACTGTACTTTAAATAATGATGCCCTTTCTTATGAAGTTTAGATTCTAGTGCTATTGAAGAGATTGGATCATCTTCAGAGTTAATGAAAAGAAAGGCACTCAAAGATAATCCAAAGGAAGTTGATTCAAAAAAGTCAACCACCAGTAATCAAATTTATTTTGAAATTACAATTTATTATAGTAAATAATTTTGACCAGAGTGTCTTAACTGCTAGGTGTTACTGCACTCTGAGCTTAATCGTGGGGACCCTCATTTGACTCTATGTTGGAAATGGTGTCTCTTTTTCTCCTATATCTAAAAGCTGTAGTTTGAGTTCAAACATGGATGTCAAAACTATTTACTATATGAGATGGTATATCAGCAGCGGCACATGGTGAAAATTTAGTGAGGCAGGAGTTAAGCCAATTCACCAAAATATATTCAATTACGTATTTACTCAGTTAGTGAAACTGGTTTCTTGGTGAATATAGATCATAATGTAACTCATTTTGGTGAATTATCCTAGTTCTTCCTCACTAAAATAGCACCACAAGCCGCCACTGTGGTATATACAGTCAGACCTTGATAGAAGTTTCAGCCCTAGGTCACATTTTAAATGTCCTTCTGTCTAAAATTCAATTCTTATTAATGCTACATACAGTTACCATGCTTATGAAGTCAGTTTTCTCAAGTCTGCAGAGTGACTTTATGTTGACGTCTGATTGTCATTGACATGAAAACGAGCTTGAAAAGCCAGGAATTTTTTGCTAAAACAGTGTCCTAAAGTGATATTCATTCTTCAGTGTGTTGCTATAAGTGATATATTATGTAGAAGAATAAGATTACATTGGATTCAGGGTTTACATCTCACTTGAATTCTTTAGTAGTAATGATTAGGTTTTGATTTTGTCAATTTATGTATTTGTCATAAGGTAGAAGGCTTAGTTGTAAAGAATAGCAATTCATGAAATGTGCAGTGCAGGACATTCCATTTGTTGCATTGCCATATGATTATAGTATTCACATGTAGTAAAAAATTATGCAAGCTGAAATAGGACCTGTGAGTAAAGAAAATTCACTTTATGCCCTCCGACACTTACACGATAACAAAAACAGCTACTTTGCAGTTGTATGAGCCACCTTGTAATCAGTATTGGATAATTAAGAAAAGTTTGCTATATCACTGTGTCAAAATGAATGGTTTAGGGTTGTATTATATTCAACAGTTTGGTGCCGCACGATCTTCGTTGTCCTATGGCATTACAATTTTACCAACGAACAGTCAACAGTTTGTAAGAGAAAAAATATAAGTTTGCCTGCCATCGAAAATTATAGCAAATGCAAAGCGAATTCAATGGGGCCTAGTATCATTTTCTACCCTCTGACATGTGAAGTGTCCAAAATTGAAATTTTCAAAACTGTTTCTGTGTGTTTGTGCTTTTAAAAACAATGTAAAAAACAGAACCGTGTTATGTGCGGAGTTGTTAAAATTTAAGTATTTCAACATATAGAGTGCTCTGGAGCAATTGGTAATTATGTAAAGCTCATGATGAAGTGAATTTTAAACAGCAGGTACTTCAAAGGATTCACTCACTATTTATTGGAAAAAATACTTTCAAAATCTAACGCTATTGTGGTGATACAAATCACGGGAACAGCACTGAAATTTTTCAGCGTATCCGTCATCTTGATCAGCAGCAGTTTCTCTATTGTGAGAACAATATTTTCCACAGTAGAACATAACATACCAACTGGAGTAGCTAGCACATGGCATCTAATGCTGTCTTTCAGATCTGATAGAGTTTGATATCCTTCCCTGTGTACTTGCTTTTTTCAGAAAAAAAAAAAATGCCACAACTAGCAGTCGCATGGGGCAAGGGCCAGTAATTGAGGTGGGGGAGCTGGGACAAGATGTCTGAAAAAAATGGATGATAATTAGTTCATCTGTATAGTCCTGCATAGCAATCTTTGGACACAAGGGTAGATGTGGGGTGGCATGCAATCTTGCATGAATATAGTATCCTGTAGGCACCTGCTTTGTTGCAGGACTCTTCGGTGGTGCAGTGGTAATATGTTTACTGGCGTGGCTCTTATTTTTTCAACTTTTGAAATTCTTTACTCTCAACCCCTAATTTTGTTCCTATATGTGAAGTGTTCCTTGCAAAATTTCAACTCAATTGGACTATTATAAGGTGACCCCCAAAGGCCTCAAAGTTTTAGATTTCACCGAAAATCGGTATTTCATTTTCAAATGATGTTTGGGAAATTAATAGTCAAGCATAATTGAAAAACCACATTGTTTATAACTATTTTCTTCATACAATTATGTACATGAAATATAAAATACCTAAAAAGTTGAGCAAAAATTGAAATCAAATGAAAAATACATACTTTGGAAGATGTCTGAAATGGAAATAAGAACAAGACACCAGATTTTACTGCTTCATTAAGCCAGTTTTGGTAGCATCTGGATACTTTTTTCTTTCATGAACAATCTGTAAAATGTATTGCTTTTCTTTTTCGTTATTTGTTAGGATGTTGTGATATTCTTAAATTAGCATCACTCCTCTCACAGCTATGTCCCTAACTATTACAATGCTCTTCAGTGTTTTGAACCCATGTTGAAAGTTGACATCTTTCCAAGTAGAGAGCAGATTTTTAGAAAATTTGTGTTTATTAAAAATCTTGAAAGGTGCATCTTTAATTCAGCAGAAATAAAATCACATAAGTCTTTTTCTTTTAAACTGTTGGGGTCTTCACTACTAACAATGTAATGTTTTATTTGATTTTCCCTATCGCTGTCTTTCATAGTCGTTATTGTAGTAGTCATTTTTTCTTCATGTCTAGTGGAACTTCATAAAAGATCGCTAATGCTGCACTTTCAGGTGAGAGATACCATAAGTGGTTTACAAATTTTTTCATAGCAATGTTACAAAATTCTCGATCTACTTCCTTGTACTCGAATATTTTCAGTAAAAAATTGTAATCCAGATATGGAGCTTTCACAGCCAGAGGTGCTAGAAACCAAACTAGTAAATAGAGTCTGATAAAAAAAAGCATATTATTGTGATTGAATTTTCTTTTTTGGTCAGTTTAAATTTATCTTGGAATAAATATAATTTAAATAATTTAAAGGCATAAATAACCTGTGGAAAGCCAACGATGCTAGAGACCGTAGTCGGAGACATTTCTATTGCGCCATCGTCAGTGCTCAAAGAAACTGTTACAGTTATAGTGAAGTTTGTGTTAAGTTTTGGTTCTGGTTAAGTCATGAGCACGCTAAGATGCCACGAGGTGTGGCTCTCTTGTTTTTTCTGTATTTTAGAATTCGATTAGTAGTTTATATGAATGTGGGTGTTCGTAAAATTGTAAATAAAGGTATGTTTACCCGTGTTAAATTTGGTGAGCTGTGCTAGTGCTTGAACTACCATCGTCAATTTTACGAAAGCGGAGTTGAAGTAGGTGATTTGTAATTTCATATCCCGAATCCGACGAAAAAGATAAGTCCACTTCGATAATTTCTAGCGTATTTTTTGATATCTTTTAACATAGCCTTTGCCATCTAACGAGCAGAGCTCACAGCTCTGGAAACGTGAAACGGGACTCCCTTTTGAGGGACTATCACTGAGGAAGGTAATAGCAATTCTAATAATTCGTGGTAATCATCTCTAGGTTGTTTCTGATATAACTGTTCTTGCAGAAATTCCAGCATACTGACACGGACATCTTCGGTGTCATCCTCTATCCCACTACGGTACTTTTTTTTGTGTCTGTGGTCAGCCAGCTTTCCCTAAATCTTTTAAACAAATTCACATCTGGTAAGTTGTACCTGTTACTGCATCAAAAATACTTCTCAAGACTAATGTGAAGATGTGATGTCGTTATAGCAAATAGAGTAAATCACGATCAAGCATTTTCTCAAGATCTGTACAGGCACCACTTATTCAACCAATGTTGTTGCAGTTGTATCTAAACACAATGCCTGCATTTTTTCTCCTATTCCCCATTTTTCCACTGCTTGGTAAATGGCTACAGACTGATCCTCTCCTTTAGATGTTGGAATTTTAGGTATACCTAATAATCGTTCTTTACCTTAAAAGTACAGTTATGGCTAATCTATCAACCTTTTCTATGCCAGCTAAGGTTGGAAGCACTCATTATCACAGTGTAACACAAAAGATTTGTAATCTGATAGATTAAATTTTCCTTTAATTTCTTCTTGTCTCTGTTTTCTGAACTTTTTTTGTCTACGTTGAAGTATGATTAATAATTAAGTTTTTAATGTTACATTTGAAAGCTTGTGCTACAGCCATTAGCAGATGAACTGCTTTTTTGTCGGAAATTTTGCATCTGTCTAGTGTTTCGGACAGACGTGGGGTGAAAGAATGTAGTGTACCTCTCATACTCGACATATTTGGTTCACTCACTATCATGGAGTTGAGTCTGGTTGTGTATATTGAGCAGGATAATTAGAATGTTGACTGTTTTCTTTATCTTCACTATCACTGCTTGACAATGATGGTAGCCATAGCTGAACCATGATGTTTCATTTCATTGCCTCTTAAGTTCTCTTTCTTCTCTCTCTCTGTTTTCCTTTTTGTGCATTCCTGTATTTCTTTTCACTGGCCTTAAATTTGCGATCAATGCCAGCCATGGAACCTGATCGCCTTTCCTTGTGTTGCAGTAATAAAAACTTCTTATCCTCTTCGTTCCTAAGGATGTTTATCACGTTTTCATGAGCAATATCGAATAAATCATCTAATTTATCTTAGAATTTCATTCATTTTTTTGCTTCCATATCTAAGTCTCTATCTAACAGCTTCTGTAAATCTTGTCATTCTTCATATAGTAATATAACTTCTTTAATGCAATGATCAGTTTGTTTTGTGAGAATTTGTCCCTTTTCCCAAAAAACAAGAACACGAGTTTTCGTAAAAAAACAAAAGAAGTTATTGTTTTTAAAAACTTCTTTTATAACTAAGTTTGCACTTCCTTTGGTTGATACTTTAACAACATGTAGGTTGAAGAAAAGGATACCGAGTACTTGCCGATTTGGAGGCAGTTTTGCTCGTACAATTTGGTTTGTTAGGTTTCCGATGAGACTGTATTTATAATCTTTCCGTAAACTGCACGAAAGTCTAGAAGTGGACCTTGATGATGCTGGTGCCATTGTATTGCACAAATGAACTACACTTCACAAAGTGCAAACTCAGTAAAATTGTAATGAATAGAGCTGTAAAGTAAAAGTCTGTCTCTGAACTTAGAAAACTGTCCTACTGGCTCAAGACTTGAACTGACTTGGAGTGGTGCCATCTATATATGAGCCGCAGTACTTCCTAGGTAGTTGTAAAACTTTCTGGAAGGTTCTATAAATTTCTATAACCTTCCATGGACATTTTTTATTGCAAATTAAGTTCTCTTTCAATCATATTCAGTACTACTATCGAAAGAAGCATGATAAAGAAGATACAAGTATATTAGTATAAAAAATATTGATGTTTTATTAAAATCAGGAACTTTAGGGGTCAGCTTAATATTAACAGATTAAGCTGAAATTTTACAGAGAGTACTTTTACTAAGATTGGAACAGTTTTTAGGGTTGGGAGATGAAAAATATTTCAGTTCAGAAAATCACATACAACTAAGAGCCACCCTAATATTTGCCTATTGTGCAGTTATCCTGGATTCGACTCCCAGCTGTATCAAAAAAGGACACATACTAACTAGCTGCCCATCGTAGTTTGGGGGGGTTGCTTTCCTAGGCCTTAAGAGGTTTGGATTCTTCGTAAAATCGTGAGCCAACATCCTTGCACCGTGAAACTCAATGCATTGTTCCAGCTCTGGTGATTCAGAATTTGCTAGAATTTCATGCCGCTGTCTAGTGATAGAACAAGTTCAGGGCCCAGTAAGTATTTTATCACTTCTGAAAGATACAGTAGCAAATAATATGCAAATAATGTAAGTTAACACCATAGTCCTGTTTGGTGATACATTTTGTAACTAATCACTTTTTCATTAAATGGCAAGTGCATCTTTTGAAGTACCTTTCATTCAAACTTCCCTGTGTTTCGAGAAGATTTCCCTAGAACTTGTTCCAGACCCTTCTAAGTATGAATACTTTAATTCTAATAACTCCCTATTATCTATTTGACCCTTAGCATAGCATTCTGAAAGCTGGGTTATTGATATAAGGGACGCTCAAAAAGCAGAAAGACTGATATCACAGTGGCGAAACAGAACTAAGAAAAATGCAGTAGCCTCTATTGGGACAACTATAGTTTCGGTTAATGTGGAGATGCATTATTATAACATTCCGTCAGTTCATTCTTTTATTAGGCCATTGAGAGATCAGATGTGTTTGTGTTACCTAATATGGATTGAAAACGAACAATCAAATTTTGCATGCATTTGAATAATTTTTTGAAATGCATGAAATGATTTAAACAAATTACTAAGATGTTTTGTCCCATGCAGGAGTTTTCAGTAGCACAAGAAATTTTGTAATCATGAGATTTTACATGAACTACCATGCTCCCATAAGCTTTCAACACTAACTATGAAGGTCAGTGTTGTTTCACAAGGGGAAAACTTACCGATTGCTATTGCTATAGAAGGCCACCTCCTCCCTAAATTAATACGAATCCCAAAAGTGCCCAGAATATATAAAATCTGGTTGAATTTTACTTCTGTTCACTGTACTTATCAAACGTCTAAGCACAGAAAAGATTATGCATCTTCCGTATTCACCGGACATGGCACTGCATGTCTCACCTATTCCCTGAAGTAAAAACATAAATTCATGGGCATCAGTTTACATCAGATATTGAACTGAACAGTGCTTTGATATGTATCCTGATAACCTGAAGAAGGGCTTTGAATACTCCTTTAGTTCCACCTTTCCAGATAAAAAGGTGCAACTAATGCATTTAGGTAGAGGAAGAATACTTCAAAAGTATGTAAGTGTATTTATGTTTATTGCATTATACTTCTGCCGCATGTAAAAACAGTCTGGGTACTTTTTGAATGACCTTCATATATACCTTTTAAATGTCTACCCATTTCAGAAAACTATGATTAGCAAATTGAAGATTTTACTTTAAATAATGATACCTTAACTCTTGAATTTTTAGCTTCAAGTATCATCAAAGAGGTTGGATTGTCTTCAGAGTCAATGAGAAGAAAGGCACAAAAAGATAAACCAAATCAAGTTCATTTAAAAAAGTCAACCACCAGTAAATATTGAATTTATTTTAAAGTTACAATTTAGTTATGAAGTTTTCTTATTTTGACTTTTATAATTAGACTCAGGGCTCCCACTTGTCCTACTTTTTTGTTAACTACCAAAATACAACGTAAGAAGTCAAATTTTTTATTTATTTATTTTTTTTGCTCAGTTACCTAATTGCTTCTCTCCTTGAAAAGAAGCGGTTTTCTCTTCACTCATTATTAGGTAAGTACCTATTTACAATTTTTATTTTCTTCCTGTATTTCAACCGGCACAGTGGGTGGTTGGTAGGTGTATGGCTTAACAGGTGGGTTATGAAATCTTTAGTGACATTAGTAAAGCATTTGTTTACATATTTTTAATAACTGCCTTATTAATGGTACAGTATACTTTACGGCATGATACTAATAATTTTTATTTGTTGCAGGTGAAAAATCAATGAAAATTTTGTCCAGAGATCTGGGACGCCTCGGAAAACACATTTTAGCGAATAATGGCTGCTTCAATTGGACAGTAATGACCATGTTACGAATTTGTATTGTAGTAAGGGAAGAAATGAAACTGAAGCTTTTTGCTCATTGTGTAATATATACTTCTCATGTGCAAATAGAGGGAAAGACCATCTTGTAAAACACAGTGACACTAAAAAACATTCTGCCAAAGCAAATGTAGCATATTCTACTAGTCAGAGTAAACTTTTTGTAAGTAAATGGGAAAGTTGTTGGGACATCATCTAAGAATGCAGATTGTGTTTCAGTTAATGATCCTGCTAAAGCTGCAATTCTATGGGCTTTTAAAGTAGTTGATTGTAACTTTTTCTTTGCTTCTTGTGAGGGTTCTTTTTGTAGCAATGTTTGGGGAAGTTGCTAAGAACTTCTGCATGGATAGAACAAAAGTTTCTTATTTAATATCTTATGGTTTTGGACCATTTATTGTACAGGAATTAACTTCAATCATCCGCAATTCTGGTATGCATTTTACTTTATGTGTAAATGAAACAACAACATGTTAAGTGAAAAAGCAGTTGGATATGTATGTCTGGTTTTGGGGTCCTGATGTTTCTCAGTCAGTACAATGCCGCTATCTGTCTTCAATATTTTTAAATCATGCAGAGGCAGAAACTATGTTTACGGAGATATGTAAACAACTTGAAATGGAAGGGCTTCATTTGTCCAAAATGGTCATGTTAGCAATGGATGGTCCAAACGGTAGCAAATCCCTTTGGAAAAAGATGGACAGAATGGTGAAATCGTCTCATTCCCCTGCACTTATTGACATTGGGTCTTGTAACCTACATATTGTGCACAATGCCTTTGGAAGTGGTCTCAAAGAAGCACCCTTTAATATGATTGAAGATCATGCTCACAATGTGTATAAATTGTTTAAACAATCTGCTGCCAGGAGACAGGACTTTAAAAATGCTCAAGAATTGCTGGACATATCTGAGGATTATTTTTTGCAGTTTGTGACTTGTAGATGGCTTACTCTTGTTCCAGTAATGAAGAGACTGATAGAACAACATGAAGCTTTACTACATTGCTTTTTAAAGTTCATACCAAGAAATTATAATTCTGTCTGTGTCAATAATTCTCGCTATAACAACATTGTTAGTGTGCTGAAGAATAAGTTGTTCTTGCCTCTAATGCAGTTTTTGATTCATATTAGTGAGCTGTTTTTTAAGTTTCTTTGCACTTTTCAGAATGAACAGCCACTTGTTCATATTTTATATTATGAACTTTGTGAACTTCTAAAGAAGATGTTTAGAAAATTTATGAAAGCAGATGTTGTGAAGGAGTTCTCAGGAAATCTGGCAGCAATAAATTTTACCAATGAAAACTCGTTACCTTTATGCAAAATAGAAGTAGGAATGGAAGCAAAACATACTTTGACCTTGTTTGATGCGTCTGACAGGGATAAACTTGAATACAACTTAGCAGTCTTGTGCTTTTATAAGAAAGTAACAACTAAGCTTTTTACAACCACCAATCAAAAATACGATTCTGAAAAAGCTACAATGTCTTCACGGTTTGATGTGAACTCAGGATGAGAGCTACAACTCTTTCAAGCGATTAGTAACTCAAGTACCACATGCTCTGGTTGATGATGACAGGGACAGAGTTTTAGATGAATGGAGATCGTATCAGGTGGATGATGAAATTGAAAAAAAAAAGTGGTTTATCAAAGAAAAAAAGGATGATGAAATTAAGTACCATAGAATTGACTATTATTCGTCACAAGTGTTCAAAATCAAATTTCTAGAGGGTAGGTGCAGGTACCTTCTTCTGGTTAAATATATTCCATCCCTTTTGATATTAGCACATGGCAATTCGGATGTAGAAAGAGGTTTTTCTCTGAACAATGCATTAGTGACGTCTGAAAGAAATGCTTTGGCGGAACATACTATCAAAGGTTTAAGAGCAGTAAAAGATTATTTGAGAGTTCAAGGAAAAATTGAAAACATACCTATCACCAAAAAGATGTTAGAGGCAGCAAGGGCTTCTAATGGAAAATATAAAGCAGCCTTGGAAAAGCAAAGACATGAAGATAAGAAAAAAAAGAATGTGAAGTTTCAGAGAAATCTCAAGCTGAAAAGAACAGAGTGTGGATAAGAAAGACATTTAAAGAAAAGACTGCTGCACAGAAGCTATTAGGGGAGGGGAAGAAAAAGTTGCATGAAGCCCTGAAAAAAAAAGATTTAAGTGAAGTATCTCTAGCATCTGATATGATTGACATCTCTACCAAAAGACTGAAAAAAAAAATTGACGATACGCTCACTAAAAAAAAGAAAAGCCTGAATTATTAAGATTGACTGATTTACCAGTAAAATACTGGTAGTAGCTTTTTTCTTTTGTTTTGACTAGATGCTGCCTAGTAGACAGTCAACCTCTGTATAGTGCAGGATTTGATTTATTTTAATACTTTTTTTACTGCTCATGGAAATAATTAAGAATGTAAACTATTAACATGTTATTAAAAATGAATTATTATGCATGGATATTTTTTTCAAATAAATAATTAAAAGAGCAGAGACACACATGCACTTTATTACCAGTAACAAAGAAATTATATTAAAATCTGTTTTGTCATGGATTACACTTTTTGGAACTATTTCCTTCATAGGATAAATTTAAAAAACAATTTTTATTTTTATGCATGTTCATTAAAAACTTATATGTTATAAGTGTCAAATAGACCTCTAAAATATATTATACTTGTAAACATTGCATGTGTGCGGAATGTGGGTGGGCCTCCGTGTGGCGTCATATAAAAAATAATGCAATAGTACT
>QLNU02015360.1:63464228-63477574 GCA_006491805.2 Dysdera silvatica
CCCAAAAGAAATCGGAATTGTGTAATAAAGTATTAAATTTTATGTATTTATTTTTAGGTATGCGTCGCCTTTAAGGTACTGTCCATTTAATGCAATGCACTAGTCTAAACGGGTTTATCAGTGTTCAGTGCAGTTCTAAAACTCTTGAAAAGTGATGCCTTTTAATGTCTCCATTTTTCACCTCTTCCTTGTCTGCAAAATGTTTTCCTTTAAGGACTTTTTTTTCAATCCAAGGAATAAAAAGAAGTTGCACAAAGCAAGATCGGATGAACATGGTGGGAGGACAAGTTGAGTCATGTCATTTTTGGTTAAAAATAGTTTCACACTCGTGGCTTTCTACACTCGCAGATTGTCGTGGTGATACCACTACTCCTCACTTCACCACAATACAGGAGATTTTCGTCACACTCCGTCATGCAAACATTGCAGAACTTGTAAGTAAAATGCCTGATTAAAAGTTTGGCCATTCAGAATGAATTCTGAGTGAACAATGCCCCTTTCATAAAAAAAAACTCCCAGCATTGTCCTGACATTGGACTTAACTTGCCATGTGGGGCCTTTTTGTGGGCATGGTGAATTTGAAAGCTTCCATTTGCTTGACTGCTGCTTCGTCTGTGTGTCATAGGCATAACACCAGCTTTCATCACTAGTAATGATCTTCAAAACATGGTCAGGGTTTACTTCTAAGTGTTCTTTCAATTCACGGTACATATCCACTTGAGGCTGCTTTTGATGAGCCATGAGCATGTGAGGCATGGATTTTGTTGCAACTTTTTTCATTTGTAATTTCTTGCTCAAAATCCATTCGCAGCAACTTCAGGAAACACCAGACAAATAAGCAAGTTTGTCAATTGTTCTGCGACAGTCTTCCAAGATCAGTTCACAAATTCTCACGATGTTTTCATCTGTTCGGGAGGTCGAAGGTCATTGGTCTGCAAGTGACAAGTTACTATTTCTGAAGCAGGAAAACCACTCATAAACTTGTGTTTTGCTTAGAGCAGTTTCCTTGTAATCTGTTTCAAGCATTATGTTCCCCTGCTATTTTCTCTAGCATAAAACAGAATTTCACAGCCACATGTTCTAACTTTTCAGCCATCACAGAAATCGACGAAAAGGCAAAAGTGGTTTAACAAAAAAATTTGCTGCATGGTACCATGATTTCACCTGACAATGCCATTGGGCAGACTGATGCAGAGGCATCCCTTGCAATAGGCATCTAACTAGTAAAATTTGTTTCACAGGTTCAGCGTGTAAGAAAAGTTATAGTATAGTTCCATTATAGTATAGTTACATTAAAATGAAATCTCTTATTATAGTTCCGGTTTAAATGAAATATGATAATCACAGATTATCTTATAATCCACGCATAAATGATCTAAATATACAAAATGGTCTGGGATTTTACCAGGGCTCGCAACTGGTCCTTTTTTTCCCTAAAAGTCTCTCTTTAATTGCAAGTCCCTAAAAGTCCCTTTTTTTCGATGCTGGTCTGCTTTTTCCCTATTGGCAAAAAAATACTTCCTACTTTTGTTTTTACCCGAGGAAAAAAATAAACAAGAAAAAAAATAAACGCTTTTTCAGACTCGCTTAGGATTGGTATCTTTTGCAAGTAGATGTTTCCAATTATTACTGTTGGCCATTTTATAGCTAAAGATAGCTATTTTATAGCCAGAAAAGTAACTACTTTATAGTTACTCATGGTTTGGCTAAATAAGCAAAACACCTTTCCTCCTTCTGTGGGCAAATGGTTATTGGGAAAGGTAGTTGCACGAAGGGCAGCTTATATTCCAGTTTTTTATAATATAAAAATATAAGCATGTGATTGTTATTAAAAATCGTACATAATGCAAAGCAGGTTTAATGGTGCCCAGTACCATTTCCTGCAATATGGACTATGCATATAAGATGTTCCTCATTGTAATTTTCAAAAATATGCCCATGGGATTAATTTAGAAGACAAAATCAACATATGTGTAGTGTAAAACCTCCTTAACTGATATTCTCACAAATAGCAAACACTTCTATTTGGCGCACATTTTTCCAGTTCCCCACTTCCAATGCTTGTTATCCACTAACTCTTCCGAACAGTAGACACCTCTGAATTGCAGACAGATATTTAAGTCTCTCGAAATGTTCACTATTGGGAGGTTTAACTGTATTATCAATGTATCTCTTAGCTTAGTGTTATGAGAGCTGTTTCTCTGATTATTGCTATAAGCCTATTGAATTTTTAAGCATTTTAGAAAATCATGAGTAGCAAATTGGAGATTTTAAGTAATAATGCCTTAATAATATATTTTCAGATTCTAGTGCTACCAAAAAGGTTGGATCATCTTCCGAGTTAATGAAAAAAAAAGCACCCAAACATAATCCGAAAGAAAGTGATTCAAAAAAGTCATCCACCAGTAAGCAATCTATTTTAAATCTGCAATTTAGTTATGAAGTTCCATTCTTATTTTAACAATACAATTAGAATACTTAAAGTAAATCTAAAAATTAAAGCGTTAAAAAAAAATTAAAAAGTTAAAACTTATTTTTAAGTATCTGATATCCTAAAATGTTTTACAAAGGCAAACATTTTTGCTACAGTAATGATGTAATAAAAGAAACAAAGCCAAATTGGAGACGGCAAAATAAGATTTAATGGGTTTAAAAAAATTTATGGCGAAGAAAAGTTAATCTGTGATAGAGATCTGATTGTAAAATGCTATATCTGATCATCTTCCTTTTTTTATATGAATATAAGACCTGGACAACCCAAAAAAGGATGCTAAGGACATACCTGCCAACGTATAATTTGGCCGTACAATGTATGAATTTTGAATGAATTGTAAAATTGTACAGTTCTATGCAAAATTTACAGATGAATTGCAAAATATGATTTTAATTTTTTCTGAAGCACAAGAAATCTTCAAATATGATGCACACATTTCTATTGTGGGGAAAAAATAAATTTTTATGTGGGGAAATATATACCGATATTTTGAACCAATGGCTAAATCAATCACCTATGAATACCTAAGTATAATAATAAAAAAGAATACTAACTAATGAAGCATCTTTTGTTTTATATGTCTTGGTATTTTCATAGTTTATCATAGCTTCCAGTACATCACTGCTTTAATCAGTTAAATATTCAGTGTTTGTATGGTCCATATGTTCTTGATTTTGACTCTCCCGATCTTCGACATTTTTGTATAGAATGATTTCGTATAGGTTTTTTTTATCATGTCCATTCCAGGTCTGGATTTAGAGTACAAAGCACCCTAAGAACAGCGATTTTGTTTTGCCCCCTTTTTTTTTCAATCCAAATTTGTCTATATTCCTTTGAAATCTGTCCGATATTCCATCGAAACAGTGGAATTTGGGTAAGTGGGGAGACATTTATGATTACCTTATGTGCATTATTGTTAAATAAAACAACTTTTTTATAAATACGTTTTATTTGACAAGATTTCTTCCGATGTTTGGGGGCAGGGAGGTTAGTTCAGAGATTTTATAATTTCCAACTAGACAAAAAGTGGGACGCTTTCTTGGTAAGGCTGGTTCCGTGTCACTCTTATCAGCCAGATTGTAATCTTCTTAGGAAAAAAAAGTGTCACTTTTTAAAATTTGGTAACCAACATGCCCATTTATAAATCTGTACCATTCTTACAGCATGAATCAACGTCATAAACGAATATGGAATTTAAACAACTGGCTCCTAAGGTAGCTTTCATGAACAGTGGAAACATGCACAGAGAATTCCTCCTGGGAACTTGCTAAAACGTTTTTTTGGAGAAGAAATTATCAGTACAACACCACTCTCCCAGGCTTGACTTTAAGATATGAGGGTCCATGAACATAGTATGAACAATGATTTTAGCAATTTGGAGAAGTCTGCAATGTTTGATTCCACTGATTAAAGGATATTCAGTTTGGTGGCAATTTTGGAACTTTTCAGGCTTTACGTGGTTTCATGACAAGGGTGTGATATTTTTGACTGGCCATTATATCTTAAACATTATTAATGAAAGAGAGACCACAAAGCCCACCGTGGAATTTTGATTTTTTGTTTAAACTGGTCCGTCTGTAAAATTCTGGAGCTGGGATGGTGTGGTTTGTGACGTTAGGATTCTGCCTATTGAGGGAGATTTGAATTATAGATATATGTTGAATTATAATTAGATTTGATTACATAAATTTGAAACACACTAACTTTAATTACCTTAGACCTAGTCAGTTTATATTATTTTGTCTGATGTTCCTTACTTGATTACGTAGGGAATTGCTCTCATTCTTACACTTGTTTTATTATTATTTAAACTCTTAGATTGTGTGTGTGTGTGTGTTTAAATACAATACAGTGAAACCCCTCTTAACGGACATGCTTTAGATATGGTCACCTTGTTTTTATGGTCAGATAAAAATTCCTCATTAGAAACCGATTTACAATAACATATTGCAAACCCCTGCTTAGTGGTAACCCTTAGATATGGACACTGCTTTCATAATTCATTCCATTAGATCAGAACACCTGTATGGACAAAATACAAACGTCTGTGAACAAAATTGAACTTCAACCTTTACGTCATTTCTTACAACAAAAAACTAATAATAAACAGAATAAGAGCTAAGGTTGTTGTTAATTATTCAAGGGAGTTTGGGAAAGTTGTCCATTGCCGTGGCACTTTTCCCAGAAGAGGGTTGTTGTAATAACAGGAAATAGGTGGTGAGAGAATAAGAATTAAGGAGAATTTTCCTTCCCATTAACGAAGAGTGGCAATTTACTCGGATTTGTACAGATTTAAATATCTGATGCTTAACAAAAAGTTTGATAATAAATAAAATGCAGTACGTTAAATTTTAAAGAATATAGTTTTATTAATCAATTATATAGTCACCATTGTTCGCTACAATTGCTTTCCAGTGATCTACAAGCATGTAGAACCCATTTTTTGAAGAGCTTAGTTTTCATTGAAAAAACTTTGTGAGGTAGTTTTCGACAGCTTCCTCAGAATTAAGATTTTTGCCATTCAAACTGTTCTGCAAAGATCGGAACAGATGAAAATCTGAAGGAGCTATCTAAATCTGGAGAACATGGTGGGTGGTGCAGAATTTCCCATTGCAACTCCTATATTTTTTACAGCTTGTGTTTGGTGACGTGTGGCCTAGCACTGTCATGGTGGAAGATGACGCTTTTGCGATTGGCTAAAACTGGACTTTTTTTTTTGAATAACTGCATTAAGTGTGAGTTGCTCACAGTACTTGTCTGCGTGATTTTGCTGTGTTGGAGTAGTTTGAAATGAATAATTCCCCTGCAATCCCATCAAACACATACCACCACCTTCATTGGATGCAGGGCAGCTTTTGTGATAGGTTCTGCACCTTCCCATGCTTTTCTCCAGGTCCTTTCCTGCTGTACAAAACCTACTATTCATCGTCTGTTAATCTTTGATCCAAAAAAGGCCCCTTTTCATTGCGTGCAAGTGGAGAAATGGCCACATTCATTCTGTTCAGCTTATTCCTTTCCATCAATAAATGCGGCAACCATACTTAGAGCTTTTTTAAATGACGAAATGCAGTCAAATTATCCACATTCATCATCTCAGCATTCTCCTCAGTTGTAATCCTTGGGTTTTTTCCCATCAAGGCATACACAATGTTGTTATAAATACCAGAGGCTGTCCAGAGCAGGGTTTATCTTCCAAATTGAAATCACCATTTCAAAATCTACCAGACTACTTTTTAACTGTCCGGAGAGTAGGAGTATGGTCCAAGTAAACACTCTGAATGTTTTTTTTGTGCAGTCCCAACACTCACGCCTTTCCGAAACTCGTATAGCATTACATGCCTCAAATGTACCTTTTCGTTTTCCATTTTGAAAAATTTCTCTTAAGCACAAATTAACTTATCTGAACGATGTCTGATGCTAAACTGACACATAGCACTATCATCTAATCAGTGGATACAGCATGACTAATCAAAAACGCCTGAGATACGGCCGGCAATACAGTTCGCGCCGTTTCTGAAAATCATGCACAAACTTTTGCAATCACCCAATATATGCACAGTGAAACCTGTCTAAACTGGAAACTCATGAGATAAAATTCCGTAGTATGCAGGTTTCCGCTTTATGGAGGTTACATGCAAAAAACATACATAGTTAAATTCAGTGGTAAAAGATAACTACATACGCTAATTTTTTTTTCTTCGTTCTATCATGCGACTTTATAGCTAAATTTATTTCCCTCTTGATAAAAATAGTTTGTCATTGCATTTTATTTTTATTAATTTTAATTTTTGCATTTTTAGTAGTTATGATCAATATAGTGCAAACTTCCCTGCACTTCCATAGTACCTCTTTTGTTCCATTTTACGTAGTTTGTGCAAACTTCCATGTCATGTTATGCAATACTGGATTTTTCACTATCATTACTTCAAAAGTGAGGACTGTTTTATCCGATGCAGAAATATGAAATAAGCAAGTGGAATTACTCAGTATTGCACAAGGAAAATAACTTTTTGTTAATTGTACCATAACACGTTTCTAGATACCAGGAAAATAGACTGATTTATGAACATTTTGTCGAATCATATAGTACAGTAGTTGCTACTTGCTGGGTAAAGAAAAAAATAAGGATTTCATTCTTCCCAGTTCCATTCTTCATTAGCTTTAAGGAAGTTCTGTTATTTGAATTTGCGATCATCAAGAATAAACTAACTGAATGTTCTATGGAGAAAGAGAGCATTGTTTCCTGTCCTCTTGTCCTCATTCGTCTAGCGGTCTAAGACACTCCGGGCTAAACAGAGGGACTCTGGTTCAAATCCTGGACGGGGAATGCGTCTCTTTTTCTCCAAAAATGAAAAGCTCTAGTTTGAGCTATATATATATATATGTAAGGGTGGCTCATAAAACACACTAATTATCCTTGAGAGGTATTTCCTGTACAAAGGGGACTAAGGGTGTTTTTTTTTATATAGACCTGATGGCCATTTGTACTCTCCCTTGATGTTTATCCATGAATTACTAAAGTTGACATGAGTGTCATTTCGTTCTAGTTAGCAATGAATATTTTAATTTAAGGAGGGTCTGGTTTGCCAAATGGTGGTTGGTTAAGGGCATTCTATATCTGTAAAATGTCTTTTGTTCACCCTCCCCACTTCGCTATTTGCATTGTATTCCAGCCCTCTTCCTTTTTTTTTCTGTTAAGAAAATGTTCTTCATGCTAGAGATTTTCCATTTTATGCAGTTTTTCTCTTTGATGGGACTAAATAGTCCTTTCTGTTTCTTTGTTACACAGTTTTCATTTTATCTAATATTAGATACCATTGACTTTTGAAGGGATTGCAAAAAATTCCGTTGTGTGTAGGTTTCCACTTTGTGGAGGTCCCAGTTTAGATAAGTTTCTGTGTGTGTGTATATACATATATATATACTCTTTTGTAGATAAATAACCATTTTCCATCCTTTCACGACTGATTTTTAGAACATCAATGGCTGAGTTAAATGCTTTTTTTGTTTTTTGAAGGTAAGGTTTGCCACTTACCTTTTTATCTTCGAAAAACTTTACATTGTTATATAGTTGTAGTATTTGTTATAAGAAAAGAGTCCACCTTTAGCAAGGTCTGCTATTGAAAATTTGGTGATATAACTGAAATAATTTATTACAGGTCAGGTGTAAAATTTGCTGACATTGTCATTAATCTGTTTAGAGGTTTCGCAATAAGATTTCTTTGAAACCACATTCACGTAATTAAGCTTCTTTATTTGGTGATGTGTCATGGTGGCCTAACAATGGTCCTAACATTGCCTAATTCATTGTTAAGAAGGGTGTCAATGTATGCACCTGTTGGTGGGTGGTTCAGACTGCAGGGATTGTTGCTAAAACTTCATTTGTCGATTACTTCTGGTTATATTGGATCAAGGGCAGATCTAGAAAATATTTAAAACTGAAACCAATATATGATAAAGAGCAGAATTTGTTTTTCTGAGGGAAGTACCCCCTGTGCCTTCCTGTAGATGCACCCTTTTGTGACATCTTCAGTTTACTGAGTGCAATGTGGTATAGCATGTGATACTTCATTTATTTCTTACTTATACTTATAAATACTACAACCCTCTAATGATGGAAGAAAGAAAGACAAAAGTCAAACTTTGCCTGTAAAAAACACATAGAAAATAATTTTTTGTCTGTCTACAAACAAACGAAAACAAAACAAGTACATCACAAATTATGACAAATCAAGTATGGTGCGACAAATTGTCCCATGATGAATAGATGCAGCAGCTAATTATGCATAATGAATTGACATGACACCAAATACAAGCATAAAGAGAAGTCGCATCTGTAACTCATTAGTGGAATTGGCAGGACACGTGGGTTCCAATAAAGAGGTAACAGGATTAAGTCCAGCCTGAGATAATGCTCTATTACGTTTTTAAAAAATATGTTTGTAAAACCATTTCAAAAAACAAATGTAGCTTATATATTATCAATTTAACTCTTAGCATAACATTTTGAAAGCTGTTTTCCTGATTGTTAATAGTGCCTGTTAAATTTTTGAATATTTCAGAAAACTGCATAGAAAGTTAAGGACCTTACTTTAAATAATGATGCCCTAACGAACAAATTTTTAGATTCTAGTATCATCAAAGAGGTTGAATCATCTTCAGATGGAATGAAAAGACAGGCAACAAAAGAAGTTAATTCTAAAAAGTCAACCACCAGTAAATATTGAATTTATTTTGAAGTTACAATTGAGTTATAAATTTATTTATTTTGACTTTTAGAATTATAAATTTATGTGCTATTTTTACCTGTAGAATTAAAATACGTACAAAATTTGTTAAATAACAATGCGCATGATTTTATTTTACTTAACATAATAAAATGTCTGTTATTTAGGAAAACATTTTTGTCACAATACTGATTTAAATAAAAAAATGAAGCCAATGTAGACATAGGAAAAATAATTTAACGAGTTTAAAAAACAAGTTTTAAGTGATTGGGTGAAAAAAAAAATTATATTGCAACAGAGTTTTGATTTCAAAATGCTATATCCAATTTCTCCTTTTATATGGATGTGACGCCTAGACAACCAAAGAGGATGTGGGGCATGAAGTGCAGGGATCACACTCTTGCGCAAATTGTGCTACACTGTGACTGTTAAACATATGGAGACGTTCAAGGCTGTTGAGTCTAATCATGGTATCAAGCCTTAATTTTTTGCATTTAACGATACCTCCTTTATTAACGCTGAATGTTTATTTACATTGTTTTTCATTGAACATAATTTGCCAATGAATTGCAGCGATCACGGTGGGGGAGGGGGTGCTTTTTTGGAAAATGTTTCCTAACAACAGTATTGCGGGGGGGATCTGCAAGGATAAAAATTTCTGCAACCATGAAAGAAGTGTCCACGAAGGAATTCTCGTCGTTTATTGAAAATTTAAGATTCTGTCTGTTCTCAATTGCAACTGACAAAGGCAGTAATGCTGATTCTAAACTGTATACAGTAGTGGTAACTTTCTTCAATCCTTTATGTGAAAAAATTGTGAATTGTCTTTTATCTGTGCCATCTTTGAAAGAAGATGCTACTGGGTTAAATATTGGAAATCTTCTGGTAAGTGCTTTACAATCTGAAAACTTTCCAATTTCTAATTGTGTTGCCTTTGGCTGTGATAATGCACCTGTTATGATAGGAAAAAAAGCAGGTGTAGCAGCAGTGTTAAAGAATCATCACCAAAATATTGAAATTATGGGCTGTTCCTGCCACCTTATTAACTTAGCAGCTGAAAAGAGTGCTGCATGTTTGCCATTTAAAATCGATGAAATTTTGGTAGACATTTACTATTACTTACAAAAGAGTTGAAAAAGAGAGAGAAAGAGAGTTTATAAAAGAGAGAAAAAAGAAGAAAAGATAGGTTGAAAATTCTTCAAGAATTTCATGAGACTGATATAAAAAAAAACACTAAAACATATTGGTACTCGTTGGTTTTCTGTTGTAAAGTGCTTTGAACTTATAATACAATACTGGCAACCCTTCATCAATTTCTTTTTAAGGAAGAGGCTGTGAAAAAAATTTGAATTACCGTACTTTCTTTACTATTCCCTCTATCAAAGTTTCGTGTGAAAATGCAGATAAAGTAAAAGAACGTAACAGCAAAAAAGCATCACAGAAATTAAAAAGGAAAGCTCAAAATTATATGGATATTTCTAAGAAACAAAAAACTGAAAACTCCATGTCTCGTGAAGATCCCTCAAAACATATCAATAAGGCTTTCTATATATGTTTTTATCACATACTGTGCTTGTATTTGAAAAAACGAAAGTTAGACTCCAATCTGCGGAACCGCATATTCATATGCTAAAATCTCTTCTCTTAAAATTGTACAGTGAAATGCTAGTGAAATTTGTAAAACCAAGCATCATAAAATCATGTAGTGATATTTTGAAAGTTCACTATCATTAGAGGGGTAATCAAAAAGATGATGTTGATATCTTAATTAGAAATGGAACACTGAAAGTAATCCAAGATTTTAACATTCATGATAAAAATGAATTTTATGAAAACGTCAGAAGCTATTTCATAGCAGCATGTGACTACATGCGCAATAAATTTCCTTTTGTGTTAGAAATGTTACATCATGCAGAGGTTACACACATATCTAATTCTGAAAATGCATTGTTTTCTAGCATGAAATATTTTAGTAAAAATTTTCCTGTTCTTTTGTTTAACAATATAAATGAAGCTGTTGATGCTTTACAAACAGAATTCAGCGAGTTCCAGGCTTTCAAAGTTCCACAAACTGTGAGTAATGAAGGTAGCATTTATGCACAATAGGCAGCCGTAGGTAGAATAAAAAATACTTGTGAATTAAAATTTAAACGACTTTCTCAGGTTATGCTGTCAATACTTACGATCCCTCACAGTAATGCAGCATGCGAGAGAATCTTCAGTCAAGTGAAGAAAATTAGAACTGACTTCAGGTCAACCATGTCTGATGACACATTAGAAAATTTACTAATAGTTAAATGCAGACAACATGTGAAATGTTACGAGAATGTATTTGACAAAAAATTTCTCGAAAATGCAAAATCTTGCACTACAGCATTTGTAAATTCTAAGAATTAATATTGCGTTTAATACAGTTTAATCCTCTATTATTATTAATTTAATAAATACCTAGTTTTATCCATTGTACCTTTTTTTTTTCTTAAATTGTGTATTTGTTTAATTTGAAAATGGCACCACACACCCAATTGACTACAGATTTTTCACTTCTAGAAGTTGGCACCTATGGTGTAGAGAAGCTTGTCTATCATATTCAGGAATTGTTGATTAAGATTTGGTCTGGAAAACAGAGAACAGTCAAGGAAGTTCGAAGTTGAATTTGGCAGGAGACCATTCGTTTTAGTTTTAAAAAATATGTCCATGAAATTAATTTCTAAAATGGAAACAGCTTACATATTATCTATTTAATTCTTAGTATATCATTCTGAAAGCCATTTCTCTGATTATTAATACACACCTGTTAATTTTTTAATCTTTTTATAAAATTATAAGCAGAAAATTAAGGATTTTACTGTGAATAATGATGCTTTAACTCATGATTTTTTAGATTCTAGTATCACAGAAGAAGTTAGATCGTCTTCAGAGTTAATGAAAAGGAAGGCCCCAAAAGATAATTCGAAAGAAAGTGATTCAAAAAAGTCAACCACCAGTAAATATAAAATTTATTTTGAAGTTACAATTCAGTTATAAAATTTTCTGGGCTATGGAAGAGATTTTAGTAATAAGAAAAAAAAACCAATCAATTTGATGATTTGGGGAGGAGAAGGTAGCACTGTTAACAGATACTTATATACAAAAAGTTGCAATGTGTTTCATGTATCTGTCAAAGAAGACACGAGGTTCTGTTCAATATGTTGGTGACTGTGTTGGACTCAAAGTTCCATGAGTTTACATTCTGTATTGCAGAATTCAATTTATTTGTGATGTTTCATACATGTTGCATGACTATGTTCTTCAGTTTTGGTAGGTGGTTGATGTTACTTTTGTATGTCATGCGTTTCAGGTAGTCATGAAGTCTAAACTAACATGGATTGAGGTTTGATGATTATATTGGCCATTTGGTTGAGAAAGATCAACTGATTACTCTTTCCCCTGCAAAATGTTGTCACAATAGTTACTAAACCAAGTATCCAGTATGGAGGAATACTCCATCTTCTATAAAAATTTTGTTGAAGCAGCCTTTTTGCTTAAGTCGTGGGATTATAAATTTCTTCAACGTTCCCTGATAATGTTCTGCATATACTATGTGTCAAGAGTTCCATCAGAGAATTTTTTTAAGGAAAAAAAGTCCCACCAGAAACACAACCTACCCATACCAGTGGAGAACGTAACAGATTTATTTAAATGAACAGGGTTTTTTGTAGCCCAGACATGGCAGTTTAGGATGTTTACTTTCTGTGATAATATGCTATATGCGTGATAATATGTGTAAAATATGCTTCATTGCCCCGAAGGATGTTTCAAGACCAATCTCGTTCAACCTCCATGTGTGCCAAAAATGGCACTACGAAATCATGTCTAATTTCTGCATTACTTATGTGCAACTATTCACAATCCTTTTTGGCATCTGTGATTGTGATGTGCTGCCATAACATTTTAATAATTTTGATAAAAGAACTTTGAGCAAGGTACATTTGGACAAAGTGATAACCATCTTTGTTCCAGTAATTGAAAAGAACAGTCTCAAACCTTCCTTTTATGGCAATTAGATGTTCCAAGATTTACGTCATATACAGATTTTACTACCATTAATCACTGACGGCGTCACTTTTATTCTAATCGGAAAATTTTTGAACTATTTTTTATTTTTTATTCATACCGAAATCTCTTTACGTATTATCCAAGATGCATGCACACCAAATGTAGTGACGTTTCACCTGCTGGTTTTCCTGGTAGAAGGCTCTGAATTGGTATACAGTGTTCTACCTACATGTGAACATCGTCCCACCCCTTCCACTTCACACAGTATATATATAAAAATATATTGTTTGTTTAGTGTATGTAGTTTTGTACATGTATATTTTAATGTTTTATTTATAAGAAAATTAAGAATGTGTCACTTAAATCATAGGTCTTATTTAACTAAATTCAATGTCTTATTCGACACAATATTTTAGCTCTTAAACACATCAGTCACCATTTTACTCAAGTTAAAAATAATTTCATGTATGAACAAGTTCCCCTCTCCCCATCAGCTGTCATACCTACAGTTTGTGAACCTTAGCTTTTGTTTGATAGCCCTAAAGCAATCTCTTTTAAAAGATAACATTATTTTGGTCTTCTTTGGA
>QLNU02015360.1:63480737-63499163 GCA_006491805.2 Dysdera silvatica
TTTTAAGGCTCTTAAACTCTTTTCTACAGTATCTGTGAGGTTTCTTAAACATTTTGATGATTCGTGCGAAATTGTCTCTAATTTTAATATTGTCTGTATATGTGTATCAACAACTGCCCGTTTATTTTCATATCTCTGCTCAAGGGCATGAAACAGTGACTTAAAATCGTCTTCGCTCGTTTCAACGTTTTTAGCATCACCGCGCAAAGCTGATTTTAAATAAAATAACTTCTGCGTGGTTGATAATTTATCATTTTCAGCAATTATTTTTACAAATTGATTTTTAAAATTCGAGAATTATTAGATTTTATCGTAAAAAATCGGTAATGGAATATTCGGTAATTTAGATTATAAATTTAAACTAGCATTATCTTACTTAGTATTTTTTTAATAGTTAACTGCTTTAGAATTTAACGTTGATAGAATATATTTAAGTCTTACTTCAAGATTTTCCCGTTGGTCTTCCAATTCCGATAACTCGGCTTCCATATCCACGATGTCTTCGCCTTTTTCCAGAGTTGCCTCGTAGTCTGTAAACAGTCGATTTATTTCCTCCTTCGCATCTTGAAGATTATCCAGTTTTTGTGTGAAATGTATCGCCGAATCTTCTTTTTCCAAAAATTCTTCTAAGAAGGTTGTGGTTTTGGTTAGTTTGGCTTTGACGTGACCGCAAGCTCGATTTAAGGACTTTAACTTCTCATCCATGATGATTGCTACTCGGACTCGACACTGACCGCTACATGGTGGTGCTGAATAAAAATTCTAATGGTGGACAAAAAAAACCAAAAAAACCCCCCTCCAATAAAATTATATATGTTTATTTCTAATTTTCTCCGCGTTAATGGGAGAATGGTGTTGGCTGATGAAATCATCGCTTTAAAGAATTGCAATGAGGCCGACGCAGTCGGCGCCTGAATTACAACTGGTTTATACAACAATTTTCCGCAAGGTGGCGGTGCGGAGCATGAAAATGGTAGAACTGTTTTATAAGACTAAACGTCACTAACAACGTGCAGTGTTGAAAGGTCATTCAGCATTCCTTAGGTGAATGAAGACACAGCTGAGCAGCACAATGATTCATTGTTATAAGGTGAAGTAAGAGGCCTAGTGCTAAAGAACAGCTATTACTTTATAAAGTATGCATAGCACTTTATAAAATATTCATAACTTTTATAAAATATGCATAGCTCTGTTTGTTGCAGTGTAAAAGAATTATCATTCACATGTAATGGAAAATTATGTAAACTGAAATAGGATGTTTCGGCACTTACAGGGCAACAGAACTAATAATGTATTTTTAATAGTAATTATACCGCTATCTTGCATAAAGCTGAAGGTATGACAGCAATCACTTTTGGGCAAGTAGCATAAGTTCTCCATATTGTTATGTCAAAATTAACTGTGTCTCACTGTATTGCATCAAGTAGTTTTTTGCAAAACAACAACAAAAATATATAAGCATGACTGACCACCATTCAAAATTATGTATAAAGCAAAGCAATTTCACAAAGAGGCTCAGTATTATTATTTCCAGCCAGCCGAACCATGCATATGGTAGTTTTGAAAAATACCTGCATGAAATTAATTTGAAAAACCAATTCAACTTCCATATATTTTACTCTTGAAGTGGCATTCTAAAAGCTGTTTTACTGATATACCTGTTTATCTTTTAATGATTTCAGAAAAATGTGATCACAAAGAACAACTTGACAGAAATAAGATCCTAATTCAGAAATTTAGTGAGGCACAAAAAGTGATTCACCAACAAAATCAGTTGATTTCTAGTTTACAGATGGTACTTCAAATGCAACAATTGCCAGAAGTAAGTTTATATATTTTAATGGCTTTCAGAACTAATTTAACTTGTATGTTAATGTTTTAGAATGTCTTTGATATTGAGAACTAAAGCGGATAAAAAATTTCCCTGATCGTACTGATTAATTGATGACCTCAAGAGCCAAGTGAACATGCTGCTAGAAGTGTCTGCAAGTCTAATGAGTTGGTGTGCTGAGTGACATGTTATGTGTATCTAAATTCATGCCACCTATGCTTTGGCACATATCAGAGCTGTCCTGTGGTTTGCTTAATAGCTAACAAAATTGAGTAAAGTCTGTGCATCAAGTTGTGTGTGAAACTCAGGAAATCGGCAATCAAGACATTATACTTCATTGCTATTGCCCAAAACTGCATTGGTTCCCCCCAAAGCAGAACGCGCTAAATAGTGTGACGCACGTCGCAGAACAAACAACTTCACTGCAGAACAATCGTGGTGTGATTCAATTTTTTTTTGTCTTAAATTAAATAAAGAAACAAAAAAAAAATCAGTTCAACAAATTGTTTCTGCGTTTCTATTAAAAAAGGAATTTACATTTTATAGAATTTAAAAATGTATATAATAAATATACAAAGTGATTCTTAAATATGTCATAACTTCTGGAGCAGATAGATGGCACCATGAGGAGTCTGAAAGTGGAAGAATTTTTGGGGTCTCATGGGGGATATGGGCTATCAAATTTATGACGTCACTTCCGAGAGTGCCATTTCACTCTCTTACAGGCCTATGTTGCAAAAGCTGATGAGTGCATTTTGTTACTGGGTATCGGAGAACTCCCCATGCCAAGTTTCATCAATGTACAAAGCTCCGGTATACAGGAAACGAATAAAAAGTAAAACTTGCGTTATGATGTATTAATTTCTGAACACACTGTATGTGTGCCATGGAATTTAGTCACAATTAATACTTGATGAGTACCTATCTAAAAATGTTATTCGACTTCACGAATCATGAAGCCACCATAGGAAAATGGACTTTTTTTTTGTATAAGTGTTGACGTTACAGTTTTTTATGTTATTTATTTTGTCCAGTTCCACAAATTATGTAGGGAAAAGTGTGATAAAAATGAATAAAATGAGGAAAGTGTTCTATTTATTACAATGCCATTACAATTACATAACAGTAATTAACGAAATGCTGTAATTAAGATGTTAATTAATATGTTAATATTTAAATATCAATAATACATTAACACTGTAATTAATTAATGTAATGGTTATGTCACTTTCCAGCAATGCGGAGTAAAAAGAAATGCATGGGTTTGGTAATTTTTTGTTCGTATCAAAATTTGAGAACAGAAACCGAACCATAATTTTTGGGTCAAGTTTCTAACGTAAAATTGTGCAAAAAAATTGAACAATTTATTAACGTACATGTCGACTTTTAGTTTCACAGAAAGGTTTGTGTTACAAAAATATTCTACAACTAACATGTACATAATGCCACAGTTCAAAATAGGTGCTCAAAACTGCGACCACGAACAGCAATACACAACTAACAGCGGCGTTTCATGGAGTGGCGTACATTAGCAAGTAGTAACTCCTGGTTGTCATGTACCTCTCCAGCAGCAGCAGGCCACTAGATCCTCCTTGGACTCAATTTCAGTTTCGTACATCAAACTCTTCATGTGGCCCCACAGAAAGTAATCTAAACATGTTAGATCTGGTGATCATGGTGCCAAGAAACAGGTCCACCACGTCCGATCCAACGGTGGCCGTAAGCTGCATCCAGGTGATTTCTCACGTTAATGCCCAAGTGAGGAGGGGTGCCATCGTGGTGGAACCACATGCATTTCGGAACGCACAACTGCAGGAACATCAGATAAAGTTCCGGCAATACATCTCGTACAAAGATGTTCTACATGTCACCATTCAAGCGACTGGGGAGAATGTATGGTCCTATTAAATGGTCGTGCACAATGCCAGTCCACACATTTATGTAGAATCTGTCTTGGTAGACATGTTGTCTCATTGCATATGGATTTTCACATAACCAAATATGACAATTATGGAAATTAAACATACCCGAACGTGTAAATGTCTATTCATCAGTGAATAAAATTTTTGCAGGGAACTCTGGAGTTGCTGCCGTCTGCTGCAGGTACCAAACAGGCAGACTGTAATCTTCGGATTTCAAGGCTTGTACCTTCTGCAAATGATATGGATGCATTCCTCTTCATGTAAAGTTCTCCAAACAATACTTTGGCTAATACCCACCAAATGTGCAATAGTTCTCATGCTTGTTGAGGAATTCTCCCCAAAGCAAGTTAATACAGCTTCTTCTACTGCATAATTTCTGCGAGATCTTTCCCTGCCTGCGTCACTTCTACTAGAAAAAAATGATCCACTCTCACACAGCTGTCTGTGAATATGCTGAAATGTACGTCGATCAGACAGCTGTTTATCAGGGTATCGATCACTGTACAGTCTTTTAGCTACTATGCTGAAGCCGTTTGCAGCTCCATACGTGAGATGCATGTTGGCGTACTTGACATTTGTAAAATGATCCATACCTTACGTGAATCGTGCAGCAAATGATGAATTACAGCCGGGAAAAACTAGTTTTACTTGCTGTCGTTACGAGTGCCCTCATTTAGCTACATTTCTCTATAAAATGAAATGCGGCCCTGTACATGCATTGACATTCGAACGTGATACTGAATTTTAAAATTACCACATACTCATTTATGTGGTTAAAAAGCTTCAAGCAGTTATTTCAGAAACATTTCTCTGTAATGTAATTTTATTTCTGTGATGTCAACACCTATACAAAAAAAAAAAAAATCCATTTTCCTACTGTGGCCTCATGATTCATGAAGTCAAGTACCATTTTCAGATAGGTACTCGTCAAGTATTAATTGTGACTAAATTTCATGGCACATGTACAGTGTGTTCAGAAATCAATACATCATAATGCAAGTTTGCTTTTTATTCATTTCCCGTCTACCGGAGCTTTGTACATTGACGAAACTTGGTACGGGGAGTTCTCTGATATCCAGTGACAAAATGCACTCGTCAACTTTTGCAATATAGCCCTGTAAGTGCGTGAAATGACACTCCCGGAAGTGACGTCATAAATTTTTGTTGTCCGATATCTCCCAAACGATCTGTCAGACCCCAAAACTTTTTCCACTTTCATACTCCTCATGACGCCATCTATCTGCTCCAGAAGTTGTGACATATATTTAAGAATCACCCTGTATGTGCATGTGTCTCCTGCAGAACATTTTTGATCAACTGAAGGCTTGTTGCAGAACGTTGCAAAACATTTTACTTTGGGGTTGGTTTCAGAGGCTTCAGCAGTGCAGTGTGTTAATGCAAGAGCAAGTTGTGGTTATCTAACAGTTCTAGCCATTTATGCTTGTGAGGATCACCTGGCAAGTTCCATAAATAATCCCAATGATGTCCCAGATTAGATGGTTCAGTAACCATTTTCAAGAATGATTTGTTGAATTTTTTGACTTTCTCAGGGTTTGTTCAGGCTCTTGGTTGTCCCAAATGCTTGTCAGCTTACCGTTCTCATCAACCACTGTTAGATTTCTCATGAAACAAGAATGCAACTGAATACATTACGTGTGACTTAAAGCTTAAATACGAAAAAATTGACGAAACATTTAACGTCGTCTCGGTTGCAAATTTCCCTAGGCTGACACAAAATTTAATATACATATGTACATGTTATACTATTTTGTCAGAAGTAACACTAACACATGGTCACAAAAGCATGTCTGATATGGGTTGTGATCCCTAGCCTAGCTTCCCATGACTAACGGGATGCCAACGAACGGAATCGTTATATCCCCCATGAAGGAAAAGAGATGGCGATGAGGTTTTTGGGTTGAAATGGCATGAGAATTTAGAAAGGATCTGAAGAGGGATTTGGAGGGAAATTATTAAAAATGAATTTAAAATCGATGAAGCTAGTAAGACAGATTTAAAATTTAGAATAAGTTCTTGCAATCAGGTGAAAATTTTGAGTATTAGAAAAATGGCAAACAATTAGACTCTTGGGTATGTTTTGGCCAATGGGTGTAAGAAGTGGTAAGAAGAGCTGGTGACATCAGGTGGGAAATCCGAGGGAGGAGCTGTCGCAGGATGACTACGTAGGCCAATGGTGTTGATGGCAGGTTTCCAGTTCTAATGGAAATGAACTGGAATTGGTTTATGGTGTTACTGTGTTTATACTCGGTCAATGCTCTAAGTAAATGGATTTGAAAAGGAATGAAGAAAAGTGTAGCTTGGAAGGAATAAATAGGGAATAAAGTAGGAAAAATGGCATTGAGGGAACATTTTTTTTTATTTTTTTTAATTTTTTATAGCAGGGTAATGATGTAGGAGGTTAGTGGGACAAAGCTCATCGTTAGAGATGTAAGAGGTGAGGTAAGGCTAAGAGGAAGGGATCACATAATGGGGACTGAGGATGGATGGCAAAGGGCTGTAGAACAGCTGATGTCGCTATTATTCAAATTAGGGGGAGGCTAGAGAGGGTGGCGTTATAGGGAAGTCTACTGGCAGTGAACAGGACCCCCTACAATGTAAGTAGAACAACAAGGTTCATGGGAGTGTGGGAGAATCAATAGGTTTGGGGGCAGGGGCTTGACAGGGCTAAGTGAAAGTGCAAAGAAAGGAGACAGCTAGTGGGAGCCCCAAAAACTTGAATTTAGGGGGAATGGAGCTGGATGGGGCAGAAGTAGGTCTACGAGCACATGGGTTGAGATGTATACAGTATGACATCACTTAACACATTGGTTCAGTATGTTTGTGAGCAGTTAGTGACCCATTATGGTGTGTCCCCCTACTTTGCAAGGTTGTAGGTTCAAGGTAAAGTTCGAGAGCTTTTTGATTCATCTGCACAATAACATGTTGGGTTTTTCTCTTTTATATACTTGTATTATATGGATGCATAAAAATCTTATGGCTCATATTAAATGCTGCTGAAGGAACAATTTTATAATAAAACGGAATGTTTATGTAGTATGATCACTCTGTATTTATACATCTTCATCCCTGCTCTTTAGATACCAAGTCATCTTCGTTACCTTGAAAGTTTAGTTCAAACTTTTTAGGCTATAGATTAACATATTTCCTTAAACATAGTATTCTTAACATCTAAAGCTTTGCAGATGAAGTACCAATTTATATAAATGTATAAGCTGAAATTAAAAATAAATTGAAAATGTCAACGTATTTATTGCGTGCAATACAAATAAAAACTAAAAAAAGAACTCAATTGCATTTCAACCAGTCACATGCTGGTCTTCATCAGGAGATGAACAACGCTCCAAATATTGTTTATCTCCTGATGAAGACCAGCTTGTGACTGGTTGAAATGCGATTAAGTTCTTTGAGTGTTTATTTGTATTATATGCAATAAATACGTTGAAAATTGCAATTTATTTTTAATTTCGAATTTTGCGTAGTATGTCAACAAACATATTTTCATGTATAGGCTGGTTTATATTTTTCACAGCACTGTCTAAAACTTGTATTTATCAAGCACTAAAATTTTTTGTCCAGTGTGGGAAATTTAATTATGTCTAATATGTTTTTTCTACTCTTTGTTTTTAAGTTTGTAATAATTATTTAACTTTTCAAGCATAATTGTGTAAAATATCACATGTACATTACAGACAGGAAACATACAAATTGAATGAATCCAAACATTGAAGTGTTGCTGTTTGGTGAAAGCGGCTCTCCCTGTTGGTTGTGGGGAAAGTTTGATTATGTTAATGAGAAGATATTAAAAGGACTTCCCATATATGGCTTAAATTTATCGTATATTCGTAACATTAATAATGGTGTCAGTGTTTTCACATGTGAAACGCTTCCAAAAGTCCAATTTTGCTGGAGATCTGGGTTGACAAACTATGGTTGGTTCCTTGCAATTGAGTTTGTATTTTACCAGTGAACTGTTAAGTAGAATTTGTATTTTTCAATGTTATCTAAGCTTAATACATACAGGATATTTGTTGTCTGGCAAAGTGTAAAGCATCTTCAAGATTTTTAGAAATTACAGGAACAGTAAAGCATGTTTAATATTGCCAACTTGTTAAAAGTTTAGAGGTAAAACATATGTTGATATATTAAAATGAGCATTAATCACCACATATAAAAAAAATGAAAACACAAATGCAATAAAGTTAATTTTATGTAACTTTGTGTTTAGGCTCTTTTGAACTAAGGTTCTAATATATGTATACTGTTATCATTTGGTTAAAATTAGTGGGTATTGGAGTGAGCATCTCAGTGATTCAATGGAGCGTCTGTAGTGACTCGATAGTTATGACCACCATCTTTGAACCCATTGGGATGGGTTCGTTACCCAGTAAGCTTAGTCGCTTTTAAATGCGATGGTTTGGAAGTTATATTAAGCTATTAATTTTGTTAAAAGTGTCTTGTGTAGTCTGGCGAATATAAAGGTGTGGGGGTGGGGGGAGATGCAAAAAAGTGGGTATTGGTGTCATGTATTTATCTGTGTACTGTTTTATCCTTTCAGTTTTTAATAAAGTTCCTCTTTATTGAAATGTTTTTCAATAGCAATTTGAGACACGTTTTGATGCAATGGGAAGAATGATCCAACAAATGGAAACTGTATTTGGAGATACAAAAGCATTATTTAAACATGGTCCTTCTGATTTAGGTTCCATGTCATTTCCTTCAGATAGTAGGTATGTAACTTGTTTTACACAAACTTCGGTTCTCTAGGCCTAAAGAGATTTGGATAACTGTAGGAAAACTGTAGGTCCTTGTAAACTGTTGTCTCTTGGAAAACTGTAGGTCTCATCCCAGTATGATTTTTGCTGTCCTTGCATCATAAAAACATGAATAATAAGCCATTTGTATTTTTCAGTAATTTTTCAGTAGCCTTGAAATATATATAAATGTGACACAATATTATAGTTGTAATGATAATAGTATAAAACATGGTTTGTGATGCAGGATTTAAGTTTTCTTTGAAATGTATGTAGTAATAGAATACAAAATATTCTGTTTTGGATGCTAACATGTTGCAAAAATAAAAAGGATCAGGGTTTATGAAGCAGGAAATATTAAAATACTAATTTCATAATTTTTAACTTCGTTATGTGTTCCACATCTTCTGTGGTATATTATATTCTACATATTTTATTTTATTTGACTTTTTGTGAAAAACGTATTTAAAAAGTGTAATACTAGTACATTGATATTGTAAGTGCTAACCTATGCAATACTTTGATTTCAAACCTAATTTGCCCTGCGGTGGCGCAGTGTTGTAACGCGTTCTCCTAGTGCGCCGCTAATCCGGGTTCGACTCCCAGCAGTGCAAAGAACGCTTACTCAGAGATCTCATAAAGATCGCACTGCTCACTGTAGTCCGGGGTTTGGTTCCCTAGGCCTTAAGAGGTTCGGATTCCTCGGAAAACAGTAGGTCCCGGCGCAGCATGACCACTGTAGTCTTTGAGCCGTAAAACCAAAAAGCAAAGCAAACCAAACCTAATTTCTCTGGAAGAATAGGGCCAAGATGTTTTCAATATTCTTGTGACGTGATGAATGTATCCATAATTTTGCCATTTTTTGTGTTCACAGCTGAATCTGAACATGGTATAATCGTATTGTGGTTTAAAAGTTATAAAAATCAATCACAATATTTTTTTCATATAAAACATGTAAATAACTCTGTGGTTAAAATTCAAGACTAATTGAAACCAACACGAATCTTAGTTTTGCTGCTAGTATTTCATAGACAATGGATATGTGTTGAATGAAATAGAACTACAGTAATCTCTTCCATTAATGACTTTCAAAGGACATATAAAAGAAGTTAACCTTAAAGACCACAAAATACCATTGTTAAATAGAAATGGTCATTAATTAGAACAATGTTATTGAGAGTTTACTATATCAGGGATCATATTCGTCCTACTTTTTCAATACTAAAAAGTTTTTTCCTACTAAAAAGTAGGAAAAGTCCTACTATTGGAAAATTAACCCTACTTTTCTTACTTTTTTTAAAGGATCCACATCCGATTTTTGATTTTCGGATTTTCCACATCCGACGCAGATATTTGAGTGGTATGAAACTCTTAATGAAATAATTGAAGGTACTAAACAGCATTAGAAATTAGATGTTTGAAATTAGACAACTATTTTTAGCTGAATTAATTTGTATTAATACATTTAGAATATTAATCATTAAATTTAAAATTTTCTCTTTTAACTTGGCTATCCAATAACGTCTTTAAATAAACTGGATTGTAAAAATTTTATAATGTTGTATAAGATTTTTTCCCTAATAAATAACTCTTAGAGACTACTGATGCTTCATCCTGTAACCCATGGTGTTGTAGCCTTGTTCAGATTACTAGAAAACGGGTGTTCTTAAAGCTTAAATTTCAATTTGACCTTTAACCACATTTATCCACATCCCATTTATCTGTATAGTATCGATTGTACATATTTTTTATAAATATATTATACAGTTTATTTAGTACTTAAGATGGTAAACTCAACCAATATTATTCATCATGCCCAAACGTACATCATTCAAGAACGGCTAAAAAAAACTGTAATGATCACTTGTTACAACGATGGTGTAAAAAAAGGTGCACCTAAGTATGAAATGTTTTGCTGCTTTTGTAAAAAAAATGTTAGATTTGACAGTCGTGGATTGAACCAGCTAATTCACAATCACGAATCATACTTCTATTATTAAAGATACTGAAAAGAGAAGTTAGATGACATTTGCAAAGCAATCAAGTGGAAGTTCAACGCATATGTTGTGTGGTAACTATGGAAGTTGCACATAGCAACTATTTTTTTAATTCTTCAAAACACTTGGATCAGTTATTGTGTGCAATGTTTCCTGACAGTGATGTCACTCCTAAGTTTAATATAGGGCTGTCTAAACTTCTCGACTTTTCACTTTCTGGAGACTTTATTTCTACTTCCGCGAGTTTCGTTTACTGATCTTTTCATATATCCTCAAGTTCCCATTTGCTTACCGTTTGATGGGCCTAGGGCAATTAAGCTCCGAAACTACCTGGACTCCATAAATCGAATTTACTGGTCTAATAAGCTCATTGTTGCAGTTCATCACCTTGATTCCTATCTTATGGGACAAGCAAGGGGCACAGATATATCAGAAAAAATAATGAAACCAATAGACAACGGAAAAAAATTGTGGGGTTTGTCATTGACCTACGTAATTTGTGCAAGCCAAGCTAAAAAAACGTAAGTCAAAATATAACAGCAAAATGGAAACCATTAGAGAATATGCGACCCAGAGGTGCTGTTGATGTACTATAGTGCATAAAATATGCGGAATAGAAGGAAAGGACTCAATATTAGAAAAACATCACGTCCTAGGGACCTGCTATTTAGTAAGTATAAAAAGGTGTTTTGTTTTTGGGGACTCACATTTTCCCAAAAGTGCCCACATTTTTTAAACATAGTAGGTCCTTGGGACCCAGTTTTATGAACACCCAGCGACACCCATGTGATCCCCCCCCCATTTGTTGCTCTTACGGTACAGAAATGTTTTTGTTTTGCAATGTATCATTGAGCGTCATAAGAAATTAGAGTACAATTATTGGCCAAAATAAATGAAATGTTTGCAATTGAGTGGTATGTTCTTCCATTTACTAATATGTATAATTTTAAAGAAAAATGGTCATACCCATAGGTTCATTCCTGTCAGGTTACATTTAAATAACATTTTGCTATTTTGTATATGATGTGCTGGTGTGACCATGGTTGAGATGTTATGATATATTTTGATACAATGGGTCAAATATTTTATATCTGCTATGGTTTTAGATTTTTAAATTTGTACACATATACAGAAAAAATGTAATGTCATGGTCACGTTACGCACATGAAAGATTTTTTAAAACTAAAATTAATTATTTTATTTCTATTCTGTTTTTCAGGTGTAAGATTCACAACTTTTAAATATGATAGATAACTATTCAAAGAATTGAAAAACAGTTTTATTTACTTAATGAGATTTTAGATTTTGCAAAAACACTTACTTGGTCACGTTACAGAGTATAGTATGAGTAAGGGTTTAGTAGAGTATTATAGCTGAGGCATATTTGAGGAACGTAGTGCTTCTGGAAAAATATACAGTGTTGCAAGCAACTTCAGGAATTATACAAATAACTCTATACATTGAAAAAATTCTAAATAAATTTTGAAAATTTTGTTTTTTTTTTGTCCCCCTTAGCATGGAATGACCTCATACAGGATTTCGGTTGGTTGTGTTAGCTTTTCTGCAATTAATATAGTCAGACTATAAAACTCTGTTCTCTTTCAAGAATCTGCCTTTTGAAGAGAAGTTTTTAAAGTTTAATCTTTTTGAAGGTAAAAAAAGAATAATAAAATATGTCAAATTCTAAGGATTTTTAATAATAAATATACTTTCAAGAAAGAAAGAAAAATTTGCAACTGCATTATGTTGGCATGGAGGAGTACTGAAATGTGGAATTTCCCATGAGTTTAAAGCTTTCCACTCTCAATTTCCTTATGCCCCCCTCCATTTTCCCACCACATTCATATGTTATTTGAGTAGGAGAAACCCACCAGTCTACCCAGCCATATGGCTGGTATCAATGGCATCAAGCATTAAGCATAAAAAAATATAACAATTTTCATTTATTTTTGGTATCCTACTTTTTCCTTAAAATATCCTACTTTTTCAAACAAAACTGGATATGATCCCTACTATATATGCTTATTATAAATTAAAAAAAAATTGTTTTAACATTTACTGGCATGTATTAAAATGTTACTCAAATAATTGAATGATAAAGTTTTTGTTTTGCAAAAATATATTTTTAAACGAATTCTTTCCTGTTACATATAGTATTTTGTTACATAATTAATATAGAGAAATTCACTAATTCATCAAAGTCCATAAAATTTTTGCATATTTTGAATATTATACATATTTTGAATATTTCTTGAAGTACTTATTTTTTAATTTTACATTTAGTTAACAAATAGAAAAATTAATTTCTATTAATTAAAAGGATTTTGTTAATTGTATAACTGAGAGTTTCACACAGAACATATTAAATAATGTTTGTTTCTGTATTTCCCATACACTTACCTTCATTATGTTATTGCAAAATGTATATTTTTGTTAACACTTTTAAAGCAATTTGCTTAAACATAGGGCCTTGGACAACCAACCAGAAATAACAAGTGAACTACAGATGCCATTACAAACAGTATCAAAGTCTTCAAGAATGAAAAAGAAAAAGCTCTTACTATCATCGGAAAAGAGAGATACAACAGGAGCTGATTTTTGTAGGAATTAAATTCATTTGTTTAACTGGTTATTGCTTTCATACTGAATGAAGGAAAGAGGCTTGTGTGTTTTTAAATGATTTAAAATTTTTATATTTAATAATTTAAGAATATACCCAGTTTCACTTTTGTAAATTCATAATGAATATAAAATAAATGTTAAGACAGTATTAATATTTAAAAAGACCATTGCTTCATTATAATCAAACATGTAATTAAATTGTTTGTTTAATTTGTTTGCAAGGAAAAAAATATATGGATGTTAAAAGTTAAGTACCTTGCAAGCAAAATAGGGTATAAGGTTAAAAAAAAAAAAAAAAAAAGGCATTTCTGAGTACGGGTGTAAGTTAGTGTGGAAACCCAGGTTATATCTGCCTTTACTTTTGTATATACAGTGAAACTCTTGATTTATTGTTTCGGCATTACCAGATTAATGCATGAAATGATGAAACAGGCTATTATAAAATAAGGTAATAGAGGGTAGTACAATTGTTGATGTAAAAATACATGCAGGAAATGTAAGAAATAACTAATGGCTGTGCTATATTATATACACTTACTAAATCACAATAAAATATTTGTGTACAGGGTGTTTATAATTAAAGTTCCACTTTGAAATGGCCATAAAATGAAAACTACTGGACCAAATGTTACCAAACTTGGTAATAGCTTACAAGTGGTCATGGGATTTTATTTTCCGCAAAAAAAAAATAAATAAATAAAAATAAAGTAAAAATAGAAGTTCAAAAATCACCACCACCGGGAATGGCACTGTAATCAATATTGTTAAACGAAATAAAAAAAATGAAGACATTGGTTTAAAACGTTTTTAATCGTTTCTAAAACGAAACTCTTTGTGGGGTTATGCAAATTGTTTATGGTGATAACATAAACAATTTGGCGGAATTGAAAGATGCGATACACCGACATGTCCGCAACATTCCTCCTGATATGCTAAGAGCTGCTGTTGAGAACGCAGTAATGCGATTTAACTTGCTTTCAGAAAATGGTGGACGCCACATTCAACATGCTTTGTAACACGTTTTAGAAACGATTAAAAACGTTTTAAAACGATGTCTTCATGTCTTATTTCGTTTAACAATATTGCATACAGTGCCATTCCTGCTGGTGGTGATTTTTTAACTTTTATTTTTATTTTATTTTTTTACTTTATTTATTTTACGGAAAATAAAATCCCATGACCTCCTGTAAGCTATTACCAAGTTTGATAACATTTGGTCCAGTAGTTTTCATTTTATGGCCATTTCAAAGTGGAACTTTAATTATAAAGACCTTGTATAAAGCAAATAAGACACATACTTTTGTTTTTATACAAAGGAAGCACATTTATTCATTTGAAGAAATCAGTAATTTTCTGTTATAAACCAATAAGCGATGCACTGTTCAACAATATATTTAAATTGAAATTACCACAAGCACAGTTATGTAACCTGGCAAGTCATTTACAATTGTTTCATCAGAGATATGCTTTTAGTCAGAAAAAACTTCCTAAGATTACCATGTGTTGTCAAATAATGGCAGTATATTGAAATTACATAAGGGGTAGAAGAAAAATTTTTGAGAACACATTAATCTTACAAAAAACGTCACACCTTTCTACAATTCAGTCCTGGGAATGAACGTGTGATGTTAGTCATTGTTTTCTTCACGTTTATTAGAACAGATTGGCTCAGAGTCAATTCTGACTCTGAATTTTTTTCGAAAACAAAGTCATGACCTTCGATAAAAGCAAAAAACAAAAAAAAACAGATTTTTTTTTTTAATGTGGGAAAAATGAAAATTTGGAAAATGAACTCTTCCTTTTTTTTAACGTTGTTTAAATGGGGTATTTATTATAGGAATAGAACCATGAATGCAGGAAAATGACAGATGTGGAAACAATGAATGGAGGTTACACTGTATGTATATAGCTAGTCCAGTGGCAGCCTGTGGTAAGATTTAAGTGAAGCTAATTCACCAAAACACATCGATTTACGGCCTATACTTGTCAAGAAACTGGTTTTTAACTCATTCAGTAAATAAGAAAGAAATTTATGGTAACTTTGGGTTTTGGTGAATTGGCTTCACATCACTTCACTTAAATCTCACCATAGGCTGCCACTGAGCTAGTCATCCTTACTCTATTTATTCTCTGTGCACAAGGTTCCTATCCACTTGAAGAAACTGGAATTGTCAGAAAATTTGAAATAGTCAAGGAAAAGCCAGAAAAAATCTCGTAACTTCCGTTCTGAACAGCTAAATTTCCCATGAATGTGAAGCTATTTATCCCAAAACCAAATTCAATTCAAAATTTGTTTATGATTGGTCAGGGAATTTTGTTGGAACCTGGAAAAGTTTGGGGGGGGGGATATTTTTTTCCCTTTAGTGTGAGTGGGAACTCTGTATGTATATCATAGGAATGCATAATATAGGTTGCTTTACAAGTTGCAGTATATACAGGGTGAATTTGACCTAATCTGCCAAACAAAAGGGGGTGATAGAAGAGCCCATGTGGAGCATAAAAAACCATTGCAACCTTGTCCTATCTCTATCCATTTCCGAATTATGATGGAAAGAAGAAAAAATGCGGAAAGTCTGAAAAAACAAAATTTGTGAGGTTACTGAAAGATCTACACGCAAAATAAGCATGTATTTGGAAAGGGCATGAAAAGTCCTACAAGAGGACACTATTTTCATCAGGATATCTGAATTTCATGGCGAGCTACAAGTGATGAAATATTTGCAAAGGGCGAAATCGAGTTGTCGCCAAAATCTGTATCCCGCAATTCCGCAAACATCTTTCTGGCTACAATCAGTCAAATTTACCAAAAACTTGTTCGTTCATTCTACTAGCTTTCGAACAAGCCTACAATAAACCATATGGGTATTTTAGTTCAGAAGAAATTTAGCCTTTGGTCTGCAATACATCACTGAAATCTGTGTTCGTCGGAAAAGGCATTCAACGAGCATTTCCAGATGTCTTCCAACCTCCCTGCGCGCACATTCTGCTTGGCAACCTATGTCACCAGATCTGATTCCAATGAACTTTGTTTTGGGGTTCTTGAAGCAAAAGGTTTACTGCACAGAATTTGTCAGTTTGTTAGACTAGAGCAGCCAGCTCGACGAGACAATAGTAAAATTGAGGGATGAGCTTTCGCTAAGAGTTATGGCAGTTTCGGTTCATAAACGAGCAAGGGCATGTATCAGGTATGGGGGTGACTAATTTCAGCAGCGGCTTTAAGTATCACACATTCTTCTGAATGCATACATCCTTTAATCACAGGTAGATGTGGGATGCATCTATTGGGATTTTTTTTCTTCTTTTTTTTGCATTTTCCTTTTTGAAAGACGTGGGAAACACCATACTTCTTTTATTTCCATTGTGTTTGTATACTTCAAAACAAATGTTACTTTTATTGGTTAGCTTTAAAACGTGCATTCTTGCACCTAAAAAAAAAAACAGCGGGCCTTTTTTGATGAACACCGATTTCAGTGATGTATTTCAGACATAAGACTAAATTTCTCTTGAACTAGAATACCGATGTGGTTTTTTGTAGGCTCATTCGGAAGCTAGTAGAATGGGCAAGTTTTTGGTAAATTTGATCAATTGTAGCCAGAAGAGTGTTTTCGGAATTGCTGGTTACAGATTTTGGTGACAACTTGATTTTGCACTTTGCCAATGTTTCAGTACTTGTATCTCGCCATTAAATTCAGATACCTTGATGAAAATGGTATCACCTTATAGGACTTTTCCTGCTCTTTCCAAATATGTGCTTATTTTGTGTGTAAGTCATTCAGCAACCTCACAAATTTTGGTTCTTTCAGATTTGACATAAAATTTCTTTCTTTCCGCCATAACTCGGAAGCGGTTAGAGAGAGGACAAGGTTGCTATGAGTTTTTATGCTCCACATAGGCTCTTTTATCACCCTCTTCGTTTGGCAGATTAGGTCAAATTTACCCTGTATACAAGGCGTCCCAGAATAACCATACCACTCTTAATTAGTTTTATTCAATGGAAATTGTCCATTTAAGTATCATTTTATAGACTTTTGAATGCACTATCTTTCTGTATCATGAAGAATAGCGTAAAAATATAGACAGTATATTAAAAAAAATACAAAACATACTTTTTGTCTCGTATTTCAAATTGCACCCTACATATTTTTTTACGTAAGAAAAAAACTCATCTAATTCTGCTTCTAACAAGACCAAAATGGATTTTTTAAGGTAAATAAAACTGGAGATATTACTAGTTGAAGTTGTAACACATGCATTGATTTACTTGAGGATTAATAACAATTACATTACTAAGTAATGTTGCTATTGTCACTAAAAAATTTTTTCCTTCAGAAGTCAATAATACAAGAAAGAAAAGGTGTCACAATTTCATATTTTGTCAGTGACAATACGCAAAGGCGAGGGAACTATACTATGACTTATAACCTTAATACGAATGAAACAGATTTTCTGAGATCTCAACTCTTAAGTTAAACGTTTAATATAAACCAAATTATTATTTTTTTATGTTTAATTTTATAATTTGTATTCTAATTAATAACTTTTCACAGATTTTTTTTCTTATTATTTATCTGAAGAAGCTGCAAAATTCCATGCATTTGTTAAACTTCTTGTATTTCCAGTTTTTTCTCCATGGAAAATCCGTTTCGATCTTGTTAGTTCCATAATTCATAGTGTGGTGTCCTCGTCTCAGCATATTACCATTGGCAAAGTATAAAATTGTGATGCCCTTTCTTTCTCATATTATCAGCTTCCTAAGGAAACACATTTTTTTAGCAGCAACAGCCACAATATTTGATAATGTAATTGTAATTTAATAGTTCTCAAGTGATTTGACGCATATGTCAAATTTCAATTCATTATACCTACAGTCCTATTCACCTCAGAAAATTCATTTCGATCTTGACCAGAATTAGATAAATTTTTCTTAGGTAAAAAAAATATATAGGGTGCAATTTGAAATACAAGAGAAAAATGTGTTTTGTATTTTTTTAACACACTGTCCATATTTCTACTGCATTCTTTATGATATAGGAATATAGCACATTCACAAATCTATAAAAGGAGGTATAAATGAACTTTCTCCGTTGAGAAGAAGTTATTAAAGGTGGTACAGTCATTCTGGGATACTTCGTATACAGTAGAACCTACTTAAAGTGAAGACCACCTTTGGGACTGGACTGTAATGGCTACCATAGACAAATGGTCAGTGGTCACTATACACGACACACTGTTATAGGCATGACTAAGTCCCAACCAGTTCTCTCTTATAAAAAGTGATCACT
>QLNU02015360.1:63510355-63520564 GCA_006491805.2 Dysdera silvatica
ACCTAAAGCAAAATATGAATACATCGAATTCAGACAAGCTGAAACAAATTCTTTGGGTAGTCTGCTTCATGAATTAAAATACTGTTACAAGATACGCTTTATGAGAAGTGCTTCCATTCAAGTTATTATTATTATATATATGTATGTGTATATAATCATGTTCAACAATTATCTACCCACTGCTGGATTAAGGTCTCTCCAAATGTTTTCCTCACAAGTCTGTCCTTGGCCATTCGTTTCCACGTCACCCCAACCACTTTTCTTATTTTATCCACCCATCTTGTTTGAGGAGATTTTATAGGTCTTCGGTGATCTCTTGGAATACAGTTGGGAATTTCAGTTGTCCATCGTTGATCAGTTCTTCTTTGCAATATGCCCAGCCCATCGCCATTTCAGTCTTTTTACTTTAACAATGATGTCCTCTACTCTAGTTTGCTCTCTCACCCAAGTGTTTCTTTTTCGATCTCTCCTAGTTATTCCAAGCATGCACCTCTCCATGCTCCTTTGCGTTGTCTGTAACTTTCGTATTGCTCCAACTGTTAGACTCCATGTCTCTGATCCATAAGAGAGGACTGGCAATACACACTGGTTGAAGACTTTTCTTTTTAGACATAAAGGCAATTTCCCCTTCAGGATAAAACTGTTTCTTCCAAATGCACTCCAGCCAAGTTTAATACGTCTGTTGAGTTCTTTCATAATGTTGCCATCCATTGAAATCAGCTGGCCAAGGTAAATATATGAATCAGCAATTTCTAGCTCAATGTTGTCAACTTGTATTTTTGTTTCCTCTACAAAATTATTGAACATGATCTTAGTTTTTTGTAGGTTCATCTTGAGTCCAACTTCTTCACTTCTAGTTGAGAGCTCTTGTACCATGTCTTGGAGTTCCAATGGGTCCGTTGAAAAAATAACAATGTCATCAGCAAACCGCAGATGATTTAAATATTCACCATTTATTTTTATTCCCTTGTCATTCCAATTTATCTGCTGAAAAATCATCTGTAAAGCTGAAGTAAAAAGTTTTGGAGAAATGGTATCTCCCTGCCTCACACCTTTACCAATTTTGATAGCTTCGGTATCTTTATGTAACCGAAATTTTGCACTTGCATTTTTATACACACATTTCACCATGTCAATGTACACATCCTCGATGTCTGCTGATCTTAAAGAGTTGATGACTGCTGATGTTTTAATAGAGTCAAAGGCCTTCTCATAGTCAATAAATGCCACACACAATGGAAGTTCATATTCATGTGTTCTTTCAATTAATTCTCTTAATACTTGAATATGGTCCACTGTACTGAATCCACTTCGAAATCCAGCTTGTTCTCTTGGTTGAGCTGCATCTAATTTTTTCTGCAGGCGATGTGTTAGCACTTTTGTGAAGATTTTATAAATAGCAGGTAACAAGCTAATTGGTCGGTAATTTTTTAAATCCTCTTTATCACCTTTTTTATGCAAAAGAATTACTGTTGCAGAATCCCATTGGTTTGGTATGTTACCGCTGTTAAGACATTTGGTAAAGAATTTTGCAAGTATGTCTTCTACATGTTCTCCAGCTTCTTTTAGGATATCTAATGTAATGCCATCATCACCAGGGGCTCTTCCTTTCTTCATACTTTTTATTGCAAATGAAACTTCTTCTTTTAAGATTTTAGGAGCTGTTCCTTCGACTATTTCAATGTCTTCGTTTAATTCACTGTTACTTTCGTATAGATTTTTGTAGAATTCTTCAACTCTTCTAAGTATTTCTTCCCTATTTCTTGTTACGGTGCCATCCTCTCCTTTTAATGCAATGATGTGTTTCTTCCCAACAGATAAACTTCCTTTAACAACCCTAAGGCTCTTGTTATTTTCAATGGCCTTCCTTACTAGCTCACAGTTGAATTTTCTTATGTCTTCTTTCATGCTTTTGCGCAGAGTTTTACAAAGTTCTATGTACTCAATCCTGGAACTGGTATTTCGATTGTCCACCTTCATATCTCTTCGCCTTTTCATGAGCTGTTTCGTCTTCTCAGATAATTTGCTATTGTGCTTTTTACAGGTTACACCACCAATTTCCCCAGCAGTTTCAACTATTGTCTTAACAATGTTTTCATTTGCTTCTGAGATATCACTTTCATCAATAAGTCCTTCCAGTGCAGAAAAGCGATTTTTTAATTCCAACTTGAATGCCTCGGTATTTTCTTTTAATTTCTTTAAATCCACCCTCTTACTTACTTGTTTCCTAATGAGCTTCTGTCGTTCTAATTTAGTATTTAAGTGCACTTTACATCTCACCATTCGATGATCACTTCCAGTATTAAATCTGTTCAGTACACTGCAATCTTCAATAATTGATTTCTTGTTTGCCAGGATATAGTCAATTTCACTAGTTCCCCCATTTGGGTGTTTCCATGTCCATTTTCTTTGCGGTTTCTTCTTAAAAAATGAATTCATGATGCTAAGGTTTTCAGCTTCTGCAAATTCGATGAGTTGATCGCCACGTTCATTCCTTTCCCCATATCCGTATTTACCAACCGATGTCTCTCCTTGTTCCTGTTGTCCAATTCTTGCATTGAAATCCCCCATGATGAGCTTGATATGTTGTTTCCCTTTGGTGTGTAACTCTTTGATTTCTTCATAAAATTCTTCAACCTCTTCGTCGGTATGGCTTGATGTTGGTGCATATACCTGTACTATTTGAAGTTGGTATCGCTGGGTTAGTTGAACAACGAGCCTCGCTGCTCGATCTGATGTACTTTCAACTTCCAGAAGACAGTCTTTAATTCTTTTGTTGATTAAGAAGCCAACACCACTTGTTCTTCCAGTTTCCGTTCCTCTATAATAAAACAAATGTCCACTTTTAAGTTCCACCAACTCTTCACCTTTTCTTCTAACTTCACTGAGTCCTACAATGTCCCATTTGATCTTGTCAAGTTCTTCTTCCAATTCCTGAAGTTTTGCTTCAGAAGCAAGGGATCGTCCATTAAACGTAGCCAAGGTCAATAACAAACGGCAGCCTGGGCCATTCCAGTGATTCTTAGCACCCCCTGCTTTCATGCCACACTGACCGCTGCCTTGATCAGGAGCACTCCAGCACCTGGAGACTAGGGGCCATGGTTTCTGGTGTGTCAACATAATGGAGGAATTAGCCATAATTTCACCACGCTGGCTAGACGGGTTGGTGAATTAGCCCTCCCCTTCCGCCTTTCTATCCGTGTAGCAAATATTAATTTGCCACATAAATAGAAAGCTCAGCCTGCACCACTTGAAGGCGGGGTAGGACACTAGGTTACTGGCCTGGCCGGTTCCACACATCGTCACATACGTTCAGCGTGTGGGTCTCCTTCCAGTTAGATACCAGCAACCCTTTTGCAGGCCATATATATATATATATAAAACAGGGAATGTTGCCATTTACTGAATTAATTGGCGTTGAGCAGTCTTGGAGGCTTTGATAAAACAAAAGTATGAGCAGGTGGGCAGCAACACCTAACGGCAGAAGTAGTATCGCACGCTGCGAAACCGAGGCCAATTTACGGTGGTTTTACGCTGAAAACGGATGGCTTCTAGTGACGGAGGCTTTGTTGGAACACAAGTTCGCTTTCGTAGAAGTCAAACTTGCCTCCAAAGTCAATTCTCCCTGCGGACTTTGAATTTGAAATTTCATTTGCGTTTATGAAGCGTACCACATTTGTATTAGCAGTAATTTGATTGTTAACGAACCGTGTGGTAATTTTTCCTTACCCAATATGTCTAAAAAACTACCTCCGAGTAACATTATTCCCGATTTATGATGATAGATGGCAGCACGGTGCCATATGTATATGATAATTGTGGCCTTGACTTTATTTACATTTACGTGGGATTTTGATAAACAGTCACATGCTGTCAAAATAATTGAGGCATTGCGTTGTTGCGTGAAAGAAAGGCGAACTCAACAAAGGCATGTTTTGAGAAAAATCCCTTTAAAACAGTTTGGGTACCTAGCATCAGAGTAGAGTTCTAAAAATTATTGGGGGGGGGGGGCAAAGCACATATTATGCACATTTATACATTACAGTATATGTAAAATTGCAATTTATTTCAAATTATCGGAGGGCTTGGGCCCATATAACTTTACGCCTATGGTACCTAGTCCCTCAAATAATGGTTTGCTTCCCGTAATCCGACCTACCCTGCAAAAAAGTGGAAATTTTCCAATCTTAATATTTTTTAGACTAAAAACTTAAAAAAAACCTTTATTTTTAAAGCGATTGATTGATATCTGAACAAGTAAACGATTATGAACTTTGTATAAATACAACATTTTTTTTTTGTGTAAAGGGATTCAGGGTTGGACTAGCCATAGGAGTCACCGGGCAAATGTCCGGTGGGCCGTCAATGAGTTTTGGCTTTGGGCCGTCGTTATCAATTTATTTCCTTTCAACCAGCTCCAGCAAATTAGGAGGAATTGAGAAATAAAGCAAAATATATTCATTTGAATTCTAGATTTCCACTTTTTCCTCAAAATTTTCTACATACGCTTTTATGGAGAAATAGCAACAGCCGTTAACCAGATGAATAATAAAAAAGCGTAAAGCTGCTTCCACAAAGGATTTGTATCGATGGCCATTTGGAATGTCCGAAGTTTATATTGATATGGATCCCTAGAATTGTTGAAAGGTGAACTGAAGAAATATGAAATAGACCTTGTAGCCCTGCAGGAAATCAGGTGGAGAGGTACAACCATAATAGATTCTGAAGATTTCACAATCTTTTACAGTGGAGGAGGAACCAATACATTTCATACCCGATTTATGGTTACCAAAAAAATAACAGGCCGTTCTTGAATGTGAGGCCATCAATGAAAGAATGCGTACTTTACATCTAAAATTCAAATTCTTCTGTATCACTTTGGTATGTGTACACGCAGAGGGCTGCCGGCCGGCTGGGACCCCGATTGGATAAGGGCGTCAAACTGAAGTCAAGTTCAAATTTTTTTTAATTGACCCAACAGTAGAAAATCTCTCTAAAAAGGGAAAATTTTAGAGACATTTTAGAGAAATTCTTTCAGATACTTTTGGCCGCTTTTATATGTTACATAGCTTACTGTGCATCTGTGAAAATCTCCTGTTTTCTTCGGAGAAGGGGGTGCCAAAAAGCAATCCGCGCCAGGCTGCTTGGGTTCAAAATCAACCTCGAGCCGCCCCTGTGTACACGCACCGACAGAGGATGAAGCTGAAGAAGAATTCTATGCAACAATTGAACGATCCTATGATAAGATCCCAATGTACGATGTGAAAATCATTCTGGGGGATATGAAAGCAAAGCTGGGAAACGAAGATCAGACCAGCACTGGGGAGTCATAGTTTGCATGACAATAGCAACAATAATGGACTACGGCTCATTGATTTTGCCTCTAGTAAAAACATTACTATAAGTAGTACCTATTTTTATCATAAAAATATCCACAAAAGCTACATGGGCCTCACCAAATGGTACCACTAAAAATCAAATCACTTCCCAATAGAGCGTAGACCTGGTTCAAATATCATGGATGTCAGGACATGTAAAGGAGTGGATATCGACTCCAACCACTTCATGGTTCGAATCCTATACAGACAGAGGATTGCAAACACCAGTAAGTCCTTCCCCAAAAAAAGAAAAATTATTTAATATACAAACACTTAAACACAACCTTTTAGTAAGAAACGAATTTTGCGGACAAAGCTTTTGCTGAAAAATTAATTACTCAGAATAATATACTAAAGGAAGGAGAAATGGATGGTACTTCAGGACATAATCAAGACTTCGGCGTCCGAGATCATCGAATACAAAAAACCCTGAAAAAAGAACTAAATGGTTTAATGATAACTGCAAAAAAATGCTAGGAGAAAGGAATAAGGTAAGAGAAATAATTCTTCGAAGGAAAACAAGATCAACGTATGAAAATTTCTTAAATTCGCGAAGGGAAGCAAAATATCTACTTAGAAAAAAAAAGGGAATGGGAAAAGAAAAAATTACCTGAGGTAGAAGAAAATTACCAAAGATAAGAGACAAGAAATGTGTTTAAGCGAGCTGGTGAGTTAAGAATAGGGTTTCAACCGAAATCTTCACTGTGTAAAGATAAAGAAGGAAATTTGGTAAGAGAAGATGACAAAATGCTAAATAGATGGGCAGAATATTTTGAAGAATCGTTGAACTTTGAGGAAGAGTGAGTTTCTGATGAAGAAGCAACGCAAGAGACAAACCAAGACCAAGTAGAAATTAATATTGAAAGAGAAGAAGTAGATGAAATGATACAATCTTTAAAGAATAATGAGAGCCCTGGAGAAGATGGCATTCAGGCAGCATTAATCAAATACGGATGATTTAAACTAAGAGACAAAGTGTATTCGTTGGTGAAAGAGGCGTGGGAGAAAGAAGATATGCCGACAGAAAGGAGCTCAGAAATCATCCACCCCATTGATAAAAAAAATGACAAAAGCAACTGTGCTAACTACAACGGAATCTCATTAAATTTTGTTTATAATATTTTTCATAATCACTTTCAAAACTCAAAAGCTAACTCAAAATGTCGGAAAAACAGTGTGGTTTAAGTTTATTTAATTTATTAAAGTTTAGCACTCCATTTTATGAAGCGAATATTTACAACTGGAAACGTCAAAATCTAAAGTTAACTAATTCTTCTCATAGATGGTAGCACTATGGTAAATATGGGAGATTCACTTCGTAAATTAAATTTGTAAGCATCCATCATGAACAACCATTATCTATCCATTTCAAGATGAAGGCCTCTCTAAATGCTAACACATAGTATGATCATAACACCTTAGAAGAGAAAGCATCAAGCTCACCATGCTGGCCATATGGTTTGCAAGCGGGACCCACGGTTTAACGAGGATTCTGAACTACGAATACTGTGTGCGCGTGTATGTGCGCGCGCATGTGTATGTGTACACACGCGCATACACAAAATGACGGAAAATGCATATGCAATGCATATACATTTCATATCATGCGAAAAAACATTTTAATAAAAAATATTTTTCATTATTTTATTATAAGTTTAAGAATGTTGGACCACAATACACATGTATCCCATGCTTGCTTTGTGGCTAAGACGTGGCAACCTCCTTCCCGGATTACGCCATCATACGTTCCCTTCATTTCCCGCCGCCATGTTTTTTTAAGAATCAACTACCTATTATATTGAGTTTACTACCTATTATATTTATTACCTATTATATTGAGTTTACTATCTATTATATTAATTTGATTTTATTACCTATTATCCCCTTTAATATTCTTTCAAAAAAACAAACAAAGAAACCCTTACTGATTCTATGTTTAAGTTTCTGTGAGGAGGATATATGGTTTTTAAAAAAGCTGGAAACATTTCTTCTACTTCGTCTCTGTGACGATGTCTCTACATGTACTCTGAGAAATACGAGTCGAAGAGGTTTTCATCGCCGATATTACGATGGTATTGTTGGCGGAAATCTTGCTTTATGTGGCTCCACGTTTCTTCGATAGTGCTTGTGTGCTGCCCTGTTTTCGGGTTTTTAAATGTCAGATTATGGTTCACTGTATAATGTACAAAACCTTCCGAAGAAAGGCTACCGTACGATTTCCAGCAGTCTGACACTATGGCAATCCCACGGAGAACATTTGCTCAAATGTCTGGCAGCTACATAATCGCACTTCTTTCACCAGCACAAAAAAAACAACCAAAACCAAACATTTATACTATCCCTTTGAATACTTCCATGTACCCACTCGCCATTTACACGCCTACCTCTGTTATACTTGCGTTTCCCAAATATGCTTTCATCGATTTCGACAGTCTTATCCTCTCCACCCAACATTTCTTTCTTCAATACACACATGTCCATGCACACTTCTCTACAAAACATACGCCAGTCAACCAAGGTCGAATTACTTCTCAGATCCAACTCCATTCGTATCAAATCTGTCTTTGCCCTTTAAAGCTACAAAAAAATAAAACATAAATCAGCTTTAAATTTAACTTGCATTCTTCAAACCATGTCCCCTTTCGTACTGATCTCACGCAATCGTGAGCATTTTCTCGGTCTTCCTTGCAACGCCACACGTACTGTTCGTCCACACTTGCCTTTTTCACTCACTTCATACATTCGTTGCATTTAGGACACGTACTCAGACGCTAATAAGTCTTCTTTTATGCACCAATCGATCACAAACTTACGCCCTTTCAATTAAAATCTGTGAAAAAAAAAGAAGGATCAAAACGTTCGCTCATTCTATCGCTGCAACTCATAAAACACCACTCCAGGAAACGCACCCAACAAGAAAATAGCCGAATGGACGCTGCGACACTACAATACAATTATCGCGCGCATGCGCACATTCTTTACGCTCGACAAAATCTTTAGTCCGTTTTAACAGTATAGCACAAGTTTTGGCGATGAGTTGGCGAGAAAGCATGGGATACTTCTGTACTGTCACGGGATGTTGTAACGATCTACTTTGAATTAATAAAATCTTATTAAAACGTCTTATAATCATATGCTGTCAAAGTATTTTAGAAATAGTTTACTAACATTTATTTCTTCTGTTATTGTTAGCTAAGGATTAGCAAACATCCCAATAGATCTATGATAACTAAACTACTTGCTAAAAAAAAATGATAGACTTCGTTAAATTATGAAATTTTTAATAATCGCTCTCCATATTTTATTTCCAATGCAATGACTAAATGCGACTGAAATTGATAAACGTGGAAGCATAAACGCAAAAAATGGGATTAAATTGATTTTACTTTTCTGCAATTTTGTATTTCAATTTTACGACGGAAGATAATATAGTAGATAACCTGTTTCCTTTTTACGTGTTGTTTGTCTTAATAAGTGTCAATATGGGATTGTTGAATATAGATGATATTTTATGAAATATAAATAACTCACAAAATTAATTCAAATTACTGAAATTTCAAAGCTTTTCATTATTAAGAATACTATCTTTATTCATATTACACTTTGACTTATGTCTTCTTCATTTGGCAGTACACCAACCTGGAACCAGTGCACCATTTTGTAATATTTTTCGCATAGCAAAAAAGTTTGGAAATGGGTCGTCTGCTGGAACCATTGACCTAGAAAGCTGCTCAAGACGATGTTTCATACGACGAAGTAAGATTGGCTCCGCATAAGCAAGGTTTTGCCTTTCACTTGGGTCATCTAAAATAAAAAGCATAATGAACTAGAGGTTTGTTTCTTAAAGGCACAATATAAAAAGTGTAGGATTTTTCATTTATATATGTATAATATTCCTAGAGTTTAAGAGGTAGTCGCGTAAATGATATTACTTTTCAGGTTATATAGATAAACGCCCTTTTCAGTTATACTGGATTTTTGGCATGTTGTTTCTAAATCAATGCCTTCTGGACGTGTAGATGGTGTCACCCAGTCACATGGAAGTCCTGGATATCCTAGAATAAGTTTGTAATCTCCCATTCTAGAAAATATGGATTATTTAATTGTAGTTTTTTAAACGCTACTTGCATATTTTAAACTTTTATAAAGGTATTGAAAAGAGGATATTTCACACAAAACTTTTATTACATTTATGAACATATTCAGTACTCCCTTTTAGCGTGTTTTACGCTTTTCCAACACTATATCCTGTACAGTTTTAAGTGGTTAAATTATGCACGTAAGTGCACCGTTTCCTATAACGTGCGATTTCAGATTGAATTCATAAGCTTTCGAGTAAGAAATTCCTTTGAAGTTGGCTTCATTGACTTATTGGAAAGCTTAATAGAGCCTTTTTAAACCGAAATTAATACAAACGCAGTTATGTAAGCTGGCACGTCGTTTGCAGTTGTTTCGGTAGAACGAATTTGCAGGAAGTTTGTTCTTACGAACGCAGAAAGTAGTGGTGCACCCAGAATACTCCCAAAGGGCAGTGGTGAAAAGAGATTTTTGCGGGAAAATAAGTAGACGTCATACCAATTACGGTTGTCTTTTTGTGTACATTTATCATTATTAAATTACTAATAATTCTATAATGCAATATACTTAAATAATTAGAAGTAGTAGATTATGTTTGCACAATTTTACAATGGCCAGCACTCTTGTCTTATCTCCATCAGTGAGGTTAGATTTCTTGACATAATTACAAATATCTACAGTCAGAATTTCTATTTCAACAGCGTTTGATATTGTGTTTTGATCTACCTTTACCTCCTGAAAAGCGTTTGAAGAC
>QLNU02015360.1:63520664-63531365 GCA_006491805.2 Dysdera silvatica
GAAACAGTGGACTAATAAAGAAGTAGCTAATATTTAAAAAATATATATTTATTATTTACAAATTAATATTAAATTATTATAAATTAGTTTACTTAGAAACAAAATTATTTAAAAAAAAATCATTTTTGACGTTGCCGATTTTGAAAAAATTTATTTTTAAGCTTTTCTTGCTGCCGTCCCAAGATAAGTTCCGCCCCTAGGCCTGTGCCTTGTATGCCTACTTAGAAATCCGCTCCTGGCTACCACTGTGCTTCATCATAACCCTCTTCCCAAAATAGAAAATAAAAATATTGAATGAAAACTCAAGTTTTTAGTTGTATTTGTGCTAGAATTTACCGTGTCTACGAATGATGTTTATCTTTCTTCACAGGGACATCTTTATTCTTAGCTAGCTACATAGCCAGTGGCATAAGCGTAGAGTTTTCAAAATTATTGGGAGGGGGGGGGGCTGGTCCCTGTGGACCCATATAACTCTACGTCTATGGCCAGTGACGTAGTAATTCAAAAATTATGGGGTGTCATGTAGCTTTAAAAAGATCATATGATGAGGAGGAGTTAGAGAAAATAATGCCACTGTACATAGCATAAGCGAGACCGCAGTGAATGAGTAAAGGATGCTTCTAGGGCAGCGCGACTGACGAGTTTGGCTTTTGTACCCCTGTAAGTACAGAAGGGTGCTTCTGTGCACAAACTAGTAATTAATATTCTGTGCTCACTGTTGTGCCCGCATAATAAGCACTCATGTTTGTCAATTAGGGGCGCATTAAACTCTGCATTGAGGCCCACTGTTTCTGCTCCCATATGCCTTTTTTTCATCTACTCTGTAATTAATAAATTCTTAGAGCTTAATTTTGACGTTGGTTTATAAAACTGCCCTGAATAAGGATTATGTTTTTACTTAAGACTTTCTCACCTTCTGTATTCCCAGAAGATATGGTTAAATAGATAAAAATGGTTGATAGGCAAAAGCCAATGTTATAAGCGTAGTAAACTTTACTACGCTTTAATGTTGACTTTTGTTTATTAATTGAAGCTGCGTAGTGCTACGCTCAATTGTCGTGCATAGATAAAAGGTGATTCGATTATATTTTAATTCTCTTCAGATGTAACCGCTTTTATAAATGATTACTTTGTCTTAATTCTTCCTTCTTTAACAACATACTGGCGCTCCAATGACATGGTAATAACTGCTGCCTTCGGATTCAGTGGCTTGAGTTCCACTCCTAGTAGCTTGGTTGTGTGTCGTGATTTGAAGGTCATTTCAAATCATCGGTCTCGTTCTAGATGACCTATGGTCAGGGACAGGGCCGCCTCGAGGGTTGTTGGCGCCCGGGGCCAGATTACTTACGATGCCTCCCCACACGTATGTCCCTCTCCCAAATCTTCCAACTAAGCTTTTAATTATCGACTCAACATTGAAAAATTTTCAATTGGCCCTTTTAAATGCTTACTTTTAGTAGGCATATGGCCATGAACAGAAAATAGCCCTAAGTAAAATTAGGGAGTTAAAGAGTTGGGGTAGAAGTAAAAAAAAAAAAAATCTCAATATGATTTGTAGTTTTAAAGAAAATCAATGCATTTCAAAAAATATGGTATATTAATATAGTGCTGAACGAAGAATTAAGGTATGGAAAAAAAACCCTAATAATATGCACTATTATTTGACTTCACAGCCAAATGCAATATGTTAAACATCTAAAGGAATCTTTCTGGCTTTGGCACTTGCAAAAGATTTTAAAATTTGTTTAAAGTCCAACTTTTTGGCTTCCTCGTTTGCAATTGCTAAAACTGCCAGAGCACTGTCTCTACTCGGTCCTGGTCGATCTGAGGTAAGTTTTTATAAGTTTTAGAGTTTGCTAAAACTTCGCTCGGTACTTGCAACTGTGACAGGCACAGTTAATAGTATGCGCAATGCTATCCACAAGTTTGTAAACAGATCCTTTTGGTCGTTGGATTTTATTTTCTGCAGTACTGTGATAGGAAAGTATCTTAATCTCTGGCTCTCTCTCTTCCAATCCATACGGGGAAGCTTTAAATAGCTTATAGAGAACAATCTGGACAGAATGAGCGCTACTGCTTTCTCGAAATCAGTAGAAGTTTGCAGAAACTCATTTCACCTTGGACGAGTCTTTTCCCACGTCATTGGTCAGGGCTCGCGCCAGAACGGGCGACGGGTAGGGAAGAAAAGAGGGCGCGACAACCGACTTTCAATAAATCATCAGCTCGTTGGCAATGACAGCGACCCACGCTTCGCTACCGGAGGGATGGCGGCGGAGGGCAGAGGGGAGGGGAGTACTGTTTCCAAGGGCGCGGTTTGCTAACCAATAAGCTACTTGCGATGTACTGTAAACAGACCCTTCATGTTCAAGTGTTCTATTCGATTGTTAATTCCACGGTATTGGAGTTACGAAAAGAATTGGTATAACAGTTAGCCACTTTTTTTAAAATAATTTTCTCCCGGTAAATTAATGTTACCCGATTGTGAAACCCAATATTTTTTGGCAGCGCCCTTTCAGGCTGTGGCGCCCGGGGCGGCCCTGGTCAGGGACGTGTCAACGTTTTGAAGAGTGGGGGATGATATATTTTTTACGGCAACAAACTAGTGGCGCTACCTGTTGCCACAAACCCCCAACTGTTGTTATAAAACGTTAATTAGACAAATTAATTGTTAATTAGATATATTAATTGTTAATTAGATAAATTGGTTGTTAATTAAATAAATTAATTGTTAATTAGATAAATTAATTGTTAATTAGATGTTAATTAGTTAATTAAATAGTTAAAATAAACTGAATTACAAAACAACAACCACTTGAACGATTTCAATTTTACTGATTTCGCAGAGCACCACACTTTAAGGTCGATAGTTTTACACAGACTAAAAGAAAATGTACAGATTGAAAGATGCTATTTTTTTTAACGACAGGTACGCCAGGGGGCACTGTAAAAGCAGCATTATTGATATTATGGTGCCGAGACCATTTTGAGGTTAGCGGAAAATAATAAAACCGTTGAAGAAAAAATCCAACAAAAGGCCCTTAGATGGTTTGGACACGTAATAAGAATAAGCGATGAAAGGTGGCTGTAAAAGATGTTGCAGATGTACCAGTGGGGAGAAGAATAAGAGGAAAACCACATAAAACATTTATGGCAGGGATAAAAGAAGCAATGGAAAAAAAGGAATATTCACGCAGACAGTTGGAGGAACAGAGACCAATGGAAGAAATGCATTGCATGATGGAGGGTACCCCCATTGGGGAAAATCCCCGTAAACTGAAACTGGTGTCGATATCTATTGACAAGAAATGAAATTAGAATCCAAAGTTAATTCAGCTTTGCTACATTAGTGGCAATGTTTAATGTTATTTTTGAAATTAAAATTTTAATAGTATTCCTTATAGTAGGAGCGAAATATGACTTTCGCCTGTCCTTCTCTTCCGAGACTGGGGGGCGAAAAGCCCCTGCCCCCGTTGGCAGGTGCCTGCCTGTAGTGCAGCCTTGGGACTTAAAAAATGCAAATACAATATTATATATGTATTATGGTAGTTTATATCCTTGAAGAGACAATTTCATTTTTAGATCGGCGTTTTTTATAACTCCCTATTTTTAATGCGAGTTACGGGGATCCATTAATAAAATATTAGATATCCACACACAATAGGCGTTTAAAAATGGTGAAATATTAAGCATCCCATGAATAAAAATTCATCATTGATAGGGAATTTGTGCAAAAAATTGTGAAGAAGTATTCGTAAATTATGCTATTACAAATAAAGAAATTCTTACTGTTTCAAATCGTTACTCTAGATGCCGTTGGAATAACAAAGATTGTGCAAAGAAAAGCAATTGGAATTTTTTCAGGATTACTTAAAGGTATTTCCATACATGAGCGGAATTTTCTTCAGCGGACAATGAAAAGGTTGTCGATAGTAATTGAGATAATTTTTATTTTCTGATGAATAGCAATAGATAAGGTGTGAGGAAGAAGCTATTTCTGATCTTGAAAAATTGGTAGAACTATAAAATAAGATGATATTTTACAAAACCTGTGGAATTTTTTAGATTCGTAAAATTTCGATGGTCGCCCGTAAAACCATAAAACAAAACAAAATTAAAAAAATCATTGCAAGTGGCAGGTGAAAATGCATGTATTTTAGAAAATAAGTCGTAAAAGATACTAATACTAGCGTATTAGTATATAATATCAATTACGAAATTTCATAATATTACAAAACAGGAACTAACCTTATAGCTCCTCGCTTGTATTCCAAATCATAAATATTATAAACAAATTCATCACGTACTGGTGTTCCATCATTCCTAATTGTTTCCCATTGGTTTATCCCATCCATCTGTGAATCTGAAGACAGAAATAATTTGTAAATTATTGTTGCAGATACAGAATAATCCTAACATGAGGCAAAGTTTATTCTTCGGACTAAATTGTGGATGAACTAAAAATCATCTTAAAATTAAAATGATTTGGTTAGGATACATAGATATAAGCTACATTCATAGCCTTATTATGTTTATTAAAATAGTTATGGAAACTTGTTTGCATATAACAATTTTTCATGATAAAAATGACTCCGCTTGATTTGTTGGTTTCTTCGTGAAAGCCTGTCTTATTTATTCCATTAACAAAAGCAACATATTATGTTGTACAGTATTTATAGCGGTAAAAGATATTCGATTGCTTTAGTTTTCCTTCATTTTTTACATCATTACTTCGGCTGTTTTAAAATTTTCGTTGTATCTTTTATTAATACTTTGAACACAATATTTACTATGAAAAGTAAACTTGGTTTGAAAATTATCAAATTATTATTTCTATTTTTACGCTATATTTTGTATCCATGCTATAGCATCACTTACCGCTAGGAAATGGCCCACCGAGTTAGGACTTCTATCACTAACCCTTATATTAGTAGCTTTCTGGAGTTTTCGCGATCAAATCTCTTCCATTAATGACTTTCAAGGGACGGAGAAAAATCGTCGTTAAAAAAAGACTTTAAGGGGACTTTGGGGTTTCAAAACATAAAAAACAATTAATATATGCAACTTTCTAAAATGCAAATTGTGAATTAAATATCAAAGATACGAACTTTATTTTTAACGTGAAGGTAATAAATATATAAGTTTCTGTTAAAAGATCTGTTGTATTTTTTAAGTAAACAACTTCATACACCTTTTTTAGTTTATACGTAAACATATATGTTCCTTGCGCGTATGATATTAAGATTATTTGAAAGACTTGTACTTTAATATGTACCTCGAACAAGTATGTCATAAAGTAAAATATTTTTTATCAATCTTTGAAACCAATGAATGGAAAAAAAGATAAAATTTTCACAATATATATATAGACAAAACTAATTAAATTTTCATTTAATTAACACAATTCTACTTCATTTTATGCTAAGTAGTAGTTCGAATGTTCCTGTCAAATTTTATCAGAATATGTTAGATGGTTTCAAATAATATATCATGCGCGAAACATTAAAATTTCACGTTTTGAGAAAAAACGCTTTGAAGATTGAGGAACAAAAAAGTATAGGGAAATATGGCATACACTTCCTTTCAAAACACTTCCTTTCATACACTTACCTTTCAAAACCATTAGAATTTTTGGAGTATCTCGCGTTCTATTTTATAGAAACCAATAATTTTGGTATAGAAATTTCCAGGAAAAACTGAGCTTTCCGATAAAATAATAAAAAAATCAATTTTTGGAAAATTTAAAACCCTTAAGTTCCCCCTTAATCGAAATGGTGTAATTTTATTTCTCCTCAAAATACCGTAGCTAATCAGAAATATTGGTTAATTAGAGCGGTGTTGTTGAGGCAACTAAATGTGTTTTGATCGGACATAAAATCAAAAAAAATTAAAATAAAATAGGATAAGCTTTTCGAGGCAAAGGAAAGGATACCAGACATAGTCGTAGTGTCATAAAGGCTCGTGGAAACCGAGCCCTCCCAATAATTTGAAATAAATTGCAATTTTGCATACACTGTACTCTATAAATGTACATAATATGTGCTTGCCCCCCAAACAATACTTTTAACAACGTTACGTTGATGATATCAGAGGAAAAACACAAGTATGAATGATAAATATATTTAAAGAGTGCGTGAGGATTATGCGTATAATCCTGGGGATGCCCGGATCAAAAGCAGTCGGCAGTAGAACACATCAATGAGAAGAGGGTCCGAAAAATGACCCGCATAAGCGCAGTTACAAAGAATCTAAAGATCAGTAATACACCTCAGAGATGGTGGATCACTAAGCTGAAAAAAGAGTATTATGAGGGTGGCAAAGCATAGTCCACTGCCATGTTTGATAAAGTAAGTATTAAGAAGAAATAAGGGTGGTCAGAGAAATGTTGTTAACACGCGTGAGTGAAAATGTCCATCCCAGTCTTGGTAATATTGTTTGTTTTTACGGCTCAAAGACTACAGTGGTCATGCTGCGCCGGGACCTACTGTTTTCCGAGGAATCCGAACCTCTTAAGGCCTAGGGAACCAAACCCCGGACTACAGTGAGCAGTGCGATCTTTATGAGATCTCTGAGTAAGCGTTCTTTTTGCACTGCTGGGAGTCGAACCCGGATTAGCCGCGCAATAGGAGAACGCGTTACCACACTGCGCCACCGCAGGGCCAGTCTTGGTAATAGCTCCTTAAGTCTTGAGCGTTGGTCGACATGATGCAACTTCCGCAAAAGCAAATTCATGTCCCGCGATTTTCTGAGCTTTCCAGCGACATGTGTCAGTATATGTAAAAGAAAGTTTAAAAGGTGCACAAATGATACCCTTGGGTGTGAGTTCGGAGTTTATATTAGTTTAGTAGAAAAAGCAGTGCAACCACTTCATTCCAGAGGCATACATATGTGTACCTCTGGAATGAAGAGGTTAGAACGAAAAAGAGAAATCGAAATTCTTAATTCCATAAAAAGATATATGCTCCGAAGGGCATATATAATGTTTTGCCTGCAATGATGACTAAATCAACGGTTTTACATTTAACGATGAGTGAAAATGGTGAAAGAGGGGCCTCACTAGATGGCAAGGAAATTGAGAACCATAAGACATAGTTTCTCCATCACGTCCTCCAAATACCTTCTGTTGTCATTAACATTTGCAATTGTTGCCATTTTTAAACATTGTTAATATTTGCAATTATATTTAAACTCGGTTATATAACAACATTCAAAGAAGCACAAAAATTTTGACTCTATAACCGATATATAATTATATACAAATAATAGGCGAAGGGACTTTAGAATTTTGAAGTAATATCCGAGTTGTCGTTATGAATGAATTCGGCTGTACTTAACATCGATCATGTGAAAGTACATATTATGTTGAAACTATGTCAATGTATAATACATGTTAATTAGGCATGTCATAAAAAAGAATGCAGTTAAAATCAATTTAGTGGCTATATATATTTCCAAATCCTATTTCTGTAAGGATTTTTGTTCCCCCAATAAAAAACACACATTATCACGATTAAATTTAAGCCTATATACGAAACCCTATATGCATTCAAATAGAAACATAATAATATCTTAAATAAAAATACGTTTATAATGAGTACTTTATTTCATGATAGAGTAGGAAGAAATAAAAATTTTGTATATTCTAAGAAATATTTTGATATGATAAATGTTGATATACTGATGGCATTTTGGAACAATACATTATGAATAAGAAATGATTTGTTTAATAAATTGTCTCATAAATTTTCAAACTCAAATATTAAATTATTTGATTACCTGAATGTCCACCAGCAGCTGTCATAATTGTTGGAAACCAATCGACTGCATGAAACATGCTAAAAAAATAATGTTTTTAGTGATATAATAAATACTAATAAATAATTATTTTTATTAAAATAATAATTTGAATATCGATGAGTTAAATGGTGAAGTTTAAATTGATAAATGTAAAATTTTAGATATTTTGAACTGGAATGCAAAATTACAAGAAAGGTGTATCTAATTTAATTATCTACCTTTACCTGAACACATTCATCTTTTCGTTCAGATTAAACTGAATTTATAAGTATTATCATAAAGTTCAAGTTATTAATTTTAATAACAAACAGTTTATTAAAATATTGATTTTTATGAAAACTTATCAAAAATGTATAGACTGCTAATGTCAAAATACAGCGACCATTACAAATTACAAATTCCAAGGACAAACCAATTTTCATAAATAATAACAGTTTAACTTATTCAATTTTCTCTTCAAATTTAGGTCCCAATATTGTACGATGAGACGGGATTGGTAGCTTAACGTGACTTTTAAACAATAATACTTTTACATGAAGCCAAGCTTGTAGGGAATTCGACCCAGTTTTGTAAGCTTAAGCGGTATTGTTTAAACCATTGGGTGAGTGAGTCATGCAGGTTCCAGATAAATGGTGTGCGAATGCTTATTTTTTTGAGCTAAAACTTATATGTACACTGATGTACAAAATTAAAGGATAATCTTCAAAGTCATGCATGATTCACATTAGATAGAAGGAAGTGTCATTAAATTTAGGTGACATGCGGATATATCAGCTGCTTCAAGAACAGACGAACACTCCCCTAAATAGCATAAGGAACTGCTGTGAAAACTTTATAACTCACCGGGCGATCATATGTCGTACTATTGTTTCACAACTATATATATGGCATACTCTGCTTTGTGCTGCTTCTGCTTACATCTATATAATTTGTACAAGTTTCATATTAATGGAACTTATGAACCTGTGCAATAAATACCTATTACTATACACTATTCTGCTTTCTTTGCAGCTCTGCGATTTAGGTGTGCTTTTGGAGATTATCCTTTAACGTTGAGTACCAATGCACTTGAGGCAGCGTGAAATCACTTTTCGAAGTAAAAATTGTATTAACTATCATGCAATCCTTCTTTATACATATAAAAAGTACACCACTGAAGAAATTGATGAACTTGCTGAGTAATGTTAAAAGATGATTATATGATGAGCAGAGAAATTGCAACAAAATGTAAGTAATAATTTTTTTATATGCACAGGGAAATTTGAAACGACGTTTACTTGTTATTAACGTAACCAGTCTTTTTAAGAATATCACCATAAACAAATGTTGGTACTCTAGTTCCGCCTTCCCAAAGAGTCATTTTAGCTCCTCGAAGAGGTGAGTTATTTCCACCGCTCAAAACTTCACCGCCGTTCTAAAAGTAAAGAAAATGAAAACGTTTTGCATAATTTTTATAAGCTTAACCCTAGACGGTTAGACGTTGTTAAAGATCACATCTTCGTTTCAACAAAATTCTCTAGGTAGTGGCTGTAGGGGAAAGGGCAGCTTTTGATGTGAAAAATGGAGGCACAACGTTTGTAAAGGTGATGTTATTTTCATTGAGATGAAAATAAAAAGTTCAAAAATAACCAAAGTATTGATTCTGACTGCCTTCCCCCCAAGAAACACTGACATTTTTACGATGGTCATATGTTATACGAGCGTCTACCCTTATTTACTATAGATTTACGTCTATCCGTCTTGGGTTAATAACGAAACAATGAGCTAAGTACTAAGGTTTTTTATGCCTGATAGTAATTACAAACGTTGCTAAGTGACCGAATTCTGGAGGTGGACGTTGTCTCTTAACATGATCGTCTATTCAGACTCTTGAGTTTTAAGCAGCTGTTTTGGATTATTAACGCATATGTAAGTATAAAGACAAATGAAAATATTGTTAATTTGTACCTGTTCTGAATCTCTTTCAAGATTCATCTAAATACTATATTTATATAATTTATTTAATACTATATTAAGGTTAATTTCCATTTGAGTTAACCGGTATTTTTAATACTGTTATTTTATTTAATACTGGTATATGAATTAATGTTGTATTTTGACATAATTTTTTAATTTTTTAGTATATTGTGTATTTGTACGTATAGTGTTTTTTTCTAAATATTGTGGCTCTGGCGGTTTCTGTTTTTATGGGGAACAAGGGCTCACCAAGAGAGTTTTTTCTCTCCTTTTTTCTCTCCTTTCCCGTGACGGAACATGCCACTATTGTTTTTATTATTAGCATCATGATTTAATGTAATATAAGTAAGCATTTGTAAGTTTAAATTATAATTTAAGAGATTGCTAAATCGAAGTATGTTGTATTTTCTCATAATTTCTAGGCTAGATACATTTGTAGACAGTTTTTGTTTTATTAGTTTTATATGTCTCCTCTGCGAGGTCAGTATTATTTTCTGATTTGTTTTCGTGGTAAATCCCCAGATTATCAGGCAATAATAAAGATGACCGAAAAGATATGAATAATAGAGCTTTATAAGAGCGTTGATAGGGAGAAAGCAACTAATATTGCAGATTATTCCACTATATTTATAGATCCTTGAGCATAGTAGATTAACATGAGTGCTCCATTTTAGATTGGATTGAAGAGTTGCTCCTAAAAATTTGATTTTAGAAGATAAGGGAACGACGTCGTTATTAATTTTGACTATAGATTGATTACTGTTAAGAACATACTTTTTACTAGTGAATATTTACTTCATTTACATGCATTAATAATAAAAAAGGCTAAAATATGCTATTACATATACACATATGCATTTACATATAATCCGGGCTCTAGTGATAAGTACATGAAACAATTCAATTCAGCGTTATGCTGATGTATTGCCTGTGTGCATATATGGATATATG
>QLNU02015360.1:63536551-63585953 GCA_006491805.2 Dysdera silvatica
AAACATCGTTGCTGACCAATTTCATCCTGTTATGTTGATGGTTTATCCCAATGGCGATGGCTACTTTCAACAAGATAATGCGTCCTGCCATGGTGCTGGTATTGTACGGGATTGATTTGAGGAACATAACAAAGAGTTTCTTTTGCTTAGGTGGCTCCCACAATCCTCAAATCTCAATACCATTGAACATTTGTGGGATGAAGTTGAAAGAGCCATCAGACATCTATATTCACACCATCTAATCTCACACTACTGGGAAGTGCGATTCATCAACCATGGTCTCAGATTGCACGAACGACCTATCAACATCTCGTAGAGTTCATGCCAAGAAGAATCAATGCTGTATTAAAGGCAAAAAATAGCCTAACGAAATATTAACAAGATGGTCATAATACAGTGGCCACTCAGTGTATAACTTACGGGAAATCAGTTTCCCGTTGTCCAATTATGAAATATATTAGAAGTGTAAGGTATAAATTTATCTATTGCTACAGTGGCTAGTTTTATAACGCGTATTTTTTTACCGCAAATTTACTATAATACGATTTATAAAGAGAAACATTTTGTAGAACGTGAACTCTTGGTGAATTGCGGGGGACGATCGGCTACAACTCGTTTCCATATCTGAGCTATTTCTACACATCATCCCACAAATAACTTCTTCAGAAACGAAGAAGGATGGTAAAGTAACAAAAATGAATTTTCATTTTAAGGAAAGCACTGAGGAAAAGCAATCTGGTATTAAATAAAAGCATTTTACATTTTTCGTCTAAATCCTTCTTTGAATAATACAGCCAAAGACAACGACGATGTTTAAAATTACAATGTTCAATGAATGTCTTATTTATTAACATATGGTATAATTATTTTATTTTTAAGAGGTGAAAATTTGTGATAAGTTAAATAGCTTATCGCTACAAGTGAGATGTTTGAAGACTTGAATCTATTCCTATTTTCCCTACAAGTGACCGAACCTTTATATATTTGTAAGTCAATTATTTCGTTTTTAATTAATTTATTTATAATTTGTAACATAATTAGTTCATTATAAAGTAAGCATTTTTCAGGACGTCACTATTGCGTCACGGAAGGAACTTCTATAAATCTTTTATTGCACAAAATATATTTCCGATTTGCACCTAACCCGTCTTTTTTTTTTTAAACGCACCTTTTTTTTAGGAAAATCCAACTATCGCTTTTCATAAAAAAACTCACTGTATTCACAGAATGATACAAATGCTGACAGGAGATTACCAAAAATTGAAAAGTCTTCCATTAGACAATATATGAAAAAATGAAATACTGAAAAAATTATATAGTATATATTTATAAAGGCAAATAGACATTTTCTATGAAAGTAAAATAAATGTTTTTGTAAAGTAAAACAATATAAATTTTCTTACTTTCAATAGTATGTTTATAGTAGTCTCCTTCAGCATAATAAAATCCCAGAAATGAGTCAAATCCTCTGTATGTGGGTGTATAAGAATAATTGCAATGGCCCAAATGCCACCTATAAAGTATGATAATTTAATATATAATACATACAGGTATTGCAGTTACTGTACTAGCATACGGGTACAATAAAACCCCAAGTTACGTAGTAGGTGGTTGCACAAAAGACGACTTGGATTTCGTAAGGTATTTACATGCAATTCTATATTAAAGCGGTATAATTGAATCCATGCAATGCACTCGTTCAACAAAAATTCAATTTTGCGTAAGTATTCTTGCATTTATCCCACATTTAACGAAGTATGAGGTACAAAAGAAAAACGAAATCTAATTGAAGAAAAAAGTTTAACTTAATGTTAGACATTAGAAGGGGATGACTTCTGCTTTTTTTCAATCTCCTAAAGAAAAGTTTACTTTGTTACATATGGCGTTTCAGTCAATCGGAAATTTTCACTCATATTTGGTTATTGTACACATTTTAAGCTGCCTGTCTCAGAAATAAGTGCCTGACGTTTTTTGTGCTATGTTTGAATTTAACTGCTTAGCATTCTTCGCCTCTACGAAAATTCGTTCTTTATCTATATCTATCCACAAGCAATATTTTGACAACATAAACCACAAGATCAAGTGTAATACGTCCCATGGAAACATTTGGTCATTTTTTCATTAAAATTTAATTTCTTCACTTAAAGATAATTGTGTAAAAACAGCTTGACATAATTCCATTATTCAATAAATGAGTTTTAACTACTACACAGAGTGAGTAGACTACTAGCAACGTTGTTTCAGAGACGTTCATGCCAAGGCGCTTTGTCATAACGGTTTGGCCTTTGTTGATAAATCGTTTGCTTTTCCCGTGTTTCAGACGTCATTTGCCATGATCGCCAATGATATTCTAGTTCGAGCTCTCTCAATCCGTATTTCGCTTCGTCTCGACATGAGAACAACATTCTGTGCAGAAGTTAGTACTGATATCAGCGATTGTGAGGAACAGGGACACTTCGAGCCGTAGGCGTCGGCAGCATAAGACAAGAGTGGGCATTTGCCCTCCCTGATTTAAAAAAAAAAAAATTTTTTCTCTTAAGAGCACAAATATGCAACATCCCTATTCTATTTGAACTAAAAGCTCATTATTTCATTAAACAAATTAAATACTAATTTAATTACGGTATGTTTTGAATGGAGGTTGTTTATTTCTGTTCAAGTAATCTTTGCCCACCCCCACATAAAATTCTGCCGACGCCTATGCTTCGAGTAGTTAACAAGGCATGGGCAAGCCACGCTTCATAGTTGCCAGAGGTCAGCTCAGGCTTTCTCGTCATGTCTGCAGAAACAAAAGGGCTGATGTGGCTAATGTTGCTCAAAATTGCAGTCGTGATGAAGAGATCAATGTGTCAGAATATGCGGTTCAGTGTAAGTTTTTGAATATGGGTATCTGCCGCCACGGGCCTACTTTTGTGCCATAAGTGGTTTTAATGCGCTGACCGACCAGTTTATAAGTTTTCGTACTAATGGTCAAATATTATTGAAAACTTAACAGAAGAAGTAACTTCCTGAGGGTGGCTCTCGCGACTTCCTTGGACTGTCAGGTTTGGTTCTGTGTGACGGCGCGTGCTGAATTCGTGGGAGTTTTTATTTTTTTTTACTTTATACACTTTCAAGATGGATCGCACTTTTTCAGCGTGCATTTGTCAATAGTTCTTAAAACTATTTAAATTATTGAAGAATTTCAAAGTTAATGACAGATCTGCATTGCTAGTAATATATTCAGATATAGAATGGTTTGCAAAGCTATCCTGTGTTTCAAGATCGGACATTGTCGAAAACGATCTGTCTTCGGAGAGTTAAAAATAGAGATAGGGGATTTTATATATTGGGCTCACTCGTCATTCTTTCCCAATCGCATTGATGTAATTGTTTAATACTTAGGACGCAAGAAGTATAATGACCATGTAGGTTGGAAAAACAAGGTCCTTTTAAAAAACAATAGTGCATATGTACATATGTCTTAAAAATGATCAATATCAATGAATATTTTGATTAAAACTAGTGTAAGATATTGAATTGTCATATAAAATGCATTTTATGCATTAAAAGCAAAAATACACACGTTAATCTTACGTATATTAGGCTATGCATATTCAGAAATACCCACTTATTTCGCAATTTTTTGCTAAATCCAAATGTAGAAGAGGAACAGTATTACTTTTTTACCTACTTGCCGATGATGTGCGTTGAATACTGTAACTCTTTTAATTTCTCTGGCAACAGGGGAATATTAAGTCGAATTCCGGTAGGTTCCATTGCAATGATTACACAATTCTGAATATAAAATAAGATGACAGAACCTATTAATTATTTAATATATTTCTATGAGACATTTACGAACCTTAAGTTATATGTTATACTATAGTATATAGTCCGTGAGGATGACAGTAAAGCTAACTGTCGTTGAAGCCAAAAACAACATTTTTGTGATTTTTATTCTGTTACGAAAACTGAGAAAGCATTTACATAGTTTAACGAAATATCGCACACAAAATTCGATTTAATATTTTAATAATTTTAAGATATTTTTAGTGATTGCAATTTTAATTCTGGAAATATAACTGAAGCTTTTCCAAATCTGAAAGTTTCAATTCTGTTGTTGATTCACAAAATCCAATTCTTTTGATAGCATGGAATATCTCAGTAAATGAAGAACTCGTTGTCTATACGCCAACGATTATAATAACTTGGTTTGTATTTAACGCTTTAAATTCCTTATAGAAATAGTGCATGCAAATTTAATGCTTTATGTTCTTTATTAAATTTGTTCATCGCTTCTTACACACACTGGACACCATATTCTAGATCATGGGTCAGTAAACTTTTGAGACTGAAGAAACAAACCTGTTCCTCACAATAATTCAAAATTATTTGAGAGCCATAAATATATTTTTATAAATAAGAAAAAATTAAGTAATAACATAACAAGTTACAATATTAATTATATCTTTATTAAATAAAGAAAAATCCAGACAAAAATTGCTCTTTTGGTTTTAACCAGTCTGAGTAATGAGCTTACATTTCTTCAGAAAGTCTCTGTGTGTGTCCGGTTTGTGAATGGTCGTTCCTAATTTAATGCACGATTCAAAGTTGGCCTCAGTAATTTGGCTCTCAATTTATGTTTAATGAAATTCATGTTAGAAAACAATTTCTGACATAAATAAGTGAACCTGAAGATACTGCAATGCAAAATTTTTCATTTAATCATATGAGTTCCGAAGACTATTCTAACAAGGGAACCCCTTTCGCTGTTCACTGCACTTTGATATCAGACCTATGGAAGATGATAATGCTTGACTTCCTGATCACAAGTATGTAATCATTTGTCTGCTAAAATGATATGACAATTTTTTATGAATATTTGAAGTCCAAAAATGACACTTTTTTCGCCAGGTTTGATATTTTTTAATCGCACTGTATGTGAGCAAAAACAGGTTTGAAGTCGGTAAGATTATGAAGGATCATCGTATTTAACGGATAAAAATAAAAAATTATGTCTCAGCTAATTTAAACAGTATAAAAAAATTAATATGAAAAATGAACTTTTAGCATAGATATTTGGCGAATTTGGCGACAATTTTGAAGAGTTGGCGGGACATTTAAGTTTCGCATTCCACTAGCTATATAAACTCGTCCGCAAGTGTAACGTCAATATAGTTGTACGAGTTTCCGATTGTGAGAAAATGAAAAATATAGTGAACATAATTCAATCCGTTTTGAATTTGGTCGTTAATAAATACGACACGCTTCCGTCGTTAATAACTGATCAAGAACTTGAGGAAAGTCGGGAAGTATTGTCGAAAATCGAAAACATAATTTTTAATAACAATGTCAATGATAATATCAGTTTAGATTTTGAAGACAATTGTGATTTCCGTATCGACGAAGAAAGTGATATTAGTATAGTCGGTGACGAATATTATAACTGTACTGTAAAGGGCGATCAATTGGCAAATGAATTCAGTTTAGAAAATATGCAAACAATTGTTCAGTATTTTGACAGTTGTCAAAAAAATAAATTCCAGAAAACAAACAGGAGATATCCAACAGTAAAATACCCTACTTATATTTCGAGGTTTAGAAAATATATATCAAATATGGGCACAAATATAGAAAAGTATAAAATAATAAAAAATGAAATGTTAGCCAGATTTACAAAAGCTAGGGAAAATTATTTACCTGTTCATGATATAGATTTGAAAAGATGGGCGATCCTGAAATCCCAAGAGTTAGGATTTGAGGATTTTAAATGTTCCGATAATTTTATAGATAATTTTAAGAGCCAAAACAAAATAGTTGCGCGGAAAGTAACAAAATATATCACTCAAATATACACCCAGAATATGGGTAATATAGAAGATAGTGCCATAGAATTTATTTTGATAACGAGAAATGTTACTGCTAATATTATCCCCCAACAAATTTTTAACTCTGATCAAAGTGGTTTTAATTATTTTCTTCCAAATTAAAGGCAGCTATCGCATAAAGGTGAAAAACAGACATTTTCTTTAATAGGGTCTGATTTTGGCAGAACACATTCATATACAATAATGCCAATAATATCAATGAATGGGGAACTGACAGGGAAAATGTTACTTTGTTTAAGAGAAGCTGCGGAAACATTTGGCCCGACTGTCAAAAAGAATTTATTTCAACCTTCAAACTTATATATTACATGCTCCAAGTCGGGAAAAATGGACAAAATCAAAATGAGAAAGTGGGTAGAATGTTGTATGAAACCCATCATGTCTCCTCCTTCCTGCGTTTTACTAAGCTAATGGACAGGTAGTACAGACCCAAACACTTATTAAGATTTTCCGGAAAATTGTATATCCTTGCAAATACTTCCCAAAACAATATCCCTCATACAGCCGTTTATGTTGGATATATTATATTGGATGTTTATTTCTTTCGACAATATAAAAAATTTGTAAAAAAATAACCAATAGAATAGCAATCGATGAAATGGATATTGACATACGACATCGAAATGAGATAATAAAAATGCATTCTTTGGTTCACAATCAATTACAGTCTAAAAAATATCGCTTTATATTACAATATGCTTGGTTTAGGTGCTGTTATAGCGATCATGATCCCGGAAAATGCAAAAATGTTGAGGAAATTTCTTTTGAAATTGAATATAACAATTGCAGCCGAGATAATTGCAAAAATATATCATTCTTAAAATGTTCCCACTGTGATCAATTGCTTTGCTTGAAGCGAAACAATTGATCGTAGTGGAAAAACTCATAAAAAAAAAAAAATAATTCCCGGCTCACTTTTTTTATTAAGGTCTTGCAGTCAACTCGTGTAGGGACGGATTTAGAGGTCATTCAAGGGGGGCGATTAATGACTTGATTTTTGAAAATGATACCTCATTGGACCTTTACCTTGTACCTTTTCAATACAACAAAATTTACAGTTTCATTCAAGGGGGGCGATAACCCCGCCCCCTAAATCCGCCCCTGATCTCGTGAGAATTTTTCGAAGTGGTCCGCGAGTAAAATTGAAGTGGAAAAATGGTCCGCGGCTTAAACTGAGTTGGGAACCACTGTTCTAAACAGTTAAGCTTTATCTTCTATCATGTAATAGCATTTTTATGGCCAAAATGGTCCTTTTTAGAGCTGCAAAAAGTATTGGACGGTACTTATAGATTTTTGCGGGTTGTATATTATGGATAGCTTATCTATGATAGACCCATGTCCATCGCTAAAAGAAAATGACGTGAAACTTTAGAATGTGTTTGTTGTTAATCTGACCTTCAACCAATTGCCAGCCTAGCATAGTAAAACTAACCTTTGATTTTCCTAACAAGGATGGTGGTTATAATTCAGCTATGACAACATTTTTGGAGCCCTAGAACATAATTACAAATCCCATTGCCTTTCCGCTAAGGTAAGAGAAAAGCGAAAAGTTTAACTTTTGCCTTGTGGTGAAATTTTTCAGGTGAGGAAATAATAAAATTCTTAAAATTACCAAAACCCTCAAAATATGCCTTTATTCTGGAAATTCATAATTTTTATGCATTTATATGCACAAATGCTAAAAAGGGCTAAAATATGCAACTGCATATAATCCGGGCTCTAGTCATAAGAAAGTTAAATATTGTTGCAAAATGGCAGCGACAATACTGATTGTGGGAAAAAAAAAGCTCCAAAACTGAGAGGACAAAAATATACTTTTGTGCCCTTGATCAAAAAAACAAAACAAAAACAAAACAAAAACTGGGGGCACGTATCCCTTGACCCCGCTAAATTACGCCTATGATTTAGATTCACCTTTGAAAGACGTAAAAATAAGAATGGATTATACTTGAAATCGAATAAAAGACTTCTTTTGAATTTTAACAATTCCATTAGAATTTTTTTTCTTTAAAGTTACTTTGCCTGCCACTAGAAATTGGTCCGCATGCCACATGTGGCACGCGTGTTGTAAGTTGCCGACCCCTGTTCTACGCTTTTGAATTTCTTGAACTTACGCGACGCGACGCGCAGAAATTAAACATAAACGCAAATTATCGAGGTTAAAGTTTTTTATTGCGTTAATAGCTATTTCGGTGGCCATCGCCTACTACTATCTTCAGAACCGAACTGACTCTGTTTGCTCTGTACTTATATTCTAGACACTACTTTTTCTTTATATTCTACTTCCACTGAAAATCGCACACATGATTAGACTGCGATAACTTTGGTCACATCCATGAATAATTTTAGTAATAATATAAAGCATATTTTAGCAAAATTAGTGAAAAATTAACGTAGATGAAATAATCATTTCATAAATTGATGTTGTATAAGTTAACGAATAATACTAATACCTGTCGACCAATGTGATAAGGGTAATATCCAGTCATGAAAGCAGCTCGAGACCTATGGTGAAACCAACTATACGTTACAAAGAAGTATAACAATGATTACATTTTTCCATTTAAATGGAAAAGTTTTACATTACAGAAAAAGAATCTAAAAAGTCTTTGTTAACAAACAGGAAAAATATTTAATACTTTTTAGAAGGTAAAACGAAGACCAAAGATTAACCTTGTCAAATGCACGGAATATGATACTACATCACTTATATGCTCAACCATTTTTCAGTTATTATGTTTTCTGCTTTTTTGTTATGGAACACGGCTTCATTTGTCAGGCCAAAACTTAAAAAGTAAAGAAAAGGACGATGCTTACATTTTCAGGGCCGAAATCAGGGCCATATGTTGTGACAAAACTCGACGTTTGGAGATAATTTTTCAGTTATTACATGTCCTGCTGTCTTTTTATGGCAGGAAGCTCCATTTATAAATTCAAAATCAAATTATATATATATATATAGAAAGAAACTGCTCTCCCATTCCGAGTATCGAACTTGGAACCATATTTACTGAGGATGGTGGTGGTGGATTGTGCATAAAATTATATGAGAGGGGTGGCCGCCGAAGCGCTGTAATCTCAGACATGTTTTAACGTCAAATAATTTGGCAGCCAGTGGGCGAAAGGGGGAATGTCGATCTGTACCAGGGCACAGGGATGCATCGCTTGCACTGATGTCGTCATTTAACGTCAACCGGGAACCATCCACGATCAATCCACCTCGAGGAGTGGTTGAAATAGATGGATGGCACGGAAGAACACTCCTGGCTGGCTGATGCTCCTACAAGAGCCTACCTAACACCGTTGAACGGGTACGAACCGGCCTTGTAACCAGAACGAACGAACCGCCATCCATCCCACACCAGGCCACCGAGTCAGTGTCCCATCCACGGACTATGAACACTTTCCCAAGGCATTCGGCGTCTCGCGCGGACGGAGACTGTTTTTTACCTAGCAGCCCGGAGCAGAACAAAGGACGTCCGCAAGATCACGGAAACAAAGACGGATCCGCGAGAAAAAGGCGGAGACCGGACCCAGAATAGCATGCACAAACATCGATACTACGTAGTCCAGCGGTCAATGGTCAATGTCCCATTCACTCCACCCAAGCGAGCCGGAACCAAGACCAGTCAGACCCGGACCGCAGAAAAAAAGACATCCGCACGCCACCAGAGCTGAGACCGAACTCCATTTAGTGAGGAAAGTCGACTTTCGGCGATAATTATCAAATTATCAGCCATTATAACACATGTCGCTTTATTTTAATGGAGAATAGTTTCATCAGCCACATAATTTTAGGGTAAGCGCTGCTCCCACCACCCCCTTGAAAAAGTCAGTTTTTGAAGGGGGAAATTAAATTAGGTCTGGCATCACTGCGGAAGCTACCTTTGGCGCAGCCTTGTATATATAGTATATATATATAGTATATATTATTTATGTAAAAAATACATATTAATCATGTAATAGTAGTAGAACATAATTATGATATTATTCTAACACATATCATTGCTTATAAGCCGCTCTTATATGTATTTCTGCATTTTACATTGTTTGTATTTTACATAGTTTACAAAAAAAATAATAATAGCATTAACAAGATACATTCCAAACTAATAGTGAATATTTTCACACAAATTTACAATGCCCACTTGAAAGTAAATAATGAGACAGAGCAATGCAAAATGGAGGGAAATCACCAAGGTGTTCTAACCAGTTCCTTGAAATAATAGGGAAATGGAAAGTCATATAAAATAAATGATTATAAGAGAGCTTCTTTTCGTAACGCTTCAAAAATTACTGTTCCCTTTATTAAGCGAGATATTAATACATTTTATCAGCAAATATTGCAACTTATGGAAATAATGATGAATATGTATACTCACGGAGTACAAATTGGTTGAACGTAAGATTGATTCATAATGACACCACCTCTGGCCAATTCGTCCAAATGTGGTGTTTGCATATCCGGGTTAATCCATCCCACATCATTCCACCCTGAAATATTATATTTGTATATATGCTTATGTGCATATGTCATTTTAGATATTTAAGTACATATTCATTTAATGTTAATTTCCTATTACGAAAACAGATATTAAAAGTATAATATTATTTGCAGTTTTTGCACCTAAATCTCATTATAACAAATAATTCAATTGCACTAGGTTAGAGAATTGCATCGCGATATAAGCAAGGTCGCTTTAGCAAAAATGCAAGCCATTTTTTTTATAATTTAAATTCCGAATAGCCAACTACCGGAGCCGGTTTTAGAAATTTGGAGGCCTTAGGTGGAGATTGCAACTACGAGTACTACGTATATTGTTATGTGAAAGCACATGTGTAGGTGATAGTGGGTCATAACCCCCCCCCCCTCATTTGGTCAAAAAATTACATTAGTGCTCCGCATTTTCCATATTACGAAACGAAATTCAGCATTGCAAAGCCCCGTTTAGTCTTAATCCACCCTCTTTCGAAATCTTGGATACGTCTATGTGTGAAGGCGAGGCCATACAAAGTAGTGTTTGCCAGGAATTGAAAACTGAAATAAAGTATATACAAACTTATGAGGTGCGGCCATAGTTGTGTTGAATTTAGGCCATCATGAACACGGATATTATTGCCCTTCCCAGGGTCAACACAATTGCCACTGAAGTGGTTGTTAAATTTCCACAAATGGTATAACACACGAATCCACAAGAGGAATATAGTAGCAAGGGGTGTAAAGGATGTTATAATAAGTAAAAGATATGGCAAATTATCCAGAAATTAATGATAAGAGCTGCTTTTAGAGGCTCAACCATCGGCGACCACAAGTCCCTGCAAAATCGAAAAAGCCAATGATAGATAAAAGTCTAGAAGCAGCTCACTTTAGCCGTCAGCCAAAGCAGTCAGCTTTAGCAATGGGTTCGCCTGCTCTAACAACTACATACATTAACCTGCATTTATTGCCTTTCTATGTGGTATAAATTATAATAGAAAGATTCGTGGATAATCAGGAAAATCAAATAAGCAATAGTATTACACAGAAATTAAATTAATCAATACAATTATAATGTATTGTTTCACTCATGTTTTGACGTACGATAAAGTATTTAGAACCAGTAACGAAGTTCGTACGATGGATACATACGTGTTGTTACAACTTTTAGCTTCGCTCGTAGTTGTATTGATACGTAGTGGCATTCATATTTATAAATTAGCAAAGTATTGAATGGAAATTTGAAAAATTACGTTTTATTCATTAAAAAACAAAACTGCTTGCATTGTTTCATAAGTGGGAGAATAAGAACCATGCTTACATCGCCTTATAAGTGAAATCGCGTTCTACCGGAGCGCGTTATAAGGATTTACCTGTACTTTTCAAAAGCGCTGGATGGGTCAAATAGCTTACGTAGCTTTACAATAATACACGCACATACATTTACACAAAATTAAACTTTTTGGGAATCGAACTTAGCTTAATGATGAATAGTGCTTTTGGCACCCACGCCTATTGTGCGTTCGCGCAGACCTGACGCCTGATACCGTTAGCAGACGGGTTAGTCCATTGCAGTTTAGGGAAGGGCGTCTTGCCGAAACTGGTTTTTCGCGCGGGAAAAACCAGTTCCTCCAAGACGGCCTTCCCTAAACTGCAATGGACTAACCCGTCTGCTAACGGTATCACGCGCCAACTGAGCGCGAATGTACAGCACAAGCTCAAGTTAGAGCTGTTTTTGGAAAGAAGAAGAAAAAGAGACACCCTCCCGGTCCGGAGTCGAACCGGAGACCCTCCGCCTATACCGGAGTGCCTTAACCGATTAGCTCAGTGAGTTGACAGAAAGGTGGTATCGTAATCGCTGCAGTCGCTACCTATTAAAAATCATATTTCTCATTACTAGGTAGTTCTGAGATACCACAATGTTCAGACACAAAGCTCATGTTAATTTTTCGCTATAACACGCACACACGAACGCACACAATACAGAATTTAATCAGTTAATACTTATATGATTTTCTATATTCTGGAAAATTTTCTTACATATTTTAGATTAAATGCAATATAAAATTGCATAATAATGAATTTCCCAATAGCGCTATTTCGCAATAATACTGTATTTCGCAATTACTGCACAGTAATAATACATCTCCCAATAAAATTGCACAATAACACTATTTTATGCAATTCAGTGAACAAGTTACCAACGATTTGTATTCACAAATGTTGTTCTTAATAGTATATGTTTTAAAAGTGTAATCAGGGATTGTACGTAATTATGTAGCTTTCTCAATTTCAGATTGACATTTCAAATGTCTAAAATTAAGACTGAGAGAGTTAATTTTTGAAAAGATGCCCACATACAGGGGCGTTACAACCGTATAAAAAAAAAAGAAAGAAACAAAGAAAGACTTGTGAATCCTAGTGAATTAAGGGCCCAACTTTATTTTTCGAGCCCTTTATTTTAATGAAAATAAAGGGCTTAAAATGATTTCTTGTCCAAGGGCCTACAAAAAACTGAGTTACGCTACTGCTCACATGTATTTTTGAAGTAAGGAGAACTATCTTCGGCCCAATTTAACGAATACTCATGGGCGTAAACAGAAAGTTCATAAGGGAGGATTACAGGCTTATAATGGGGGTAGTGTTACGGAATTACAACTCCATATATTCATGTCTACAAGGGCGGACACAGGGGGGAGGTCACAGGGGTATGACCACTCCAAAAATATTTTATCACTGTAAAAAATTCCAACTTTCATGATAAATGAAAGGTGTTCTTCCAAGACCATGGCAAATTCTGTCCTTAACCCCCCAAATGAAAGTCTGTATCCTCCTCTGCATATGTATATACACAAAATCGCTTCGAAATGGGGGATTACAACCCCATCAACACCCCCCTGCGTACGCCAGTATAAACACTATATTTCAAATTTGATGAAAGACGAGTCCAGCTCATTGAAAGCGAATGCTCAAGGAATTATTAATACTGATAGTTTGTTTTTCTATTGGGTTTAAAACTATATCCTAAATCATCTTTAGAATGGGAATTTCAATAAGACATAAACTTTATAAACAAAATCTCTTACAATTTTTGCATTTTGCTACAATAACATGTGATTGCCTAATCCTATAGTGTCTACAAAATAAAAACATATGAAAATAAATCTATAACACTTACCAAGATCATCTGCAACGATAAAAACTATGTGCGGTCTATTAGCTCCAGTTACTGTAGTCACCTGGAAAGACAAGGTTATAGCGAAAAATAAGACTGCGTTCCGAACCGAAGCCATAACTGAATTTAAAGTTTCTAAGTTGATACTTCGTTACAGCTTCATAGGTGATTTGGGATCTATAACCGGTAACCAATTTTAGAATTTCCGTGAGATCTTGTATTAACGGATATCCGGATGGAAGCGAACCGGAACGTTCCTGGCTTGCAGACAAAGCCTTTCGGATATTTATGAGATCAGAGACCTGGCTGGGGCTTTATTCTTCACCCTGGGTCACCTAACCAGAAATTCGACTGTTGCCATGCGATTTCAGTTGAAGTGCTTTGACCATCATAACGGAAAATAAATTGCCAAGTTAATAATTTGGGGAGTTGCTCCGGAAAGGGGAACTTTGAAAAGAACCAGGAAAACTAACTATTAATAGGTGTGAAGAAACTGAGTACGTATTTCCAAGTTCATGCATTATTCACAAATATGTGTTGTGTTTAGCAAATACGATTAGGTCAAATTTCCACTTACAAATGGTGTTTTTTAATATATATGATTTTGTTACGCTAGCCATTATTCGTATGTTTGTGGAAATAATTAGAAGTCACTGCAACTAGCAGATTAACTAAACCGTTGTACGTCAAATGTGGAGTACGTCTTTTCAGCAGATGTATAGAACTTTCACAAAAGGCAGCTCAAATAAAACATGCAGTGATATAATAACTTTATATTCAATGATATTTCAATAGTTTCAGTGAAATCCGGGGCATTTTATATGTTTTTTCACTTTTTTTCTTCGTAAAGACTAGTATATTTAAATGCGTCCAGGGATGTGTGCATCCACTTCGAAGACGATCAACGAAAGACAAAAGATACAAAATACAAAATAAGATTTCTATATGCTGTCATCGCCGTAGAGTCATGGACTAGAGACCAGGCTTAGGTTATATAGCACCCTATGAGAGACCAGGTCCAGGTTATATAGCACCCTATGCGAGACCAGGCCCGTAGCTAGATGCTTGTCACAGAGGGGCCCAGAAAACTACAGAGGGGACTTAAAATTCTTTAATGTTTTGATGTATTTTATTAATATATTTAATAATACTAAATATATAAGTAGACTAATATATTTAAAATTAATAAATAAATTTCTTAAAATAAATTTTGCATTAAAAACTTATAAATTTTAGTATACCTCTCTATAATTTCTCTTATCCTTGTTATTAAATAAATGAAGAATAAAACCTTTGTAAAAAAACAAAAAACAAACCATTATATACACAAAATCTACCGTAGAAAGCTATTTTGAATATATTTTTAACGTCAAATTAAAATTTCCATTGTCATGTGAAATTTCGTACAAAACAAAAAATTTAAAATAAAATTTTGTGCTGATTTTGAGAAAATATATTTCAGGGGGCGCTGACTACATTTCAGAGGGTTCAGACCCTATATAGCCTCAACCTGGCTGCAGTTCTGTGCAGAGACAAAAAAATTGGCGCTCCTACCCCCTAAAAAAAATTAAAGTTATTTTAGGAATCTTTTCAGTAGGCCCACTGAGAATTTTTACTGAAGTAAAACCTCTCTTAATGGACATCTGGTAGATACGGTCACCCCGTTTTCGCGGTCAGATAAGAATTCCCCGTAAGGAACTCCTTCGCAATAATATCCCCTCTTTTACGGACAAAATTTTCTGTCCTGTGATTGTTTGTGAATGAGGGGCTTTATTGTATTATAAAAGCGGAAAACAATGATGGCAATTGAAATTTCATGGGGAAAAAAAATGCAATCAGATCAAAACTACTTTAATGAGTCGAAGTACTTATGGTACCACAAGTGTGTTAAGATGAAATCAAAAATTTTTGACAAGAAATTAAAGCCTTAATTTTAATAATTTGGCATTAGTTCTCCGTACAGATATATAAAAACAAGTGCACCCATTTTAATGCACTTTTCACTTTCCTAATTTCCTACTTCTTATTCCATATTGGAGTTTTGATGGACAGAGGCATTTTCGCTTTCATATACACTAACTTAATTAAATAAATAAATAAATAAATAAATATATATATATATATATATATATATATATATTTGGTGGCCTCCTTTGGCTTGGCTCCACTTTGGCATGTGCTACGCAACAGGTTGCATTACCTTAAATCCATTTCTGTATGAGCCAAAAAGTGATGCACTTTTTGACCCAACATGCCAACGTTTATGTCTAGGGAATGGGTGTTTGAGCTTTATGTCTTAAGTCTACTCAATAGGTCATTTGAGTGAGAGAGATGGCTTAACGTGATTGATATCCAAATTGTGATATAATCACAAATGTCTACGTCACCTAAGATTCAAATCTAATTCAGTGGTAACAAAATCTTTTATGTCTCAAGTTTGCTCAATAAACTACTTGGATGAGAGGGCACAACGTGAAATTGAAACTATGATACAATCACAAATGTCTACTTTAATTGGGGTTCAAACCTACTCTAGTGGTAGCAAAATTGTAGACAATGCTTTAAAATCGGATTTCTTCAAATTCGTTGAAATAGAAAGAGCATGGAATGAAACAAAAAACAAATCTGTGGAACAAAGGACAGCTACAGATGTTGAAAAACTACAAACGCAGTTAGTTTTACGCTCTTTCGGCCTTCCCGTGATCGTTATTTTTAAACTCTTTCAACTTCTGTAGAAACTCATGAAATTTATGAACGTTTGGAAAGAGGTACAGACGAAGAAAAAACAACAACAACAAAAAGATTTAGGCATATACACAACCGGTATTGTGGTATAGCGAAATACATCATTGCTGAGACTTCTGGGCACTTTGACAAAACAAAGGTGGGGTGGGTGGAAAGGGGTACGAAGATGACTTAGAAGAAATTGCACAACGTGCATGGGAACTGCGTCAAAAGGTTACTGTCTATCAGCTGATGAGACTTGCTTTGCACACATGTTTACGTGTCTTTTTATTGTTTGTATTGTTTTAACACTGTCCTCGTGATCCGAAGAAACTTCGCAACAGTTTGCAAAACAGAAGTATTTTAGCGTTGGGTAGATTTTCAGACAAAGATCCATTAAATCTTTTAAATGCGTATGTTCGAAATTTTGCATTTTGAAGCAAAGTACATTTGTAAAGTACGGTATAAAATTGCTTGTTTTGAATAAGCGCATCTGAGCGAGAGAGATTCGTTTGTTTTCAAATTTTATGCACGATTTTCCTTTTGAAATCAATAATAATCACAAAAATACTGCAGAAATATGATCTCACCTTAAATGTTATTAAACAAATATCACGCTCTGCACTATATAGTTTCCATTTTGTTATTTGAATTGGTTGCCCTGCGTAGTGGTAACATTTTTATCCGTACCTGCGGATAATCCAAGTTTGATTTCAGCAGATGCTCAAAGCTTTCTGATATTTTCTGTAAATACGCAGTCCGAGGTTTGATTCTCAAGGCGAAAGAGGTTCGGATTCCTCAAAAAATTGCTGTTACTGGCTTAGCAAGATCTTTGATGTTCCTGGCTTAGCAAGATCTTTGCTGTTCCTGGCTTAGCAAGATCTTTGCTGTTCCTAGCTTAGCAAGGTCTTTTCTATCCTTGCGTCACGAAATACATACAAACGTAAGCATTTTGATATTATGAAAATATACTTAATTATACACAATTAGAGATTTGAGTTACCTTTTCTCTTTACCATTAAGATTTTTTTAAATTGTTAAAATTTTATATTTGTTTAAAATGCTTCCTTCCCTGTTTATCATTCTATTTATTTTATGATAAACATCAGACTCTTATTTTTCGCTGGAGACGACTATGTTTCACTCTAAACAATTCACAATATTTATCATTAAATATAACGTTTAGCTCAATACTTTTAAAAAAATAATCACTCGAAGAATTTTAGTTTATTTTTGAAGCTTCTACGTTACCTAAAAAGACATACTACTGCCATTTATTTCTATGATGATGATGGTAAAATTTATGGCAAGAGCCGGAGTATTTTTGAAAGGAAACCGGGACTTCTGCAAATATTTTGCAGATTGATATGTGTAAACGCTTCTTTCCCACAACCGCACATGTTAAACGTACTTCCCTCTTCCCCTTCGCGTACAATCTTCCTAAAATAACTACTACTTAAACTAAGTACGATCCAAAGGTAGATGGTGAATGCCAGCAAACACTTATGGAAGTCATAAATTCATTAACTTTTTGAGGAACGGAAGTTCAGTAGTTCATTTTTTGATTGCACATCCATCCATCCTTCCTTACTTCCCACTTCCTCCTTTTTAAAAAGCCTTTCCTGCGATTCGTCTTGAAGGGCTCATTGAAAAATAAAAACGCGTCATCAATAATGTAAATAAATGGTCATATAGACTTTTGTCAGATAATAAATTATCAAAGCACGAGCGCTTTTCAAGCTCTGGGGTGGCGTAGATGCAATACATTCGTCTGTTGTGATGTAAAACAAAGTTCGATTCTAATTGGTACCATGGAAGGCGTGCGTTTTTTTTTCCTGCTCACAGTAGACCGGAATTTCGTTCCCTAGGCAATAGCAGTTTACCTTCCACGAAAAACTATAGGTTCTGGCGCGGCATGAACACAAACCAACTCTATGATAAGGTTGTTAAATTTTTGATTCACTCACGTATTTGGTAGTCCCCGAGCTACAATCTCCAACGTTTTCCACCGTCAGTTGCAAATTAACCTTCCTTTTTACGAACGTTGGTATAACTAAAAAAATTACTTAATTTTTCGCAAATGTCTTCGGACTGGTAGCTAAACGGTTTCGTGACGCCACGTGTAAGATAGCTACTGTGCTACTGTGACTACGTAGCTGACGGGTGTAGAATACATTTTCAATCACTAGCGAAAATGAAAGGACTTGGATGTTCCTTGTCGTTAGTATCTGATCGCGTTCCGTTTTATCAGTGAGCGTCCTGCATGCTGTCTTTGAAAAGGAGGTCTTAGTCACGTTGTTTCTGGAAAAGGTCGAGAAAAACAAGATAGAAGTAAGAAATGGACATTCCGGGCCGCAATACATAAACCTGGACTGTCCCGGGCAGATCAGGACATATGGTCACCCCACTCGAGACTGTAGTTTTCTAACCATCGACAAATTTCATTAACGAAGTTTAATCAATGTTCTATATCGAATATATATACTTTCACTTATCAAAATGTACGCTACGTGGAGAAAGTGAAGCCGGTTAAAATATATCCTTCATAGATACATTTATTTTTGTCTTTGTTCTTAGGAACAGTGACCTCAATTTACGTGGCGTACGATTCATTGTTTCTAGAGGGCTCAGATATCCCCTGGAATTGGCAAACAGATTAAGCTGACTTCCAAATCACATTATGTTTACATGCAAACTTACTGACTAGTAAGAATCAAATTTAATGAGCATATAATTGTGGTTATAAACATTGCGGTGCCGCTTACAATTGGAGTAATTATGTTATAGTGTATTAAGGCATATTTAAAGCCAAATTCAGCACATTTTCCCCAAATATAGCTGCTTAGCTTCAGGCCGAAACCTCTGCAAAAGTGCAATCAATTTTAAGGTTATATATTATGTGTACAATGCTCTAATCGTAATTGAATCAGAAGTGCTCATGGAACTACGCAACAGTAACTTTAGTAAAGAGGAAGTTGGGGTGAAAGAAACTACATTTTTTTTTTAAAACCCTTAAGAGATAAAAGTACTTCTCTTGTTTTAGTGTTTAATTGGTTCCTTTCGAAAATCTTTATTTTTTATTTTATGCTGTGGAAAACTAAAAACATTTTACAAGGTTCAGTAAATAGATTTCAAATTTAATGCCTTAAAATTAAGGACTTGCAAGTTTGTTCATAAGTGTGCCGTGGTTTGAAATATTTTGTTACTTTTCGCATAACTGGCGTTTAATTGGATTATAAAAACTCAAATTTAAAAAAAAGGCATGTTTAAATCATTGTATACTAGTGAATTTAAATTAAAATCATAAGATTTACATGTAGTAATTTTCTGACACCCACGCTTGAGCCCAGAGAATTGCTGAAGCGTGTATGTGTCAGAAAATCAATATATTAAATCTCTAGGAGAGTTGATAATGTAGTGGATATGCGAAACGAAAGATTTCAACAATTCGTTCGAAGACCGTGTGTGTGTATTAAAAAAAATAACTAACTAACCCAGGACCCGCTAAAGAAACTTGCAGGCTTTTGATTTAACATAACATTATCGATTTCCTTCAACTACAGGAAATGCACTTTTAATCTGTGAATGCACAAAACTGGGTTAAAATCACTGATTATATATCAGGAAAAATAAATTTTTTCAACAAGCATAATTTTACTAACAATATAAAGAAATTATATATATATAAAAGTTTTCCTCGCCCATTCTTGGCGGAAACAGGCTTTGGGACGGGCAGAGCGCCATGTTCCCAAGCCTCTTTTTACATCACTTCTTAATGTGCCATGTCTAGAAACTTCCTGACAATGTGACACGTGTTTAGGATTGTGGCTTTTTGTATTTCAATGTAGGTGTTTGGGTCAATGTTGAGTATCTCCAAATTCGTCGCAAGCGTTTTTGGTACTATCCCTGTTGCTGAGATGACTAACGGGATGATGAGGATCTTTTCCATACCCCATATATCTCGTACTTCATGTCTGAGATCTTGGTACTTGGTGAATATATATATATATATATATGTGTGTGTGTGTATGTACATATAAAATTGCAAATTGTATCCCCTTTTTAGCATTAGTGTATATAAATGCATAAAATGGAGAATTTTCGGTATAAATGCATATACAGTGAGTACTCGTTACATGGTCGCCTACTTTTAAGGTCTCCCCGTTTATATGGTCACCATTTAGAAGTCCCTGCCGATTTGATAGGAATTTCGTGTTCTACTCTGGCATACATGGTCACTTTGAAACTGTTCCCTTTCACATTCATTCTTTTAAGGCCTCTTTATTCTATTGTAACCCCTTTTCTTAAAATAAAAAGAACGAAGTTGGGGAAAAATCTTACCAGTTGACTCTCTCTACTTAAAATTAAGTGAACATGGATGTATACATAGCAGCAGCCAGAAGTTTGTCTAGGACTCATCACCTGGCGCTAACGTTCGTTGTCAATTCTCAGAATAAAATTACGCTAACCTTCTGGACAAGGACTACCGAAAGCTGTTCCTGAAGTACATTCCGTCATAACTCAGGCAGAAGCCCTGAAAGTATTAAATGTTGTTAGATACTTTTTCACTAATTTTAAATCAGCAAAAGAACATTTCAAAACTGTTCGTGACCTAGAAAAGGTAATGCAAACAACAAAACCGAGAGAAAGGCAGTCCTGTATAACCGAATACTGTAATATTTTAAATAAATAAGTTTGGTAACTATTGTTTCAATTTACAGATTTTAAAACAAAGGAATTAATTTTTGCATTGTCCTACTTGTTTATACATTATTTTATTAGTAGTCTATAAGATTTAGCCAAAATACATTGGAGGACACTTCTATTGTAATTATTTTTTGCCAAATTTTTCTCGCACAGCATATATAATCACTCGGGAACGTAGGAGTGACCTTATATCCAGCGTGGATTGTATTAACAATTGCAGCAACCCTAAACATGATCCCAAATGCAATATTCTTAGTTACCAAATAATATAACAAAGTTAGAGACACGGGATTTTTTACTAAATGAAGATGTGGAGAAAATAAAAAGAACGCAAGAGTAGAGAGAGAGAAAGAGAGAGAGAAGTCAGTGTGTAGGCGTAGGATTATATGGGCCCGTGAGCCCCTCTCTTCCCCACAATAATTTGAAATAAATTGCAATTTTACATATATTGTAATGTATAAATGTGAAGAAATATGTTTTGAATTCATCCAATTAAAAGAATATTTATTAATGTTTTAAATGTTTAAATTAATTTATTAATACAGGGCAAAGATAAATATACAGTCGAACTTAATACGAGCACGGCTAAAACGAGCAATCTGCAGGTTAAGTTTAGTTCACTATTTAACTATATTAAGAATTTCACGCTTTTTACGAACACAAAAGCAGAATCTCGACAAATACGAGAAAAATATCTGTCCAACTTTAATGCGATTTTTTCCCGTTCCATGTTATTTTTTCGTCTTTTCCGACGAAAAGGAGGAAAAGGAAACGTCGAGATATACGATATGCACACAATGAATGTTCCAAGCGAACATTTAAAACTTACTGATTTTTTCAATAACTATTGAGGTGAAATTAAGCGAAATGAGACCATATGTGTATTTATTTACAGTGTAATAAAAATAGACCCCATATAGGTAAGGTTGAAAATTCTATGTTTATTAAATGATGTTAAGATAATCTTGCGCTAAGCAAATTACCCCAGTTAATTCTAGTAATTATTTTATGACGTGTGTGTAATTTTAATTTTTTTCCCGTTCACGGATTTTACAAGTAACGGCTAATACGAGGAATTTTACATATTCTTACGTTCTCGTATTAACCGAATTCGACTGTAATTATAATACAGTATTAAAAAAATTTAGTACGCCTTTTTTTTTTGGCGGAGCCTCCGATAATTAGTCACGTGTCCACATTTTGATGGTTGATTTGATTTTAGAATTCGGAAAACAATTACACGTACTGTTGCCAAATATAAAAAGTGAAATTATAATTATACAAAATATATATGTTGCCAGATGCGGAAAGTGGAATTATGTACCTTTGGAAAACACCGTACAAAAGGAAACAATTGCCAATTTTAGAAATTGAACTTATTAAGATTTTTTCTATTCTAAATGGCAGCAGCAGAAAGCCTGCAAAGTGAACTATTAGGAGCCCACAAATGTACATAATATCTGCTTGCCCCAAAATTACGAAAATTCTAAGCCTATGAGTCAATGAAATTCCTGGAAAGAGAGGTGAGAAGGTAAAAGTAAAGTTAAAGTTCATGTTAATTAAAAGCATAGCATTCTCCAAATTAAAACAAGTCAATAGTTTAGTAATAGCTAAGATGTAAAGATACCGGCAGAAGTTTCGACTGATGAAATAAAATTTCTGCAATACTTGTATTTCATTTTTAATGTATTATTTATACTTGTAAATTTACATTTCGTTTTTTTTTTGTTTTTTTTGTATTCCTTATATTTCATGTATTATTTTATTATTTATACTTGTAAATTTAGATTTCTTTTTCTTTGTATTGCTTATATTTCATGCATTATTTATACTTGTAAATTAGAATCACACTTGTAAAGTTACATTAAACTTGTAAATTTATATTACACTTGTAAATTTTCATTTCACCGATATCGACAGTGTTTCACTTGAATATCTATTGCAGCGGTTCCCAACCTTTTATTGCCACGAACCTAAATAGCGATTTTTATGTAACCCGCGACTCTACTCTAAGGTTAGGACATCGATGTTTTACATGGATGTTCCGACGATTTAATCGATATATCGATAAAATTTTGAATTGCTTTATGTCGATGTTTGTTCACTTCTTAAGCGCGCAACACTGCTGCTTTGGTGTGATATTGCAATTTAATCAAATTTTTCACGTAAAACTTACTATTAAATGAAAATATCATGAAAACTTAAATGACAGTAATGACAAAATTAAACAAAATATTTTTAATATACTGCTCTACAATTGCATTAAAAGAAATCTACATCACATTACTAATATTGAAGGCAAAAATTAAAATTCCAGGAAATATTAATTTGGAATATAAAATATTATAATTTTAATTTAAAATCTTGAAAAATCAAACAAACCTTTTTTTATTAATAATTATTGAGCCATGCATAACCCTCTCGCGACCCTGCGTCAACCCTCCGCGACCATGATTTGGGTCGCGGCCTGGTGTTGGAAACTTCTGATCTATTGGATGGTTAGGATTAGTTAAGCCGATGTTTCAGCTTTTTTCTCCGACTACCTATCAAGCCACTTAAATTAAATTACGATACTCTATTGTATAAAAATTTGGTAACGTATGTGTGATAAATAAATAAATAAATAAATAAATAAATAAATAAAAAGGTTGCCTTACATCCTGCGAAAATATCTATGATATTTTAGGCTCTTGGCAATGGCCCGTTATTAAAGTATATCTCCGGTCGGAAAATTTAAGATAGACTGTGCGATTATAGTATAATAGATATTGTTTAGTAACTCCAGTAGATGTAGAAAGACTTTTTCCACTGTAAAACTACTATCGAATGATAGAAGACAAAGCCTAACTGCTGAGAATATCTAGAGACGCATTGTGATATACTGTAATAGATTTATGCGATGTAAAGCACAATTTTATGTACCTCAGATATTTCTACTCAGCTAGTTAATAATAAATATGAATCTATTTGTTTTAGGACACACGATATTTGTTTTTTAAGTAAATGAAAAGTGTTATATGTATATGCATATTTATTTTTTTCTGCTCTTTGTACATACTTGCAGCATATTTTTTTAGTGCATATAATCCGGTCTCTAATTGATAAACTTGCACAACAAAATCTGGTCAAAAACATGCTTTTGAGTACTTATCATTCGCAAAAACGTGTTTCATAAGTAATATTTATCTGATGTCGCATTTTTGATGAGAGATGTGGAATATATTATTTATCTTTAACTCAACAATAACAAAACTAAATTATTATTTTATTAGCTTAATAGCACTTTGTTGGTAATTGCAATGTGCTTTTGTTTATATCAGTGAAAATGTATGAAGGAGAAAATGAAATAGTTAATCGCTACTTAAACTGCATAAAGCAAAAAGCAGGTAATTGCCTAGTATTTTTGGACATGCCTACAAAATACTGCCATTATTATTTCCTCATATGAAATAACTTTGTTATTATTAACAAATGTAATGCTCCTTGTGAAAAGGACTGTTTATGACGTTAAGATCTAGTTTTTAATCGAAACTATTATTTCCTGAAAAATGATGCTAATAAATATCGCACCTAATTAAAGTGTTAATTTCTGATAGTTAAAGGCATTGTTTTCCATTCGTTTCAATAAAGGAAGTAGGAAATGCTAGTTTACAGTACCCTGTCCTCTTTTTCAAATTCAGGCAAACCTATTTTTCGAAACCAACGCCTACGTCATTAAAAAGAAGGAAATCATTAGTACATTCAAAGAAGCCAAACTAATCAGAGAGTAACATCCGTTATTTCGAGGACCACAGTATATTTTTCACTTCACAGGTATGTTGGAAGCTCATAAATAAAGGATAATATCTTCCAATAACAATTTCAATCGTAAAATTTATGTTTTTTCTTAAAATGAAATGTTAAATGAATGGACAAGCTGTAGTGCACAACAAATGCAGAATATACGCAGCTGGGTGAAACTAGCTTACATCGCTCCATGGTAATTTTCATTTAAATGAAAAAGAGAGAGAGAGAGAGAGAGTAATAAAAGATCAACATGTTGCGATGCTTGTGAATGAAGTAAGTCAACAGTGAGGTAAAGATGATGACGTAAGGGAGCGAAGAACCGTCAAGATGCTGGAACACTTGCCAACAACGCACAACACCCTCAAAGATTTCTATTTCTGGCTAACGGCTAGAAAATACAGCCACCTGGGATTGTTGCTGTTGTGACGCAAGAAAGCAAAACAGTGATCCTGAAAAGTTTCAAAAGGCGCAAGGATCAATGGACTCCTGGTAGATGGACATGGGGATAACGTCAACAATGCGTCTGGCAGAATCTTCACCACGTCAGTATTGAAGTAAAGAAGTCGGTGAAAAGTGTTATACATAATTGATTAATGCAAAAATAGTGTACTAAGATGGACATTTTAATTCAAACTCATGGACCTGGAGTCCACTGTTATCTTCCGTTTAGGTCATGCGCAAGCAGAATTGTGCGAGAAGTATCAAAATTACAGGAAATTTGCAAAAACTGTATATTGAAGCATATGACGCTAAGGAGATTATCCTACAGAGCTAATGAACTGGGATTGCCAACTTATCTTCGATGTTATTTGACAACTTTGACTACCACTGATTTTGAAGAAATAGAATGTGCACCATTTATTGATGCGTTTAGTCTGAACTTTTTTCATCGAGCTTTAACATACCGAGTGTTTTGTTTTCTGGACAATCAGGAATATATGGTAACATATGCATATTGTTCCAATGAAGAAAAATGGATACAATCCTTTCATCATAAATGGGTGGAAATTCAACATGACAATATTATGTGCGTATGTGGAGTAGTGCATGATCTAGTCACGAACAATGTTTTTTATTTGTTCGATCAACCTAAGATTTCTTTAATGCAACTCATTAGTGTCTTAAGTGAAAGAAACCAATCGTTGCCTGAAATGTTGCTGTGGAAAATTTTGTTAGATTTAAGTTCAGCATTGGATTATATTGTGATGAGAGGACTTCGTTATTGCGTGTTCGGCTTGGATAACGTTTTTGTGGTGAAAGACAAAATAGTACTTGAAAACTGCTTAACTCGAAAAGCTTGGAGGTCAAGAACAGTGAATGACCTACTTGGTTTCGCAATGTTGTGTGAAAAAGATAATCCGGAACAATTAGCCATGGTTTGTTTACTAAACTTAACGAGAAATTTAGTTTCGGAGAACAATCTAAGATGCTATTCAAATACTTTATTTCATTACATTACACATAACAATAGTTTGAAATCGTTGAAAGATGTTCACGAGCTAGCGAATAATCAGATGCAAAAATCTAGGAGCTCACTCTCTTTTGCGAAACTCGTAAAATTTTTGCAACATTCTAAGGTAGATTGAAAGGTAAAATTTTAATATAGAAAAATGATTTTTGATTAAAATATTTTAATTACATTTAACAGTTGTTATTAATTATAGAATGGTTATTAGTGTAGTTTAAAATGCTTAGCTGATTAATTTTGTATCAAAACATAAGTGTAGTAAATTAATATTTGTGTCCAAAGTAGAAATTGTTCTACGTACAAGATAATTAAAAATAATCATCACTTTATTTATTCTTATAACTGATTATTAATGTAGTAATTTTTATAACTGATTGATAATGAGATAATTTATACAATTGATTGATAATGAGATAATTTTTGTAACTGTTTATTAATGAGATAATTTTTGTAATCGATTATTAATGAGATAAATTTAATTACTGTTTAATTAAAAAAATAGACAAAAAATATTGTCCCAACCAATGTTCGATGGTTTACATAATTTTCTGAATATTTTAATATTTGAAAAACACTCAGACTTGCGAAGATATATTCTAAAAAATTAAAGGAAAATTTTAGCGGTTATATCTGACAATTTTCATGTGTTGTATCATGTGATAATGATGTTGATTATATTAATCTATTTTACACATACTTTTTGATGAGAGTTTTTCCAAGATGATATGAGACTTACTAGATAATCTGACAAGAAATAAAAAATGACGCGCAAAAGTATATGTTGCTTATTCTACACAAAGTTTTCGCAAATTCGTTATTTCTAATGTTATATTATTTTAAACCCTTGTAAATAATAAGCTAATTTCTTCGAAGTTATTCTAATTTCAGTTTGGAGACGAAAATGTAGTTCAGTGCAACATGTTTATTACATACACATTGTATGCATTAATTAAAGCCATCTCCTAGTTTTGTTTGTATATTTATCAAAAGATGATGGCGGGGTAAAAAGAAGAAATGTATTTGGATTTTCCAATTAACAAGAACTGCAGCAGAAGTCTGACATTATCAGTAATTCAGATTGTGTTTCGAAATATATAAATATATTTTACTAGATATTACTTTTTTTCATTATCTGTGGTAAATAATAGACCCGATAAAAATTAGTATGTCATTATCAGTATATCCAGTATATTTTGTTACACCGAGCTTTAAATTACTCATACGGTAAGTTGCTCGCAAAGAAAAGGATGATTTCATGATGCTGGTGGGAACCGAGCCCACGACCTCTTGGTATCCAGACAAGGGCTATTCCAACTAAGCTAATGACGACCATTTTCCTCTCTGCGAGTGCATATAAAACTTTACTATGGACGAGTTTTGAAATGGTGAGAAAGATTTCCCGACTTTAAATTACTTGTATAATAGGCATAATTTGGGGGGGCATGTGCCCCCTCCACTTTTTTAGAGCAAGGGTAAAATTATGTGTTCGATCCCTCAGTTTTGTGGCCTTTTTTATTCTCAGATTTTGCCCCCAGTTTACACCCCAAGTTACGCCTATGACTTATACGTAAAGTTTAACCACAGGTGAAGTATTTTCTTTCCTTAAAACGTAAGGTAAATCATATTTTGTAATACTTTTATAATTTTCATTGATTTTAAGTTTATTATTAGAATATATTTGTTCTTAAATATATATGGAGAGTCAATATTTCTGTGGTTTTCAGCTGCACATGCATAATTGGAATAATCTTTTAACACAACCCTCAGGAGTATTTGAATGTTGAAATCTTGAGAAAAAAGGAGATAATACGTCAACCTTTTTCCATTATATGGTTTTATATAGTAAAACCTCCCTAACGCGACTACCTTAGGTTCCGTGAAAAAGCAGTCATTCGGAGAGTTGGGATTTCAATGGAGATTTATGGTGGGGTAAGCCTGAAATTAAGCTGAAAATGCAATAGAAATTATATATATAAATGGCAAAATTTGTGTCATATTGCATGTAAAATATAAAATTAAAAAATACGATTCGGCAATTTGAAATTATAAGTGCAAGCTATGAAATTTACAATTTTTCAAAAAGGGGAAAAAAATGAATGGTAGTTTATTTTGATGTCACAATTTCTTTTCTAAACGACTTTGAAGTTCGTCTTTAACAAATACCGAAGTTGCCGTTAATGTGTCCACCCACTTGAGTGATGGCTGAGACGGGAGTGGGCAAGAAGATTTTTCTGTGCAAGTTCCGATGATGGTCCTTCATTGCAATCGGGCTGATAATCTGAAAGGTCACAAAAAGAAGGGTTCTGAAACTTAAATTTGATTTTAAGTTAAAGTAATTAGTTTATAATGGTAAAAGTTTGAAGAAGGAGGTCGCCGCTAAATTGTCTACTCCATTCAAGGTCTCCAAAATGTCAGCGTTTCTAGAAGAAGAATGGTTTCGCTGATGGTCTCTCAATTGAGGTACATTTAGTGTTGAGCCTATGAGAAAAATATTTGTTTCGTAAAAAGGGATTGTTAATGGGGGTGGTCGTTGAATGCGGGTGGTCGTGTTAATGGATGTGGTCGTTCAGAGAGGTTTTACTGCAGTTCAATTTACATGTATTATCGTTTTCTAGAAAAGAAGACACTTTTCATCTCCTCTATGACAGCTTATGTCAAAAGAAGTTATGAATTAATTTGCACTAATTAATATTTCTTAATTCCTAGTAATGAAATATCATATAATAGAACCTAGTTATATTAAATATAGATATAGACGAATAGTGACGATTATTAAAACAGGATACGCGAATGAACGGGAAGATTGTCTTTAATTAAAAAGAATATGCATTTAACTCCAGAGAGTTATTTATTGTCCTTTATAGAACCAAACGTTAAGTTAATAAGCAAGAATTACATTTTTGATTAAAATACAAAGACGTAAAAATTAAAAAAATATTTATGGAACCATTTGAACATTACAAAAATAAAATTACGCAGAAAAATATTTTTTAATTACTCACCCTCCCACCCACACGCCCTCAGGTAACTTATTGGTTAAACTCTGCCTTATGATAATAAGAGTTCGAATTTGAGCAAAGGATAAACATTTCTAAATGAATCTAAAGGTTCGAAGAACACAACGAGGTTTTTCATTTCCAAGTTTTTTCATCATTTAAGCAGATAATAGTTGAGAGGGTGAGTCTCCATGCCAATGGTGGATCCAGAAATCTTTGCTGGGGGGAGGGGGCGATTTGTTTCTGATTCCTATTTTTAGCTAAGTGTCCATTACTTCTAATTTCATTTTCCATGATATAATACTGGCTCCGGGGTGGGGGTTTTGGGAGGGCGATTGTCCCTCTTGGATCCGCCAGTGCTCTGTGCAACTCTGAAATCAATTGACATCACTTTTTGTTTCGAAACCTCTTTTTCCGACATTTAATAAACAGATTATGTTAAATATATTATATTAAAAGCTCTTCGACCAAATCTTAAACGGATCCTCAATCCAGTTAAATATCAGTAATATTTCCAGGTTGCTAAACATATAAAAGACAATAAAGTCTTCTTTCTAAGTATAATTTCTGAAGATAACTGTGCCTTTGAGAGGTTAGCAAATTAATCGACGTTGTGAATGAAATATTCCCTTTTTTTTGAAAGCAATATAATTATTTATAAAACGTCTAAGCGAGGCATTTAGTCATTTTCAAGTAAGTCTTATTAATTTCCAGTCCGTCACTGTCCATGGGTCCATGTATTAGAGAACAGAACCCATGCTTCGGAAATTGACACTACAATTAAAAATTTTTAAAAATGTACGTTTTATTAAAATTATTTAAACAATATATTGAAAATGTCGGGAAATTCAATTTTGATTGTCAGGAAATGTGTTAAATAGAGGGGAAATACTATGCAAAACAGTGGTTCTCAAACTTTTTTGTCCTTATACGCTTTATAGGATGTCGTTTTCCTACTTTCTACGATTTCCCTTAGTGTGCAGCATCAGTTTCCCTACATTTTGCGTCTACCAATTTTAGTCCGTAATACCTCTTTCCCTGAAACTGTCAAATTCTTCACTTAGATAAAACAATTCACTGCTTGAGAACCTCTGGTTTAAAGGTTGCAATATTGAACTTTTTGAGGGAAAAAAAAATTCTTTCATATTTGCCTTGTCTCCCTTTTGTTTTCTTATCTTACCACCAGGTTTTTTTTTATTATTCCTCATATATTCTTCACTCAAATTTTTAAAAATTTGAAAAATTCAAACTATTTTTCAAAGGGAAAAACTATGTCTCTGCACGTTGCTGCAAATTAACGTTATTTTGTATGAATATATTGTATTTATTTATTATAGATTTTAAATTTTCAAATAAAATTCTGTAAGTTTCAGTTAATTTGTTAAAAGTAGAAAATGACTAACTGGTAATAACTGATACTTGCTTTTTGTATTAAAATAATTGCTGCGGATTTATACGATTGTTTTTAGATGTTTTGCATTTATAAATTCAATTTATAAAAAAATTATGAAAAATTATTTGTGGATTACTTCTTTTATTCGTTATTAACTTTGTTACAAAAAAGAAACGATGCTCATGGAAGAAAATAGTCTACCTCTATGAAACTTTGCACACGCAATGTGTTCGTAACATAAAAAAATGCATTTTTACTATAAAAGAACCATTTATTATAACGCAATAGAATTAAAACATGTTAATATGTACTAAATCAGCGATCGCCAACATTTCGGACCACTAAATTCATAATTTTAAATCCCGCAGACCACATTTCGTGAATTTAGTGCAATATAAAGGTGGAAATTGTCATTCAGAATATGAGAATTTCTTAGAATATTATTTTTGTTTTATTATTAATAAAACATTAAAAATGCAAATAATGTCCAGATTTTTCTGTGGACCACCGGTTGGCGACCGCTGTACTAAATTATCCTCTGGCAGCGAAAGAAGTAGGTATAGAGTATACGGCATAGAATCAAATAATAAGCAAATGTTATCCGGTGGTCTACTTTTGTCAGCTGTTTTTCAGTTCTTGGCTTGGTTTACTCACATTCCGTTAGCGCCGCAACTATTTTCCCAACATATCGCAGACATGCTGAAATTAATGATAGGTCTGGGGGACCATGGGAGTATATAGACGTGACGAAGACACTGACGCAAGAGTATCGCAGTGTGAGATCTAGCATTATCATGCAGATAACTAGTCCCTGAAGATATGATAAAACAGGAAATTTAATTGACTGTGATCTGTTGTTAACATATAGGTGTGTTACTAAAGTACTTCATAGCAAAAAAAAAGTAGACAAGATCGGTTGTTGTAGAAGATACCTCCCTAGACTATAGACCCAGATGTGCCACTCAACCACTGCAGTTATACTGGAGCGATGACCACGCTTCATCCTTACACGAGTATAGTAATCATCTGTGTCAAGAGAAAATCGGAATTCGTTGTCACTGAACACAACATGATCCCAATTAGGTATCGCCCAGGATCTCCGGGCTTGACGTCACACTAGACAATGCTATCTATGTTGGATGGACATTGGTAGATATCTTAAAGAACGTACAGAATAAAGCCCTTCCCACTGCCAGTCGTTACTGAATCGGGTCTTTTGATACAATATGATGCGTAGAGGAATGTAGTATATTCCTTTGAATGGAGAACAGAGGCGCCATTGGTCTAATAATCATAATTTTATTCAACATATTTTGCGATATCGTCATGGCATGATATTCTTGAGGACGTTCTTTTGGGAGGGGGAGGGGGAAGGTTAACCCTTCGACTAAAAAGTTATGCTCAATGTAGATTTTTTTTTATGGTAGATATTGCATTTTCCTCAAATAAAAGTAGTACTGGAAATAATGCAGTCTTTTCAGAAGAAGCAAGTGAAGGATTCCGGTGTATTTTTTTTCATAATCATTTTTATTTATTTATTTTCTTAGAAGATAATATGGTGCAGATATATGACTGCAAAATCAAGAGACAGTGGCATTCCGTAAATAATCATGTAATTTTTATTTGTCCTTTAAAATGAAGTTTCATGTAAAAGTCCATATTTCTTTACTTTCTGAAACATATGGTTTTATTTTCAGGCCTTAAAAGTAGGTATAATACACTGCATTTCACTAGCTGAAACTGTTCGCCAAAGCATGTCACTGGAAAATATGGTCTAATATTGTATTCTCAAAAATTGGTGGGGCAAGTGCAGATTATGAGCATTTAAAGTAAATTGGATAATTCTTCTTTCGCGTGTAAAGAAAGCTCTGAATAAAAGACAACGAGGATTCATATAACATTTGAAGCCTCAGTATTAAAATAAAGTTTTAGTTGCATTTTTAGTGCTTGAACATTACTCCAAAGTTCTAGCCAAAATCTAAGCCACATTTGCCCCAACTGCCTTTTTAATAAAATAGCGGGCTATCATGTCGAAAAAGTTATTTTTCAATATTTTGATACTAATATCATAAACATATAGTATAAAATATTCAAGCATTGCATTGTGTAAAATTTTCAAGTATTTAGACAAAAATGCTTATATATGCATATTTACTAAACTTCTTTTATCTTTTTTATATGTTATAATAAACACATAGCCAAATAAGAAATTTCTATGCAGTATGTCTCAGAAACAAAAGATGCTCATTACATATCAGCTTTTCTAGAAACTTAAAATGTTCGTAATAATGCCATTTTAAAGTTTTTTGAAAGAGCTATGTCTGGATAGCATAAATATTCAGTTTCAACTTTAGAAAAGACCAGTAAAAAATATTATATTTTAAAAGTATTTCGATAATTTTTACACCGTTGAAAATCTTATTTAATTACCTTTCTGACAGTATCAAAAGAACTTTTTATGTTAAGTAGGACCTAAGATAACACGAGTTGAATTTTCCAAAACACCCTGTCGGGCATCTTTTAAGTCAGGTGATGCTTTCTATTTCAGTGTTTTGCTTTGTAATTCTTCAAAAACCTTTAGAATAAATACCATACGGTGATGAATGATATGAGTGGCGAATAAGTATGATGAATGAGATACTGAATGATGAATGATACTGAACGATGACTGAGTTTAACGAATGATAGTGAATGATGAATAAGTATGAATGATACTGAATGGTAAATAAGCATGAATGATACTGAATGATGAATAAGTATGAATGATGCTGAATAATGAATAAGCATGACTGATACTGAATGATGAATAAGTATGAATGTTGCTGAATAATAAATAAGCATGAATGATACTGAATGATGAATAAGTATGAATGATGATGAATGATACTGAAAGATGAATAAGTATGAACGATGCTGCATGATACTGAATGATGAATAAGTATGAATGCTGCTGGATGAATAAGTATGATAAGAATGATGAATAAGTATGAATGATGCTGAATGATGAATAAGTATGAGTGATGCTGAATGATGAATAAGTATGAATGATGCTGAATGATGAATAAGTATGAATGATGCTGAATGATGAATAAGTATGGATGCTGCTGAATGATGAATAAGTATGGATGATGCTGAATGATACTGAAAGATGAATAAGTATGAACGATGCTGCATAATACTGAATGATGAATAAGTATGAATGATGCTGAATGATGAATAAGTATGAGTGATGCTGAATGATGAATAAGTATGAATGATGCTGAATGATGAATAAGTATGAATGATGCTGAATGATGAATAAGCATGAGTGATGCTGAATGATGAATAAGTATGAATGATGCTGAAAGATGAATAAGTATGAACGATGCTGCATGATACTGAATGAAGAATAAGTATGAATGATGCTGAATGATGAATATGATGAACAATACTGAATTGTGAATAAATATGATGAATGATATTGAATGATAAGTAAATATAATGAATAATATTGAATGATGAATAAATATGTTGAATACTATTGAATGATAAATAAATAGGATGAATGATACTGAATGATCCTGAATAGTGAATGATAAATGACACTGAATGATGAATAAGTGTGATAAATGATGCTGAATGATGAATAAGTGTGATAAATGATGCTGAATGATGAATAAGTGTGATAAATGATGCTGAATGATGAATAAGTATGATGAATAATATTGAATGGTGAATGAGTATGATGAATGATACTGAATGATGAATAAGTATGATAAATGGTACTGAATGATGAATAAGTATGATAAATGATACCGAATTATGAATAAGTTTGTAAATTGTATTGAATGATGAATAAGTGTGATGAAAATATTATACTTATTATTTCGTGATTTGTCCACCTTTATCTTAAACCAAGTGGCGGATTTAGGAAATTGCTGCCCATGGGCACAGGCTTTACAGCCGCCTATTTCCACTCTTACAGAGAAAAGAACACATTCGATGAAAAGCAATCACGACTATTGTACTCCTAACTTTTTATGTGTGAAATTAATTTTTCGCATAGCTGTATTCAAATTAATATTTTAACTAATAATTTTATATAATAACTAATAATTTATTGTTGGGTTCTCAACTGCCACCCCTTGGCATGTGCCTGGTGTGCCTACTTGGAAACCTCTAAATTACACATTTCTTAAAATTGAAGTTCAATCTGCAATGAAATGCAAAATATATTACAAATAATAAATTTACAACATTCTCATGGAAAAAATGTCTGATTCCGAATAAGTATGCAGTGTTAGAGAAGTGATATTTAATTTTTTCAAGCACATACGTAATCCAAATAATATGTTTTTCAAAAAGATAGAACTTTAATTTTTGTAAGTTATTAACTACGATACTTGTGGTTACAAGCTTAACATTAGTTCAAAAATACTTGCTACAAAGGAAAACACGAAGTTAACTTGTAACTATTTAAATATATATAGTAAACAGAGGAAGATTTAGGAGACTGTAAGATGATATTGGTAACAATTTTACACGTTATTTGAAATTTAATTTTGTATATTATATGGCATGACTTAATAGCAGCGACCCTATTAACATAAATTGTTCACATCTTACATATATGTTTGTGAATAATCGTTTGTAGTTTATTTATAACTTTCCGATTATCACGATATTTTCCGTGTTTAACATATACAGTCTAACTTTGATTTAACGATACTCAATTTAAGGCTATTCTTGATTTAACGATTGCTTTTATTGGTTCGGATTAAGTTACATTAAATCCAGTGTCATACTTTCCTCGATTTAATGATAGCTCTTCGTCATGAGACTGTAGCTGCAAGTAGAATTTCAGTTAGAAAATCAACTGTCGTCAGCAAATCAACTTCAATTGAGTTCACTCAATTAACGCAAACACTGGTTTACAGTGTGTAAAAAAGTATTTACTGTATTTTGACGTCAACAATGATGCTTTCGATGCATTTGAAAAAGCCAAAAAGGCAATGTTAAATGTCAGCTCCCAAGAAAAACCAAAACAAACGGCAATTAAAGATTTCCTTTCGAAGTAGAAATTACGTACGTACGTGTGTCTTGTGTTTATTAAAATTAACGTATTCTTCAGAACGCTGTAAGAATTTTTATAATTTTCCTTTTCCCTAATTTCTTATATCAGTTCCGATCAATGGCGCACCCTTGATTTTGGCTTGAGGGAGGGCCGAAAATGTGAAGAAAAAAAAAATTTTTTTTTTCTTCGATGTAATAGTTGTTACTTTTAACGTATTTTACATGTAAATTTTCAACCCAAGTAAGGGCTAGATGTCCATTGCCCCCACCTTGCGGATACGTTATTGGTTTCCCACGATAAATATGTTTCCCCGATTTAGCAGATTCTTCAATTTAAGGATTATTTTCACTGGTCCGTGAAATCGTTAAATCGAAGGTTAGACTGTATGTAAAGATAAAGGGTCACATGTAGCTGTATGCCGTGGCCAGAAGCGGCTAGTTCGACTCCAGCTTGACTGTATATCACATTTTCTTTCCTCTACCTAAAACACGGGTTCAACCAGAATCACATGAATAAAAGGTAAAGTGTCGAAAACTTAATTGTATCTTTATAATCTTAAGATACATTAGAAAGTAAGATAAATTTATACACTTGTTACATACATGCGAAAATTCAAGTTAGAGAATGTATTTAGTCTCCTGATTTGAAACTCTCGATTTGTAGATAGTAATTATTTAAATGATATAATTTTATTAATTGCAGATTTCAGTAAATGTGATAAAACTATTTCAATTACTTAATAAAAATCATTCATCACATACCTTGAAATGGAATTAGGTGACTGTGGATTCTGCTGTTTAGTAAATTCATAATTATTTGATTTAATGTATGTTTTGGGAACGTTTAATGCTAAATTTTAAAATTAAATTTCTTTCATTTTCAATTTCTATTTTTGTTCAGTCACTACGCGACAGTGGATTGGATCATTCGAGGGAAACTATAGGTCCTGGCGCAATAAAATACTCAATAAATTTTCATTAAAGATTATAAGCCATGATCGTACAAAATCTTAAGTTATTATTTCTACAGTGGAGATTTTTAAATGATTTCTCAGGCCATGAGAGTCGTCATCCTTAAACAATAAAATTTAAAAAAAAGAATCCGACTTTTATAAAAATTTACATTATTCGAAGATAATAATTATACTTATTTCTGAAGTAACCGCACTATGTATATAGAGGTTATTTTACATAATTAGTTTCTAGTATGTATCAGATCTTAATTTTGTGAAGGCTATTTGAACGATGTTGAAGAACAATTTTTTGTGTTGTAATGTTGCCCCAAATGCAGTAAAACCTGCATAATGAACACTCCTGAATTGCGAACTCATTTTCCATTTCTCAGCCAAAATGCCCGCCATGCTTCAATGCTCGAATACCGAACACTTCGAATAGTGTAAATCCACAAATCCCGAGGTGCCTGCTGTTGGGGTTTTGCTGTATATAGTTTAATATACATGCTTATACGTGTTCGAATTTGCTTCCGCCGGATATAAACTATTTCTATGGGCGTAAATTTCCCATGCGATTATAGAAAATTTTTAAACTTAGGTCAAAATATTTCGCAAGTAGTTGGGATCTTGTATTTCATAAATCACGCATACTCGTAACTAAGGCAATCAATATGATTACTAAAGAACTAAAAACCTTCCAAATGAAGAAACTATTTTCTAAAAACAGGTTGGTTATATTATTTTATACAATTTTGAACGTTTTAATATGAGCATACAGCTCGATAACCCATGTGTTAAGCTGAATAAAAGGTAGTTATGGACGTTCTACTTTTTAGGATTTTTTATTAATATTATTGACATTTTAGATAAAATAATAATACCAACACCCACAACTATTTCTAATATTAAGTTAAATTCATGTACAAGTTCATTTCACTAGAAGAATATTTCAAAATTAAGTACATTCGTACTGTTAGTCGGGGCGTAGCTATTTTTGAGCCCCTTGATTTATTAAGACAAGGGGCTAAAAAATTAGCAAGGGGGGCCCCAAAATCCAGTACAGTTTCTACGCTGTGCCTACTTTTTCTAAACGGAAGCTACGTCCCTGACTGTTGCAAATGTAGTTTTCGTTTTCTACTAATCTTCTTATTTTTAATCAATATGTAGTAAAAAAATATTGTAAAATAATATAAATTCAATATAAATTATACACAGTTATGGGATTGATTTCAATAAATTAATTTCGTGAAATTTAGATTATGGCATATGTTATATTATGTATATATTATATTAGTATATATATATATATATTATATTATTATATATATATATATATATTATGCATATATTATATTATGCATTATATTATATGAATAGTATTATTCTAAACTACAATACTTACTTGCATAAAAAAGTTCCACAAAATATTTTCTTAAATGCACCAAATAAAAAATAATAGTGAAAAATGTATGTGGCAAAATAATTCCCACGACGTTATTATAATAATATCAAGATATAATTAGCACTTAAATAAAAAGCCTCAATCGCAGAATTGAAAAGTTGAAAATCTTTTATATGAAATCAATTTTCAAAAAAGCAAAACAATTTTCAAGTTGTTAATGAGAATCAAATATATCTCTATATCCAGGATAAATTATTTATATATCTGTTGTCAAATTTACAATTTTCTTTACTATTTGTGAAAAATAAACTTACTCTTTCAACGTCCCTCATTTCTCAGCATTGAATATACGTTATATTTTAGTTTTGGTGAAATTTTTCATTAGATAATCTAACAGTATTACATACTACATTAAATTTTCTCGTTGATGAAACTTAACATGGAATTTAATATTTACAGCTTATTACTTAAGTTTTACTACAATCGCGATGAAAGCTCGGTGTAGACTCACAAATCTGTTCCAGAATTGTCAGACGTTTACCGACTGATGCAACTGGTCGTCGAGTTTGTTTGTCTGTTGGGCAAACGGAAGAATTTTGCATGTGAACTGTAATAATTCGAATGATATTACCAATTATCACTGTAATAGCACGCACAAGTGATTGGAAGTCTACCCCAATATGTTGTAGTCGTCTCACGCATGACATAGATGGTTTTCGTTCTGGAAGTTAATATGCAGTCGGTATCGCCAGTGGAAAAAGCTTTAGGAGCGTCTTAATGCCTCGACTTTTGGATCTTCCTTTTCTCGCGCTGAAGACTTTCGGTCACTTGATCTTGGGTGACGGCTTGGTTGTTGATTATGGCCACTGCTGGTGTCGTGTACAGAGAAACTACGGGTCGTTTGAAACTTACGTGTGTAGCATTGGCAGTTGGAGGTGACTGTTGTTGCATGTTTGGATTCCACAAGAAGACGTAGTATAACGATAACACAATGGCGGCTAACGATACCGAGAATACGTATGCAAGCACAGTGAGAAGCCTAATAAGCTTCTTGTTCTGCTTGGTTTCGTAGATTTTGGAGCGACTTTGTTCACCCGCGAAACGAATATCACCATCAGCAGCGTTGCCTCCGCTGCCTGGAGAGCTATAGTCTGCTCTAGCGGGTCCATGACTTTCGCCCATCTTGCCGTCTTCAGAACTGGGCACTATATTCGCAGTTTCTGCGGCATCCTTCTCCTCAGAGATCTCGTTGTCTGCAGCATTATCGATCAATGGAATTCACTTGCGCCGTCTGACGGATAGATTTAGCAGCAACTCCAAACAGACGGCAAAGGAAAACCACGTGCAATTTTCCCGCATTTAAAAATAGAAGTTTATGGAGTTTGGGAATCTCTTACTGAGTGACATAAGTCATAACCATTCTTTTACCGAGAACTTCTGCTCCACATATAAATGAAGTTTGCAAAAGGTATTGCAGATAGGAAAGAAATATGCAATTTTGAAAAAAATCACTAGATTTTATCGATCATTTTTTGAAATTTGGCAAATATTCTACGATAAAGAATTTTTGTAACACATTCTAGAAACGTTTAGCATTCAATTTTTGACAAAAATTGGATACCACTTCTAAATAAAAGAAAATCTATATCTGAGCTTAATTCCTTCTCTTTCTCTCTATATACGTAAAAAAAAAAGACTCTTTGCATTATATCTCTTAACTTACTTTATAAAACTTTTCAATTAATATACGTTATGCGTTATGATAAAAAAAAATGTCCAGCAAAATTTAACAAAATTTATCTATAGCAGTAAGTTAATAAATAACATATATAGTTTTACATTTATCTGCAAAAAATATTATGTTTATAAATCTGCATACACTTTTTGTGATACATATATACGTACGTACGTACACACACACACACACACACACACACACACATATATATAGTCTAGAATTCCGATTCTGGGGCTTCTCTTGAAACTGTGGACAAACAATAATTTTTGGCGACTTCGCATACGGAAAGTGAAAACAATCTGCTATTATTGAAATTTTTAAGTGTGCTACTACAATTTAAAATTTTTTCTTGGCACAGTATGTAATCCGGAACAAATAAATATTTACTAAACCATAGTATATATATATAGTAAAACAAGGATTTTTTTTAATTCATCAACTAAACGTAATATCCACTTTAAAGGTACCTGTGTGCATAGGCATAGCCAGTTGGCAGTTTTTGCAATGAAATTTTGTAAACATGGTGTCTCAGCATCAGGGTTACAAACATCTAGGAGGGGTAGGGTGCACCTAGACGAACAATATTTGTCATAGAACCTAGGGTCGCAAACCACTCACAGCGCTAGTTCTAAAACCGTCCAGCATGCACAAATAGTGACAACCAGTGCGTGAAAAGCTGCTTAAGTGCATAGATAATTATGACATCGCATTTTGCGCTTCTCATGCACTGGCTGTCATTATTTGTGCATGCTGGACGGTTTTAGAAGCGCTGCGAGTGGTTTGCGATCCTAGGTTCTATGACAAATATTGTTCGTCTAGGTGTACCCTACCCCTCCTAGATGTTTGCAACCCTGGTGCTGAGACACCCTGTATTTAACATAGGAATATATGAGTTGTAGCTCTGTAACCCCTCCCATTAAGCCTATAACCCCCTTATGAACTTTCTGCCTATGCCTGTATGTATATATTATGATTTTCTATTACAAAATATGTGTGCTATAATAAAATACAGTAATAAATTACTATCATACGTATAACAGAAAAACGTGTATATGGTAACCAGGGATGGGATAAAAAACTTAGTAATACGATTCCCGACCCAGTTTAACAGTACACTAGGCATCAACGTAGAGTTCTCAAAATTATTGAGAGGGCCCAAGCACATTTTATGTACGTTTATACATTACAGTATATGTAAAATCGCAATTTATTTCAGATTATTGGGGGAGGGGGATTCGGGACCCACGGGCCCATATAATTGTACGTCTATGACACTAGGCGAAAGCGTCACCACTACATCACCGCAGGGCCCTTTATGTAGCATAATAGTGTGACGACAATTTCATAATATTAAAAACGATCCCAATCCATGGAAAGTTGCCTGTTCGAAAATCTGTTGTACTTCGAAATTCATGCCCAAAAAATACAGGTGTGTACTGTCTATTCACAAAAAGGAGTCGAAAAGTTAGAAGTAACAAATGTTGACGTCACAAAGCGGCCAGCCGCTTACAACAATGCATTCACAAATTAAATATATACTAATTGTTAGCGTTTTTGTTAACTTTCGCCAAAAACAAGTTTTGAAATTGGGATCCTACCCTGTTGTAAGCGGCTAGCCCGTTTGAGACGTCACCTCTTATTTCTGTTTTACCGGACTTCCTTTGGTGAACAGACAGTACCTGAGATTACTCTAGCAATAGTGTTTCGATATAAAAAATGCAACAGAAGCAAACATTAGCAATTATAGGAAGGGTTTCCAGATTGCTCTAATATCAGTCTTGGGACGTAGTATTGTGACAGAAAAGGCCATTTCAAATTTCAGTATGGGCTTTTCAAGGGGTTTTAATAGTAATCTTTGGACGTGACGTTATTGGTTACCAGTAAAATGGCGATGACTATTGGTAACGATAACCTCTTAACGATTCTGTTATACTAGTTTCCACAAGTGACTGACGTAATCGTAGAAGATATGCTGCAAAATTGTAGTCGATAGATTATGATGAAACGAAGTACAAGATTAAACAACTTTATTGGCACAGGACAACTTCGTAACATAGTAGCGTTTACATATAGATCAGAACTTGCGACGCTAAGCAGCGGACAGGAATACGTCTTAGTCGTTTGGAGTCTAGTAGCGGAACTATCTCGAAAACTTGAGAACAGATATATTTTTGGGGGACGATCAGGTTGTCGGCAGAAGGCGATTAGTTAAAAATTGCTGAGTAACTGTGACGTACGGTGTTCTTGCCCCGAGGTAGTACAAGGCAATAAAACTTAATTGGAAAGGCTCCGACGAAGCGTGGGAAACGAAGTGGTTTTAGCGTGAGATATTTTTAACGAAGAAATTGCTTTAAAAAAGAATAAATTATATGGAAATAGTATTTTAAATTTATTATAAATTTATATTGTGCCAAGTTGATTTTGTAGCTAATTAATATAAATTAGCCGCAGACGTAAGAGTTAGCAGGTCAGTGATTGTCGATTATAGACCGGACTTTCATGTTTTTTCAATACCACTCTTAGGACGTAGGAAAAGCAACTAGTTTCCATTCTGAAGAGTCTTCGCTTTGTTTTCAATGGTTTTAACACTAGATTGAGAAGCGATGCAAAGACAATACAGTATAAGACAATGCATTGTTCTAAGAATCATTTTAGCACAGCAGATTTTTAAACAAAGGCAAAAATAACCCTGGAGCAGCGACGTAGTGTAATTGCCAGTGCCTGGGGCAAGTTAAGTATCGCGCCCGCTTAAACCCGTGAGCACTCCCTCCCACGAGTTCAATATTGAAATTTCGCGACTCTAAGAATTAGGCGCCAAGGGCTTTCGTCCCTGGGGCCTCTGACGCTATGCCACTGCTCTGGAGAACATGTTTTTATTGAAAAGTTTAAATGGGGTGTATTTTTTTTTTAAAAATGAGCATGTATTTTTATTCAAAAAGAGATAAAAAGGCTAAGTATAACTTATTGTTACCATGCAATAAATCATTTCAGCAACTGATAAAATGTAGGAAGAGAAAACACGGACATGCGAGCAAAATATAATAGAAAAATCATTTATTTATATTCATATTAAATAATACAAAAGTACAGGATATAACCTTTCTTGTAAATCATAAACAGTTTTTGATTTGCGAAAAGCGCTTTCATTTCAGAGTTTTCACGGATTGAAAAAATGTCATATATGAAATAAAAATGTATTAGAAAGTTTAGACCACAATTAAAATGCAATATTTTATATGCGTTTTACATTACACTCATTAATAAACATACATTTAGTACGGGAAACAAGCCATTTGTGTTTTACGGCGCAGGGAGACCTAAGGTTATGCTGAGGATGACTTTAGCTCTCCTTAATAACAGTGACTTTAACACTGGCGTGAGGTTCAAAATACGACGTTTCGAGAGCCAACTGCTTCCTTTATCAAGTCAATGAAGAATGAAGAGTACTTGGAAGTCCGAAGTTTATATACCCGCGTGTTGGGAATCCTCACCTGACGTCATTTGGTGCGGGGTAGTTCCGGCTGGGGAAACCCGCGCACCCGATGAAGTCAGATGGATACCCCACAACTCGAGGTTTGACAACAAACCTTGTAAAGTTCTGTCTTTGATGGATCTCCTAACTTGGCGCAACATAGCCTGCCATAAGAATTTATAAAAAAAAACGATATAAAGTTTCAATACAAAGATGTTTGTCAAATCTCGAGTTGCAGGTGGCCATCTGACGTCATCGGGTGCGGGGATTTCCCCAGCGGGGACTATCCCGCACCAAATGGCGTCAGATGGGGATTCCCAACATGCGGGTATATAAGCTTAGGACTTTCACGAACTCTTCATTCTGCCTTCACTTGACAAAGGGAGCAGTTGGCTCCCGAAACGTCGTGTTTTTTAAACCTTATGCCAGTGTCAAAATAACTGTTGCTACGTAATCACCTGATAAAACTTTGTATTGTTTTGTTGGCCCTCTTTACCAAAGAAATCGAAATTCTGTTTCTTAAGAAACCAAACTTCGGTTGCCGATGAGCAAAAAATTGCTGAATATATTTGATAATATATATGGTGATTCAGAACTAATGGAACAAACTGAAAGGGGTGGTAAAGGACGTCAAATAAGCCATATTTGGCGAAATCTCTATGTCCGTAAACGAGAGAGTTTGGCTGTAGAGCTTAACTACTGTTGACGTCCTCGTTGCTACGTAGGCCATTAAGGAAAAAAAAGTTGATTGACCTAATAATAAATCAGAGGCAAAAAAATCCAGAATTCCCTTTTTTGGTCCTGATTTGCATTACCGTGTAGTGAAAATAAGGATAAAACTGCCTGTTTTTACCACATTTGAAAACAGTTGTGAATTGCCAAATATGTGCAACAGGTGAAGGTCATCAAATAAACAATTTTTGTTCAACGCCATTTTTGCCTAAAATTAGCCGTTTGAGAACTACAGTGAATTTAGTATTTGGATCCACTGCGCTCAAGATTTCCACAAATGGCTACAATTCGCCATTTCACGAATTTTCAAAATTATTTAATGTCAACAGACGTGAGGCTCTCTCCGGCGATTTTTTTAAAATCAGTTAAATTCACCGGAATTGTATGTGTAGAATTCGCCGCTTCAGTTGCGATTGAATGAATTCTACACATAGAATTCCGGTGAATTTAACTGATTTTCAGAAGTCGCCAGAGAGAGCCTGACATCTGTTGACATTAAATAATTTTAAAAATTCTTGAAATGGCGCATTGTAGCCATTTGTGAAAACCTTAAATGGGGTGGATGCAAACACTAAATTCACTGTAGTGCCCGAACGGCTAATTTTTGGAAAAAAATTCACTGAACAAAAAATGTTTATTTTGATGTTCTTCACCTGTTACACATACTTGGCAGTTCCCAACTCTTTTCTAGTGTGTTAAAAGGCATATTCAGCCCTTTACTACCTCGCTGAATCGTAAATCAAAGAAATTCTGTTTTTTTTTGCTGTATTATGTCAATCGCTTAATTTATGTAGTAAATTTTTTTTTATTGCCGTAATAGCCTACGTAGCAACAAGATGGACGTTAACAGTAGTTACACTCTTCAGCCAAACTGGCTGGTTTGCGGACACGGAGATTTTGCCACATAAGGCTTATTTGTCGTCCTTTACCACCCCTTTCAGTTTGTTCCATTAGTTCTGAATCGCCTTGTAGTGTACATTAAATGCCATAAAATGAAATTCACAGTAATTTCAGTGTTATGTTAAAAATTACTTAAAATAAAATTAATAAATAAAATTATAGTTTTTTCATTTATAAAGAACCTTAGCCCTTCATTTACTGAATTTTTAAAAAGTTATTAAACGTTTTGTTAATGTTTGAATTACGTAATTTGAATTTACATTATATTACTTCAATAGCGTAACGTGTATTATATATTTGTAGACAGAGAGTAAATAACTTTCATTAAGTGTAAAAGAATTTCTAGGGCGCAAAGGCGGCAGATTTTTAAAATTGTAGCACATTTACCGTAGGAATTTGGCTCTCCGAGAGGCGCGCCCTCCAACACTCCAATTTTCTTAATCTGAGTGAAGGTGCGTGGTAACCCTCACCCCTCTGAGGGGCCCGGATCCAGACAGAAGGTACTTCCTGAGAATAATAGAAATTTAAATTAAAAATTATTACAAGTAAAAATAAAGTAAATTTACAGATGAGAATTTTTCAAGCTTTGCGCTCCCTGAAATTTTGTTCTACCATACCTTACCCCCCATATCCAAAAAATCATCGTCAAGTAAACTAAATTTATTATAAAAACAGCGTTGTTATATCTTATAACATTGCACATAAGGTAAGCACAGATGTCGCTCCTTCCCTATCCTCCGCGATCTAGAAATCTTTCAAGAGGAAGGGGCGATTTGTTTCCGATTCCTATCTTTAGCCAAGTGTCCGGTACTTTTCATTTCATTTTCCATGATGTAATCCTGGTTCAAAGGGAGTCTTTGGATCCGCCATCTGAGACGATATTATTAGAATTTGCGAGGCCCTATACAAGAGGAACCGCATATAACGAGGAACCCCATCCCCCCCCAAAAAATGCTCCCTATATCAGACCAGTAAAAATCTTGGTCATTAAAAGCAATTGAATTCTATTGTACTTAATCATTATACCAAACAAAATTTACATTTTCCTTGCTATATCTGGGAACTTGCTAAATGTGTGTTCGTTATAAATGGGTCCTACTGCATTTGAAATCTATTCTGTTTTTGATTCAGAGGGGAGGACGAGGAGGGGGAAGAGAAGCAAATTACTAAAAGAAAATTGAGTACATTACATACTGATCGTATTTAATCAATGACTCAAGTGTTCATAGGCGTAGAGTTATATGGGCCCGAAGCACCCCCACCCAATAATTTGAAAGAAATTGTGATTTGACATATGCTGCAATGTATAAATGTACATAAAATGTGCTTGGGCCCCCAATAATTTTGAAAACTCCATGCTGGTTGAAGTGTTCGTAACAGAATACATTAATTACTAACAAATTTGACACCCACGTAAAATTAGCCCAATCTAGAGCTTTTTTATTTAGAAGAAAAAATGTGGCTTTGTGTGTTGACCATTATTTGGCAATTGTGTTATCCCTGCGGAGGGTAATAATATCTTAACACCTTTACATACGGAGAAAGAGAGCGTTGTTTCCTGTCCTCATTCGTCTAGCGGTCCAAGACACTCCGGGCTAAACGGAGGGACCCTGGTTCGAATCCAGGATGGGGAAAGCGTCTCTTTTTCTCCAAAACGAATAAAGCTCTAGTTTGAGCTAATAATACGTGCGTGTCAAATTTATTTGTAATAAAAAAAAACAAAAAAAACACGAGAAACTCACAAAAATCTCGTCTCGATGACTTTGTGGGCCATTATTTGAGAATATATTAATATTTAATTTGAACACTGTGACTTTTTAGTTTCCCAGGCTTACTCGGGCTTCAACACCTAAATTGTTACTCAAATCACAGTATTCTCGTTCAACATCAGTTTATTCATACCTTTCGTAAATATTTCACACTCTTTGCTTACTTTATACGTCTATAGCGCGTTAGGTAATTTGGGATGCGATCGATGGATTAACGAGGCCTCCAAATAAATTACGTTTACATGTAGGTCTTAGTAATGGAATCAGTAATATTTATTAAAACTCTTCTTTTTTTCATCTGATGAATTTATTTTGAAATTCAAAAATAACTAAATTAAGCCAAACGTGTTATAACTGCTAAGATTCATTATATGGACGGTATGAAGACTATTCCCTAGAAAATTGTCTCCTTTATAATCACATATTCACCTTATTTACATTTTTTTTCTCCCTTTTTACGTAAACTGTTAGACTCCCTACCCATTTGAAGGCTAATTAAGTAATTTGTAGTAATTAAACTGCTATTCTAATAAATTCAATAGATAGTTAAATTTATAAGTTTTAACCAATCAACTGGTTATACACTCAAATAAGAAAACTACTATTTTATTTGTTTGTTTGGCTTTTTTATGGCGCAAGAGCATCTGGGCTATACTGCGCCAACACTCGCACTAAAACTCGCCAAATGGCGAGATTTCACTTTGACGAGGTCAGTACATGTTTTAATATACAGTGAATGCCATAAGTATTCGTACACCTGCAGTGTGTTCTATTTAAGAAACTGCTGTATAATAATTATTAGATGTAGAGATATGGGACAAATGTCACCACAATTAATATAAATTTTTGTATTTACTTCATAAAAAAAGTAAAAAAAAAAATACACATGCACTGCAAATAACAATAAAAAATGAACAAACTTACGCATAGCTCATGTGTCAAAAATATTCGTACACTAATTGTTTTTTGGTCAGAAAATTCATTAATAAAATAATAATTCATTCTTAATATTTCGTTGGGTTCCCTTTGGCTTTAATCACAGCTTTCATGCGTTTTGGCAACGAATCCACTAAGTTTTTGGTGACATCCGTTGAAATGGATGCCCATTCCTCGAGAAGCGCAATTTTCAAATCATTTTTATTTGATATGCGTCGTTTTCTCATCCGCGAGTCCAGAATGCTCCATAGATGTTCTATAGCGTTAATGTCAGGTGATTGTGGAGGGGTATTTAGCTGTTTTGGAGTATTGTAAAGGAGCCACAGCTTTGTATTATACGCAGTATGTTTCGGGTCGTTATCTTGCTGAAAGATAAAGTTATTTTGAAGACCCATTTGAGCAGCACTAGGACCCAAATTTTCCTTCAGAATGTTAATATACAGGCCTGCACAAAAGTTTAGACACAGAGGCAAATTATAAATAAAAGCGAGAATTTGCATTGAACTTCGCCGATATTGTATCTAAATAATCCTAGAACCAATAATAAATTGTGCAACTTAAAAGATTACCAAAAGTACTGAAACAAAATATCCCAACACCGTAATATTGGAATCTGCATGCCACAAATGTTTAGGCACATATGTCAGATTTATGCAAATTAACGGCGCGAAGTTCCCAAGTGATCGAAGGGGCGTTTCCCAGAGTTGTTATATAAGGCCTGAAATAATTTAGAATGCTTAGAACGATGCCGAAGTCAAAGCAATTTACGAATGACGAGATTTTGAAGATTTGGAGGCTGAAAACTAAAGGTAAATCTGTTACTCAAATTTCTGTTGCATTGAACCGTTCAAAGCGAGGCATTTATCGAGTGTTATCCCGGGGTGATCAGTATCAACCAAAATCACGATCTGGGAGGCCTCGAGTGACCAGCATTCGGGATGATAGACAAATACGAAGATTGGCTTCAAATGAAAGCCTGTCTGCAAATCAAATAAAAAACACGTTAGCAATGCGAGTGTCAAGAGAAACCATACGTAGAAGGATTGTAGAATGCAGGCATTTGAGATATGCAAAAATGCGCCGCAAGCCCTGCTTGCAATTACATCATAAACAAGCACGACTACAATGGGCAAGGCAGCACATATCATACAGTGACGAATGGCTGCAGGTGTTATTTAGTGATGAAAAAAAGTGGAACTTAGATGGTCCCGATGGCCTTTCGCACTACTGGCACGATCTTCGAAAACGCCCCTTAAGTCGGTTCAGCAGACGTCAAGGAGGAGGTTCAGTCATGGTTTGGGGAGCCTTTAGCTTCAATGGACAGACTTCTTTGGCGTTTTTGAATGGAAAACAAGATTCCAAGGCATACCAGGCAACTCTTGAAAGTCACCTATTACCTTTTGGCGAACTTTTATGTGGACGAAACTGGGTTTTCCAACAAGATAATGCGTCCATCCACACATCCAGGTCAACAAAAGAATGGATGAGCGCTAAAAATATTACAGTTCTCGATTGGCCTGCTCTTAGTCCTGACTGTAATCCCATCGAAAATGTATGGGGCATACTAACGAATGTTGTGTATGCCAATGGAAAGCAATATCCGTCCGTTTTAGAACTTAAAAAGGCTATAGAAGAAGCGTGGTTTAATTTTGAACCAGAAACCTTTCAAAATCTTGTGCTTTCAATGAACGACCGCGTATTTAATCTAATACGAAGTAATGGTGGCTACATTGATTATTAAAATTGTTCATTTCCTTATGCAAGTGCTAAAATTTATGTTTGTGCCTAAACTTTTGTGCCACATATTTTACTTATTTTAAGTTATATATTGCAGCAAGTTCGCTACTGATGT
>QLNU02015360.1:63586053-63606111 GCA_006491805.2 Dysdera silvatica
AATTAAAATCCTGGCTACGGCCGTGACTCAATCCATTCATGCTTTTCATGCCAGGTACTGTGAAATGACCTACACTTATCACCCATTTGTCGGTGGGAAAAGTCAAGTTCTGGCTGTGTTGGCACTTTATCACAATTTTCACTTAAATCCAGAGTTATTTTTTTCAACTTAGTCCAGCTTGTATTTGCGTTAAGATGAAATCTGATAGCGTTTCAATCTATATATACCCTTTTAATTATTCCCACACTTTTGAAATGTCCTCGTGAAGGAATAAACGTTTTACAAATTACATATTCTGACCCTTATATACAATAAATACCCACTTACCCCGTATAAAAACAGCTCTATTGCAATTATATTTGAAAAAGCGCATATTCACACTCTGATAAACGTTCAAACTTTTTACCTTACACAAAAAAATAACAAAAATATTTGGGTGGGCCAAGGCTCATCCGGCCCACCCGCTAAAACCGCCACTGAGTGGCGCCTTTATTGCGTTAAAAGAGTATAAAGAGTCGGATGGTTGTCAGTCCTGTCAGTCGGACTTTTGAATGTCTTGTAAAATGTTGAATAACGTGATACTGGCTACCCGACGAGAATTAACGGAGTTTGAACGTGGAATGATCGTTGGAGCTCATCATATGGGGCATAGCATCTCAGAAGTTGTTGCAACCTTTAAGATTCCTTGTTCCACAGTGTCAAGTGTGTACCAAGAGTGCTTCATGGAAGGCATTTTCTCTCACAAGGGTTAACGCAGTGGCCGTCCACATCTGCTGCATGATGAAGACAAACGACATCTGAGCAGAAGCACCCGTACGAACAGATGAACATTGCAAAAACTGACTGCAACATTCAATGAGGAGCGCAATAGAAAAGTCTCTGAGGTTCGTGAAACAAAATTTTCCATTGATGGCATATGGCAGCAGAAGACAGACTCGAGTGCCTTTACTCACAGAAGATCATTGGCATCCATGCCTCTCATGAGTTCGAGATCACACATATTGGGCCCCTAGATGACTGGAAAAAGGTAGCGTGGTCTATTGATCAGTTTGAAGTTGCTATGAGCTGATGGTCGAGTTTGGGTGTGGAACAAATCCCATGAGGCTATGAATCTGATGTCAACAAGGCATTGTGCAAGCTGGTGGTGGTTCCATAATGGTATGAAGAGTATTTTTTTTTGGAATGGATGGGTCCTCTGGTTAAAGTGAACCAGTCATTGACAGGGAATCACTATGTTCAGCTGCTTGGTGACCATTTGCAGTCTTTTATGGATGTCACCTACCCAAATGATGATGGAATGTTTCAGGATGATGCTGCTGCGTGTCATCAGGCCCATATCGTTTGTTACTGGTTTGAGGAGCATTCAGGATAGTGATTTGGTCACATGGATCAGCAAACATGAACCCTTGGAGCATATTTGGGATTTGATAGAAAGAGCCATTCATGCACAAGGTCCAGCACTTACCACAACTATGGAATTACGGCGGCCATCAAAACAGCATGGTTAAACATCTCTCTTGATGACTTCCACTGACTAGTTGCATCCATTCCACATTGAGTTGTTGATGCCCTTTGCCAAGCTCAAGGAAGCCCCACATGATACTATATAAGTATCCCATGACTTTTGTCACTTCAGTGGTATACTGGTTTATATAAAATAATTTTTAAAAGGGATGGCTCATGTTGAAGCTAGCAGACCAAGATCAAGCCATGCATGGTCTTGTTTTCATAATCATATCAAAGTAGAGTTTCTCGCATTAAAAAAAAATGAGGTTAAATAACAAATTATTTACATACTCCTGATTTTTACCTTAATTCATAGAATTTTTTCACTAAGTCTGAAAAAAATGCAACTATACTCTAGGTTGGATTTGAAAGGAAAAACTTTAAGTTACAGTCACACTATTGTTTTGACTATTGAGGACAGTTATGCATATTTTTATATCTAAATGTTCATTCTGTATCTTTTCTTTTGCATTCTTATGAACAAAAGTTTTTAAATACATTATAAAACCAACATAATCATAGTTAAAACTTCAACAGCTTAGAGCCATTTCCAAAGAATGCCAGTTTCCTTTATCAGAGCTGAAATAACACTCTCAATGTTTTTTCAGCACTGAGAAAGGGAGCTGGCACGGTTTTGAAATGGCCATAAGGTGTTAAAGTTCTGTGATTATGTTGTTTTTATAGTACAATTATTTACGTGCAATGTGTCGTACGTTCTAGTATAAAAGTTTCTAGTTTGAGATAGAAATGTGGGGCAAATCTAAATAATCTGATTTTACTTCCTACAGCCTAAAGTTAACATCAGCACCTAAGAAAAAAACAAAAAATGCATGGATGTCATTGGTATGTATCTTAGTTGAGAGCGGGGTTTAACCTGGATTTTAAAAAACAAATTTTAGCATTTTTAAGTTTCTTTTTTAGCTGCTTTTTTTGTTTTTTCCTAGTGTAAATACTTGCGATAATTTTAAAATTTTTATACATTAGGAGAATGCTAAACAAAATAACATAATTAAAATTTAGAACTAAAAATAACACTTTTTATTTTGTACAAAATTACACAATCGGCGATATACTTGTACAATTTTCCTTGGCTTTCCTACATTTTTGTAAGCAATTTCAAAATCAAACTGATTTTGATTCATCCACTCATGACATCACAGAAGGTCTTCAAGATCGTCGTATGGCGGCCACTGACATAAAATTGTAGAAATTTTTAATTTTCAGTGCTTTTGCTTTTTAGCGAAAATAGGATTAAATTTTTTCACAAAATATAATATCCTTTTCGTAAAATGCGAAAAAAAACCCCTACGCAGCTTAAACTCTGATTGAGAGTGAAGTTTTATTTATACAATAATATATGGCCCATAGGGGGTATAATTAGGTTGCTACATATTGTTGAATAGTACGAGCAAATGTATTTACATTGGACTAAAAAAAGGCATTCTGCATTCTGAATCACGTTCCACTCTTTAATTATTTGAAAATAAAAAAAAAAAAACCTAAATTTATAAGTGTATAAGAGGTTAATAATTGTAATTTTCATTAATGGTATCATTATGAGAAGGAATATAATAGTTTGGTTGTAATGAAGTGACATAAATTTAACATAAATTAAGGGAGAAGCCCCATTCATTAACCTCAATACTGAAATCCTTATTCATAACATAAAAAAGTTATTTTTATATATCAACTTTTGACATCTTTGATATAAAGGGGTCCTATTGTACATTAACCTTCTAATTAGTGAATTGTGCCCTTTTCAGAATATAATGATGGACATGTAATATGAATTAGTGAGAGTTTTAAGTTATTCTAAATAAGTATCGCAGGTGTAACAAAGATGATTCGGTGTATTAAAGCATGGTTCAAAAGTTACCTTAATTCATTTTTTTCCATATCAGGTAACTCATCATTTGATGTTTAGGAAAATAACAATTGAGCATTTTAATTTATAGGTTCAGTTAAATTGTACTTATAAGAAAGACTTTTAATTATGTATTCATTAATTACAATATTACAGATTTATTTACATTAATATTTTTTGAAGTTTACTGTATTCACATGTAATTTTAAATTTGAAAAAGAAACTGTTAGAGAATATAATAGTAAATACTGTAGAGAGTACACACTGTATATTTACTGTATGTGTGAAGAGAGCACATGCACCATTAAGGGTATCAATGCAATGCCAGAGCTATATCACCACCTGGAGTGATGTACTGGTATTAGTGTAGTTTGATGTGATATGTGAAACCGAACAGCTGCAAGCCAAGTGACATGTTGTGCTATAGTTACTAATACTTCATTCAAGTTGTCAAATGAAGTTTATTTCATGATGTTAATTACTCCGTTAATAATTTCAACAAAAATTAATACTTGACAGTGTGATTTTGTTTGGAAATTACACTAAAAGTTCACATAATATACTTTATATTTAAAAAGAAAAAAGTAACATTGATATTATGTTTTGAAAGAATCTATGGTTAATTGCATCTCTCTGTTACATGTTAAATTTGTTTACAAACTGTTACACGTTTTGCATGTTAAACTTGTTTACAAATTGTTACAAGTTTTGAAAGTCAAACTCGTTTAAAAACTGTTACATGTTTTGAATGTTAAACTTATCACAAACTATTACATGTTTTGTATGTTAAACTTGTTTACAAACTGTTACAAGTTTAACATACACAAATTCGTTGGCCAGCAGTGGTACAGTGTGGTAACGCATTCGCCTATTGTGCTGTTAACCCGGGTTCGACTCCCAACAGTGCAAAGAACGCTTACTCAGAGATCTCATAAAGATCGTGCTGCTCACTGTAGTCTGGGGTTTGGTTCCCTAGGTCTTAAGAGGTTCAAATTTCTCGAAAAACAACACGTCCTGGCACAGCCTGACCATTGTTGTTCTTGAGCTGTAAAACCACAAATAAACTTGTTACAAACTTTTATACAGTAGACTCCTGAATAACGTAAGTTTCTACAATGCAAATTCCTAGAGTGTGCGGCAGCAGATGTTTGCAAATTGGGGTGATTTCAGTGGTTGTAATGACATCGTTTGATTGTAGGAAACTGGTTTTGAGTGGTTGTAGCATATATGCCACATTCATTTGGAACTGAGACAACAATGTGTAAAAGTGAATCGCTATGCTGTACTTTACAAAACAATGAACGTTCATCATTGAACATTATTTTGTTCCATCATCCTATGTGGCCGTTCGTGAATGATTCACAGATTCTCTTCTGGATTCTGCAATATCTAACAAGAGAATCATTAAATGTATTGCCGATAAGCTTCGAGACCGTTACCATTAGAGGACATGGAATAGCAGAAATCAATGCTATTGCACAAGAAATTCCATGAAATGCATTCCACAATCTCATGAAACGAATGATAATTTGCAAAAAAGAAAAGGGAAGACATATTCAGCATTTATTGTAAATATTTACTACTAAAAACTTAGATAACTGTTTTTTTTTTATCTGTTCTTTTTTGGAGGGTTGCGTTTTTGATGCCACACTTTTCATAACGTGTGAAGATATTGCAACTACTGTTTTCATAATCCATGCAATTCCATGTACAATGTCCTATATAATAAAATGTGGGAATTCCCTACATTTAAAAATTAAACTTGTTTTAGTTGAGCATAACAAACCTCCACTATTAACGATTTTTTCTATTTTATAATTTTTTTTTGATGCGGCTACTCTTAAAGTAACTGAATACAAATAATTTCCTTCTGCAAGGCTGATGGTAGCAGTATTACTTGATAAATTACAGGGAAAAGAAAGTTTTCATGCATCTAGTGGGGTATGATCCCACAAAGTTTTCATTGCCGGTGAAATGCTCTACCCATTGAGTTACAGACAGCTAATGAACCCTCCTGTGAAAGCAAATATAAAACTGCACGATGGACAAGTTAGTGAATAGTTGTGCGGCACCCGGACCACTTTTTAAAACACCTGTGACAGAGTCAAACGAAGCAGACATCCTAGCTAAGACAAATATTGCTCTCATAACACATATATAAATAATATTAAATATAAAATTTTCTGTTCGCTGTGAGTGATTTATTAAGTAATACTGCTATAATCAGCCTTGCAGAAATGGAAATGGAATTTAGAAATTATTTGGATTCAATATTTGTCTTGGCTAGGATGTCTGCTTTATTTGACTCTGTCGCAGGTTTAAAAAGAGTTCCAGATACTGCACCATTATTCGCTAATTTGTCCATCGTGAAGCTTTATATTTATTCGCAGGGGACAGTTTATTTGCTGTCCATAACTCTCAGGGTCCAGCATTTTACCAGCAATGAAAGGGTTGTGGGAGATTGTACCCCAACCAAATGCACGAAACCTTTTTCTCTGTGAGTGATTTATCAAATAAAACTATACTATAGTATACACTACAATACTATAAATAGTACGATTATCAGTCTAGGGCCGGAAATTCACCCCAGGGGCAGACTGGGTCCTCTCAAAGGGCGCGTTCCTTGGATTATCAAAGGTAGCGAGTTCCATAGCCCATGAGAGTGCACCCACCTGTGGGCTGGTTGTGTGGTGGCCCAGTCCGCCCCTGACTCACTTCCCATCTTTGGTAAATTTCAGTTCAGTTGGCTTAGTTCTCACAACAATGAACTTCCTCAGATAACACAGTAAGTACATTATATTATAAAAAATTAGTTGGCAAAGAGGAATATACCGGATGTTCAAAAAGCACCACCCTAATATTTTTATTTATTTATTAATTTATATAATTCTTATGACATACTAAGCAAATTCACAAATGGTTACTATAGTTGAAAATCGATATTTAATAAGATATTTCAGATTTGTTGCGTTCTTTTGTCCAATAGTTGTAGAGAGCCGCTCTGAAAAAACCAGTGAAAAAAGAAGGCATTCTGACTTTGAAACGAAAGGTCAAACTTTTTTTCATTAGCTGTCTGAAGTTGACATCAATCTGGAAATTTAAGAATTTGCTTTAAAGAAAGCAACCCTATTTTTCAATGTGTGTGATATAATAAAACTGCCTTTTTTTTTTTAAAAAAAAGGAACATCATATATTCTGTAAACAAAACCGTTGAAATGTTTTTTAGAAAAATTTATTCACAACTTATAAAACATAATTATTTTTTGAAAGCTGAGTATGAATATTAGCTTGCTATCGATTTCACTTGTACAAAGGAAGGAAGCCTAATATTACTTAACTTTTTGCTTTGGTCTCATTTAAGGTTCTTTGAGAACTTGATTCAAACATTTTAATGCATGTTATAAGTTACCAAATGAAAAAGTAAAATAAAGTTAAATAAAAAATATCAGTGTGGTTTCCTTATTGATGAAAATGAATTGTTACGGATGCTAATTTAGCTTAGAGGATAAAAATTCTAGGTATATGGGAATATAAATTGTTTTATTTAAGATTTGGAAGTAACATAAGGGGGAGGAATATCTAAAGAATCTTTTTTGTTTTTGCTTGAAAGAGAGAAAAATAATTTTTTAAGAAAAACTAAAAATATTGCGTGTTATTAATAGAAATTTCTTGTGAATAGGTAGCTTATATTCGGTTTGATTTTGTTTTTAACAATGTGACAATTCTTAAATTTATTCTTGGTCAGTGTGCATTTAAACAAGGTTTGTTGGATTTGGATGCTGGAACTCGTAAATTGCCAACTATGAGATAATAAGTGTGAACACATTTGTTTGCTTCAAAAGATTATAATTTTTAATTCATTTTCAAATCTTTGTATTAAAAAAATGTTGGAAAAAAGTTATAAAAAATGTCTTTACTATGATTTCCCCCATTTTTGTATATTGATAGTAAGTTTGCTGAATATTTTTTGTTCAATGAGTATGGAGTAGTATTTAAAAAATTCCATTTACGAAATCTAAAATTATTTGAGCACTGTTTTTTCAGCCTACAAATATAAATTTTTTCATTGTTGGATATAATAATCAATTCAAAAATGGTTTTCATACTCAAAAGAAATATAAGAAAAAAATAACTCTGCAGTCCCGAATGGCTCATTCATAAATGTTGCTACTGCACTTATAAGACAATTTAAAGTAAACAAGAAATAAATAGAATATACTATGTATATTGTACACATAGTTAAAACTTCAACAAGATAAAGCTAAGCTTAATTTCAAGCTCACGCTTATTTGCAATGGATAAAATAGGCTGCATTGAGCAAAATAAATACATTTTTTAGTTGTTTTTCTTTATCTTTCAATGAATTATTATGCACAAAAGATCTTACTACCATACGTCCAATAGGTGAAATGCATAGGTCATAGCATAATGAATCTGGCACCAATAAATTATACAAACAGCTGCAAGGAGAGAAAAATGTTTAGTAAAAGTTCTAAATTGTTTTAATATTTTACTGTTTCGGTTATGGAAATATGTGAACATAGTCTTTTGGTCTTTGCTAAAGCACGAAGTAGGAATTTCCAAAAAGTGATGTAACTTTAGCAGAGCAGCGAAATAAGTTTCAGCTATCTTTACTCGAGTAAATCCACCTTAGGGCTTCAATTGGTTTTCTAGAGCAGCATGTGTATGATGATTGGTCAATATATTATCTGAAATATCTTATTAAATATTGATTTTTGACTATAATAACCATTTGAAAATTTGCTCTGTATGGCATAAGAACTACGAAAATATACAGTAAGGGCGGTGTTCTTTAAACATCCTGTATTTCTGTTTAAGAACAGATTTGTTACATGAAAAACATTCGTATCTAATACAAATTTGTACAATGAGTAACATACAGCGTTTTATGGGAGTCTACTGTTCTTGTATGTTAAATCAAAGTAATTCCTAGTAATCACTAAGTTATGAATGTAAATTTTTATCACATGTGAATTGTGATAATTTTTTCTTTTTTGTATTGTAGACTATAGGTTCATATGCTTAATTTTAATTATTTTCATTTCAAGTGCCCCAGGTCATTAGCTCACTGACCAAGATTTGGATCCTAATAAGCCTGGTTGTATATAAAATATTATGATTTGGAATTCACATTAAGCAACACACGCAGTGCAATCAAAGATGATATATTTTAAGCTTGGTTTAATTTGGAGGGTAACTGGTCATTAAGACTGGATGCCAGCCCATTCACTGTACTATCCTACAACCAGAATAGGAAGTACTGGGGTATGCACAAAATAGCACTCCCATCTTATAAGCAAAACAATTTAGCAAAAGGAAGGAAAGGTAATAGGACTTGACCACAACTAGTTCAATTCCTGTTTATGTAGACCAGTTAGTGTGGTGACAGACCACATGCACAGTGAAGAATATGGTGCTAGGGGCGGCTAGCAGATAGCCCACCTTCAAATACACTATCTTATCTCAAATTCTAGGGCTAATATCGCACCTAAGTACTGTTAAAAGAATTTCCATTAGGATAGTAGCTATCTTTGTCACCATAAGCTACGTATTACCCTGTTTACTATCCAAATGTAAATGGTCCTATAGTCTTGGAAAGTAAAAGCATAAAGCAAAATACTTTTACTATTGTCATTTAACAATAATCCACATATAACAATTTTTTTTAACTTGAATCAGAAAAGTGTTTAAATACTTTGAGAGCATTGGAAACTACCAACTATGTGTATTTTAACTAACAATTAATAAATGATAATATGAACAAAATATTTATATTAAAACTAGCAACTATATTTGGAAGAAAAAGTTTTATTCTGAGAAGCAAGAATTACTTTTGTAATTGAAATTTTTAGACCAATATGTTTCTACCTTTTTTTTTTTTTTTTTTTTAGAATCAAACATGGAAAAATAGTAATTTGAGAATAAAAAATAATTTTAGAGTTTGAAAAAATGCTAGCCTTTGTAATGAGTTTAAAAAGAAAACTTCTTAACAATGGCCAAAACTGGGTTCCCCCCGTTAGGGAAACTTAGGGAACGTTAGGGAACTTAAAAAATGGTGAATGAATGGAATAGAGAAATATAGATTAATTATGGAAGGAAGTAGTTCAGAATAGCATGTAACTAAAACTTTGGTAAGCTTTAATCTTTCTACAGTACATTAATAATAGTTAAAATTTGGTATGATAAACACACTCAAGCTCTTGATGGCCAAGGTAGCTATGTGATGTGTGTCAATTTATGAACCTTACATAAATGTACAGTTACCTCTCCCATTAACGATTATCAACAGTTGAAAAAAAAAAATACAGAAAAAATTATACAGAAGATGATGTTAATCAGAATATGTGTAATTCCAGGGAACAGCAAAACACCATTGTAAACAGAAAGTCCTTAATTAGAATGATGTCTTGACATTACTGTAATTAATTTTTTAGAAACGTTCTCACAAGTAATCTAATTATAGTACAAATTAACATGCAAACAAATCTTTGAGCTTAAATAAGTACACAAAAAATTACAAACATAACTTTATTTAAAAATAAATATAAAAACCAATATCTCATGATATCTGGTTACAGACTTGCAGGTATTGATAAAAGCCTATCTTTAATACTTTTACGTAGTTTGTTCGGTAGTTTCAACACCATTAAATCCGTTCTTGGATGAAGAGATGAGACGATCCTACTAAGTGCAAGGTCTTGAAGGTTAAAAACTGAAAAATATTAAAATAAATAAACATACATATATATATACATAACACAGGTGTTCAAAAGGTAAGCATCATTCGTAAAATATACAAAGCACAGGGTTAACATAAACAGAACAGTAGAAATTTGAACACATTTGGATTATTCACTAGACTAAACCAATCACTGTGTACTGCAAATTTTATCAGCCTATGTGCAAATAAGATGTGATTATTGCAATTAAATAAATACACAGTGGACCATAGCATGCATATTTTATTCCAGTTTCCTGCAATTCCTGTAAAAAAAGTGATATACTGATATCAGATTTCTGTTCTAAGAAAAACCTTTTCAATTGCTTGGGGGTGAACATGCTTTGTTTAAGAATGCCTACTAACACGTAACACCCTCTTTTGCCTCCATGACGACAGTGCTGAGGCATGGCATGGCCTCAACAAGGCAAGTGTTCAGGAGTCACATTCATCCATGACCACTGCACAGCCTCCCACAATACATAGCGATCGTTCGTAGTGGGATCCACAGTACAACGTTTTTCTCTACAGCATCCCAGATGTGTTTGATACGATTGAGGTCAAGGGGTCAGGCAAGCATCTTTATATCCGTGGAGTGTTCATCCAACCAGGCAATCACAATTCAGGAGCAGTAGACCAGAGCATTACCTTACTGTAAACACGTCTCATGCAGAATGTTATAGACAGGGTTAGAAATTAGGAGCAGAAAGTTAAGCATCAATGGCACCTAACAAATGTACTTCAGTTGTCAAAATAATTCTCTTATTTTCTTAGGTGCAATTTCTAAAAAAAAAACTGGCAGAGATAAACTTCAATTAAGCGCCTTTATGAAGGAACCCTTTTATTAACTTGTTTTTCCATATTCCACCACTGAGCAGCAGGGCAGAAGTGCCTACCCCCTCCCCCCCAAAAAAAGATCCAAAATTCACAGAACATTCAAAGGGCATTTACGAGGAATTTTATGCTGAAAAAAAAACTCACCACCACTATAAGTATAATTTCGTCGATCTGGCTTCTCAAATGTGACACAAAATTGAAGAGTATGGGGAGAGGGGGGCATGATTAACATGTGTAATCATCATAAATTGATAGCAAACTTAAAAATCAGAAATGAACGTGAAGCCAAAGAATATCACAAAGCATAAACTATCCCCCAAATTCTTTATGGGCAGAAAAGTCTGTGTTGAGATGCTAGTATAGGGAATGGAGGGTATCATTCATAGTTGGCCACAACACACAAGACAGACCATGGGTTTCCCTCTAATGAGAGCAACGAAGAATTGTGACTGTTCAACATATGTTGGTGAGATTGGCAGGAGGAGGAGTAACAAATTGAGCAGACAAAATTCATTTCACGTAAGCAATTAAAATTAAAAAAGCAAGATGCCAAAAATGATGACTGGGTTTAAAATCTTGAGTCATCAAAAAAAAAAATGAAATTTATAGGTGCAAAATACGACTAACGATTGCTAATTTCAAACCCTAGTGGATAAATGGGTGTACATGATCTGCCAACAGATCCCTGCATTGTTCGTCAGTGAGAGACAATGACAAATGTATCTAGGGACCCATTTTATCTCTCACAAACAGTCCCCATATGACAGGGGTCTTCAACCTTTTTCAGTCCAAGGGCCAATTTTGCTTATTCTTGTAGGCCCATGGGCCGCACTACTGTATCAGCAATATGAGGGCTGAACAAAGGAGGCTTGAGGGATGTGTCCCCTCCCCCCCGATCAGCCTTTGTTGATATTTTTTCCTTAAGTCCCTATATTAGTTTTGTGTGCCCATCCAAAAATATTTTCTGGATCCATCTCTGCGACTATACATATTGTGTGGAGGATTCTCCCCTGACGAAGTTCTGTCCCTTAGGTAATTTTCAATATTTCATTCAATGTTTCATTTTTCATACTTGTTTTGAAATTGGTTTTTGGTTATTTTTTATAGTATAATGGTTTGGTGGTTTGCAAAGTTGTTCTGTTGGAAGTATTTGGTGGTGGTTCTTTATTTTTATACTGTTGTCAATTTTTTTTTACATAATTTATATATTTTCCTGTTGTATTAAGCTGCAAATGCGTTAATATACATCGAAAATTTATTACTGTATTATATTTATTTTTATTCTTTTTAAATTAACTATATATATATATATATTACAATGTAAAATACGTATGGAAGCAAAAAACATTTACAATACTTTTAGTTATTAATATGTAAAGCGAAATCAAACCTTTTAGCGAGATTTTTGGCACTGCTTATTTTTAACAATCCTGTCAATATCAGGTCTTATTTTTGATATTGCAATCCTAAGAGTGTTTACAAGGTGGACGTCAGTTATTCTGGTCTTAACTTTTCATTTTATCAACTTCATTTTTGGAAACAGCTGTTTACAGACACATTGGCGTTAGCAGGATGGTGGGGTGATGGGGCTTGTAATCCCCACTGCAACGAAATTTTGTGTATAAAACATATAAACATACCAAGTTGTAGCTCTGTAACCCCCCCCCCCTACTCCTTGTGAACTTTCTACGTCAGTCTATGCGCAGATGAGAGTGCTCCAAAACAGTAACATTTTCAGAGATTGCAGTCAGATAGTTGGGAAGGTGTACACTTCTAACTCACTAAATCAATATATTTAGAATAGAATTCAATGAGTCCTAAGTTGAATTTTTTTTAAAATCACTGTTGCACTGCAAATGAATAAAACTAAACCTGATTCCCATATACGCTAGAAAACTAAAGTAAAACACGATTGAGGGAAAAATAGAGTGTTACTTTGGTTCTATAGTGTTTTAAGATATTTCTTATGAAATATGAAAATGACAACAGAATAAAATATATAGACTTCAGACTCCAAGGGAGCAGGGACGTTATTTTTGTGTGAAATAATTTGTATTTTTTCATGAGCCGGGGGGCCACATAAAATATTTCAGTGGGCTGCATGTGGTCTGCGGGCTGAAGACCCCTGCCATATGAGGACACCACTACCACCATTTTGTCAACACGACAGGTGTCTACAATTCAACTGCTCGCAAGAGTATATCTGCATATAAATATACATAAATGCTTGTAACCATGAATGACCAAAAAATAGCTCTCTAATACATATATATACACTGCTCAACATTGAATTTGCAACACCAAGAAGGAAAGGTCATAAAGTTATGAAAATTGATAGGGTTATGGAGTGTGCAGAATAGGGCTTGACAGGGCTAGAAATTAGGAACAGGAAGTTAGGCATAAGTGGCACCGAACATTTTTTCCTTAGTTGTCAAAATGGTTTTCTTAGGTGTACCATAATTTTAAGATTGTTTATTTTGTTCACGGAGCATTATGCTATGTGCTCATACACATAGCATAATGACTTAACAATGATGATGATTAAACAGACATTTTGCAAATTATAAAGTAACATTTATTACCCATTTACCTGTCAAAGTTCCAAAAATGGAACATGAGTTTTGACAAAACGTTGCGCAGGTTAATAATATTAGAAATGCTCCATATTTTTATATGCATATAAATGCGGTTTTGGAATACTTTTTGATCTTAAAACTTAACTTGTAAACTTATTAGATTTTTTTTAATAATATTGGAACTTTGTTCTGTTTTTGCATTTTTGTTGCTGTTTCAATTTTAATTTGCTGACAATCCAACTACTGAGAAGTGTTTTTATTTAACTATAAAAATTATATACAGGTTGAACATTGGCATTTTAAAGGTTCTGGATTCTGGTAAAAAGAATATTCATTCTACAAACATATGTTTTGTCTACCTTTGTGTCTTTTGTTTAAAGTGGAATTATAAAAGGCACCATGTGAGTATAGATAAGTAACAAGGGAAATAAAAGAAGTGGATAGAGGGCAGGGCTCGAAATTAGTGGTCATTAGTCATATTTTGCACCTATAAATTTTGTTTTGACGACCAAGATTTTAGACCTTGTCGTTATTTTTGGCACCTAACTTTATTTTTATTGTTTATATAATGCAAATTTCGATTGCTCAATCCTTTATTTTTCCTTCTACTAATCTCACAAAACATTGTTACTTTCGTTAGGGAGGAAACCTATGGTCTGCAATCTAGTAGACTGTGGCTAACTATAATACCTTGATTCTCTCCCCTAGCGTCTCAACATACCCTTTTCTATCTCTGTAAGGAAGTTTTTTAGGGATGGTTTATATTTAGCGGCATTTTTTGGCTTCATGCTCATTTTCGATTTTTAAGTTTGCTATCGATTTTTAATCACGAAGGCTACGCAAAATGAAATCTGTAGTAAAGTTTTTTTGGCGAAATGTTCACATGTGTATAATACTTTAAATTGTGATCATGTGCGATCGAAATCGAATATATAAATAGGCATGCTGGGTAAATGCCCAAGGCACTAAATTTTGGGAATGGAAAATTTCAAAAGTTTTTTTCTGTTTTTTTCCACCTATCTCTGATTTCCGTCAATTCGCTTTCACTGGAAAAGTGCCCATCTCCTCTCACAACCACTGAGAAAAAATTTCGGCATCATGTAAAATAAATTTATATAACATATAAATATCGTCATATATATTATAATAATGCCCATAAGGTAATCTCATACACCCCCCTACCCAACCCTGGATACCTCACAATTTTTTATCGCAGTCACATTTGAAGACGATTAATTCTTACATATTCTAGCAGAAAATTCCTAATTTTGAACTTTCTGCGGTGCCAGATTTCTTAAAACTTACCCAATACTGGGGCCGAGAAAATGGGTGTTTTATTCGATACTTTTCCGTTAGCATGACACCACTTAGGATTTTGTTCATGGTCACTGTACTTAATCGTAACTTTACGATATTTTTGTTGTCTAAAAAATCGCAAGTTTTTGATCCATGTTTAAAAGGGTTATCAAGCAACCATTGATTCAGCCCTTCCACTAATTCAGGCATGCACTTATGATTTCTTAAATACTCCCATTGTATTATTTAATTGCAGCAAATAGATTACTCGAGGGAACAAGGCGCCACTTACGATTTTTTTTCATAGTTAGCTGACGAAAAAAACGTAAGTTTACAATACTTACTTCTGAGAAACTACATAATGTCCACAATGTTATTTCCTGACGTTTTGTGTAGGATGAGTTCTGTTTTACACCTAAACCTCGTTTTGAATATTTCCAGATGGATTATACTATTTATACTATTTGGCAATTTCCAAGTAATGAGCAATCTGCAATTTCGTTTTTGCAGGAAAAAGGAATTCTCCATTCCGAGAGACTTTGTTCACATAACCGCCAAATGAAATTGTGTTTTCCAGCTTACGAGGCTCCGTCGTAACAAATTTTTGAAAATATATAATAAAAAAAAAATCTAAAAAATATACATTTTTTTCCTAACGATAACCCAGAAAACATTGCTCACTGACGTAAATTAATGATTTAATCATTGGCAAAATTATCATAAAAATGCGATCACAAAAAAAAATCGTGTCATCCTGTTAATAGAAAAGTACCAGTTTTTCTTTTCTTCTTTTTTAAAGTGACCTCATTTTTTCAACATTAAAGACACATACTTTTCCAATAAGCACTGTTTAAAGGCTTCCACAGTGCCAAGTGTTTCCCATACGTTATTCATTGGGGCCGACAAATACAAAAACACCTAGAGGGCAGTTTAAAAAATTCCAAAGAAAGCCTCATCCCCGGAAAACACAAACTTTACATCATGGTAGATTGCCGATGCTCGTTGGCATCCACTATGATATAAAGTTGGAAAAACTTGCTGAGGGATGTATGCTGTAAAGCTGTGGTCTCAACCTGGGGGTCATAACAGTTAATGGGGTCGCGAACAGGTTTCTGTGGGTCGCCGCAACTATTTTTGGTTGCAATTATTTTTATAAGGAATTTTATACCAAATGTTGTCGACACTTTTATATTTCAACATGGCTACACACATTGCAATATTCTACTAACGGTTGTTAATTTTATATCTATAATTAATATATTTTTATATTTAATGTGTTTTCCTTACTCTGTTAAAAATGCTTTTATTATGCAAATATGGTGGTGGCGAATAGGGGGTGGGTCGCTGATCTTTTGGTTACTACAAAAGGGGGTCACGGATTATTTTACTAGTGTAAAAGTAGGTCACAGCTTGAAAAAGGTTGGGAACCACTGTTCTAAAGTAACATCCAAATCTCTTGGTGGAAGGCCAAAAAACAGAAAAGCTTGGTGGGTGGGGGAACTTGCATATCACATTTTTGTCACAAAATTCCAAAGCTATGAGAACATTGGTGAAACTACATAACAATCTCACTTCACCAAATGTCCTTCAGATGTCGCCAAAACGAATGTTATGCCCTCAAAATCGGTCTGAGAATTTTTTAGGCATGGTCTATCTGCGTATCAATTACTTTATAGTGTCACCTTGAGACATTTTGATTCTGTCGGTAATGTTTTGTGAGCTGGAACATAATGAACAAATGTCAGATTTTTTTTTTTCCCCATGGACTAGAATTTATAGAGGTTCTCCAGAGATTTTTGTGATCCAGTACTTTTACTGAATCAGTAGAAGCCTAGTGGGTGGGGTGCTCCCCGCTACTTACTTAAAACATCAGATAATCCAGGCACTGTGACCTGTTATATGGGAAATGCTTATAATAGTGAAAATGGAAAAATAAGACTATTTAATAAAAAAAACCTGACTTGTTAATCTTTGTTGGTTGTTTGCGGAGGAAAGATTGTATTAACAACTTCTACAAAAACATTATGAAAGCTTCCACAAACAGAAGAGTCCTTTTTAATTAAATTCATGGTGTCACTGCATACCAATCTCACTTTTTGGTTGCCAACTTCATGTTTATGTGATACCACGATAGATTAGCCCGGAATTTTTAGAAATGTATTGAAAAAACTCACCTATGTTTTTGGAAATTTTCGTAAGAAAGGGTTTTGTAAGTTGCAAAAACAAACAGGTACCTTTTCATTAGCATGATGCTACTTACGATTTTCTTCGTGGTCAATGTACTTAATCGTAACTCTATGATGTTTCTGTGTCTAAAAAATCGGAAGTTTTCAATCCATGTTTTAAAGATTTATCAAGCAATCATTGATTCAACCTTTTCACTAATTCAGGCATGGACTGCAGACTATCCAAACAGACATGAGGCACAAAGTACTGAATTGGGGGGGGGTCGGTCTCCATCCTACTAATCCTTCCACTAATTCACGTATATACTGATTAATTCTTAAATAAAAAAAATAATCCATTTTTGCTCTTATTTCTATGTTGCTTTACAGCTTATAAACTTCTACTGGGAGAAGTAGAATTGCTAGAGGCAATGCTATATGATAACATAATTATGTCTTCTTAGCTCCAGTCCGTGAAAAAAAAATTCAGGAGGGTACGAGGACAACCTGCTTTATAAGGGTGTGGCTTACAGCAATGACAACATTACTGGTAATAATTAGTAATTCAACTACTCCAGCATAACTTCAAGTCTTCCTCCACTTACACTTTACTAATGAAGGAAACGCAATTTTTTTAACAGGTACGATTCTTTTAAAAATAAAAAGAACCTCCCCCTCCACCCAAAACGAAGTACCTACGAGGCGAATTATGCACATGGGCACTTTTACCACGCCTAAAAATTTCTCCAATCAGTTTTAAGAGTATAGGAAGAGTTTTGGCGACGTTAGTTGGCACTTGGTGGGTGAGATCGTTCTACAGGGTCCCCAACTTCACTAATTTAATTTTTAATTATGTTTTCCGGATTCGGAAAATATGAAGCCATTATGGCACCATTCAGAAAGAAAGTTGGCATCACTGGCAACACAAGGGGGGGATTGTGATATGCAGTTACACCAAAAATATTCAACAAACCCAGAAAATCTGACTTTCGAACATGACGGATGTCCAACAGCTGTTAGCATCTGCTATGATGAAAAGTTTAGAAGTCGCCAAAATTATCGCTATCTAAAGTAGTCCCAAGTATCTGGGCTAGAGTCACCAAGCCTTCTTATAAATCCATCACCGTCAGTAATACTAATCCTGTAGGATCATAAAAACATCAATATATGCAATAAGTTTACTGATTGTGTAAGGTTTGCTTTAAGATATTTTTATTTATTTATATTTTAATGCCCCAAAACTGTAATATGGGTCGGTAATCTGGAAGGGATCAATGATTTAGAATGACTCCCGAACCACAATGATTTACACACAGACAAGTTTACTGGAAGCCAAACCAAACCCTGTGGACCTAAATGCAGTTGACAAAAACACTGGGGTGCACTTTAAAATACCATTTTCAAAATATGAACTTGGGTTACTTTAAATGTGATCTCATGGTGTGAACCTACTAATTTTATTTTAGCCAATGTTAATTCAATTTTTTTTATCAAAACCTACTTTTTTGGTAAAAAGTAAGTTGGATTAAAATGAATATTTAAGCAATAAAAATAAACACGGAAAAACAGACAGGTAAGAATCTCTTGTCACCATAACATAATATGCCGTTAAAGACAAGTTCTTTTTATTTTAACGTTTATAACTATTTTGCATACATATTTAATACTTACTTGGTATCGCTATATTAACAATAAACATTGATCCTGCATTAACACTTGAAGCATTTAAAGTGCAAGGGGTAGTGTTGTTCAGCATTAATTCTTGAGCTGTTTTTGCATCAAGCGAAATCCATCGATGGTCGTGGAAGCTCATGATGTTAACCCTCTGCCTAGGAGCTAATACACTGTAAACCTGTATATCACCGTCAAAATTAATCCAAATAAGGAAAACGTTTCTTTCAGTTTCATTTCTAAACTGTACAGACACACCTTGAGAATTGCGACTAGATGCAAAATCTTTATATTTATTAAACATATCCGCCACTAAAAATTACCGACAATTTGTCACTTGTACTGGAAGTTTATGTTAAAAACTGGTGTTAAAAACTTGTAATATAAAAATAATAAAAATGTGTTTCCTAACTTTCAATAACGTTCTCCCATTTATTAAATTGTAGGATAAAAATAAAGCATTCTGAAAACAATAATTTCAGCAATCCATTGAAACATTTGTAAGGTTAAAAAATATCTTCAGAGAGAAGGGGGAAAACCGACAACAGATCCCACTGCCAACTCCATAAGCTACCTATCGCGTGGAGAGATGTCACTTCGATTCGCGTGCCGAAAATACGACTTTTGCACACTAGATAGCGCTCTAATCGCATCGTGTAATCAAAGAATAAACATCGAAAGCCTATTGTCAGTGTTCCTCTCAAAGTGTAGTTCTTAAACAACTAGTAGGGCGGGGTAGCCTATGAAGTGGCACGCAGGATTTTAGGAAAATTTCACAAGGAAAAGTATTGAAAGAATATATCTAATATAACAATTTGAAAACTGTACGAAAATATTGTTTGTTTGGATTTTTTATGGCGCAAGAGCATCTGGGCTATACTGCGCCAAACGAAAATAAACAAGTATAATTTTATGTGAACAATCAAAGTTCTAAAAGGGACATCTTCGCGGATGTCTAAGTAATTTTTAAAAAATCCACAGTTGAATACTGTTGAATGCAGTTGAAATCTTCTATCACTTACATTTAAATGTATATTAATGATACACACAAAAAATAATTATTAAGTTTACAAGTGAGACTAGTTAGCAAGAGCTAATATTATTAGCCAGATTTTGTCACTCTCATATCAGTTTTAGAATGTATATTCAATTTTCTTCCGAAGGAAGCGGTGGTGAGGATTCCTCAGACCCTCCTGCGGTAGTCCACGATAAGTAAAAAATGGTTTCAAGTGGTCAATGAGTGACCAAAGTTTAGGAAATGCTGATTGACATTCTTTGATACAAATCAAGAAAGGAGGTGGGGACTTAATGCTTTGTACTATAAGTGGTTGCTAAGAAATGGGCGTTTAAATTTTGTTGTGATAGGTTAGACCAGGGGTCTTCAAACTTTTCAGTCCAAGGGCC
>QLNU02015360.1:63611802-63639172 GCA_006491805.2 Dysdera silvatica
ATTAATGAATAAGAAGCAAAATGGCATTAAGGAAATACAGAATCTGGTTCCTTTTGGGCGGTTTTGTAAGAATTTTCATATTGCTGTTACGAAGCAGTAAAATTGTCTTAATTTGCAAATGATTTCGTAATTTCTTAATAAGACGATTTTACTTTTTAAGCAAAATGTTCCACTTTTGCATGGATGGATGTTACAGGAGAAAATTTAAATGAATAATGTTGTCAGACGTCAGTTGGTTCTTCTGTAGTTCTGCGACTACCTCTCGATGGTCTCCTTGTATTGCCACCTCCAAATCTTTTCTTATTCATAGGACTGGGTGTGGAGGAAACTTCAACAGATGAATCAGACGTATCTGGAGATGTACTAGCTGAGTTATTCCTTCTGCGCTGAGAAGGCCGCCGTGTTGATTTTGGTAAACTGGATGCAGAGCTTGAATGAGATAGAGGTTTTTGATCGGTTTCACTAGTTTCTGGAGCAGGGGTAAACTTGCGATTTCTTCCAGGCGCTTTTCTCACAAAAGTAGGCAAAGTCGGCTTTGGCTTTCTTTGCACAGTGCCCGTTGGGCGAGGTTTACGCATGCCTCTTGGTGCCAAATATTGTGGTCCATTAGAATGGGGGTCATTCTTCTGTTCCGCATTGTCCTTTGATTCACTTGCATCTGATTCGGAAGTAGCCGAAACTGAGGATTTAGTTAATTCAGGTTCCGGCGACTTTGCATTTTCTACTGCAGATTCCGTAGCTGGAGCAGGACTAGTTGTAGTTGCCTTTCGCCTGCCGGATCGTCGACGTCCATCTCGTTGAGAAATGGCAACATTCAAAGTAACCACAATAATTAGAAGAAAGAGGACGTTTTTCCCAACCTGAAAATAATAAAAGCAATTAACGAAGCGTAACGACATGGTTTTTGATAATATTTTAAAACTTAATTTTATTACGCTTATTTTGCATCAACTCCTGACAATTATAATAATCGGCATAATGAAGTTATTTATTAAAATATACAAGCACGCACGAAGTAAGATTGTTTGCCATGAAAAACAAATATTTATTTCATTTGTATTCAAGCGTTGTAAATCCTAGAGCAACCTCTAGCCGTACGCTTTATCTAGTCGGGCTACTGATGGAATTTATAAACATTGATTGAGATTAAAACGTGACGTTCCTAAATATTAGTTTCTGCTTTAACAAAAATGCCTACAAAATTTCGTTACAGGTTAAATGCACACAGTTCTTGTAGAAATAATTTTTTAAAATTGAAATATTTTCATTCTAATAAAGACGTGTAATATATGATAGGTTAAGAATAAACAACTCAGAAAGCAATTTCAATAGTATTATGTATAGAAGTCTTTTGCATATTTTGTGCAAATAGTAGGCAACGATATCTAGAAAGAACGAAAATTTTCCAAACAGTATTTTCCTGGAAAGTTGGACGTCATTCTGAGATTTTACTCTCTATACATCCGTGTGTGCTTGTATAAATCAAACCGTTTTACTTCAATATTTTTCATTTATATAATCCACAATTGCATACGAAAGATTGAATGTGATCTTGTGTGAAAACCATAAATTGTTTTTATTTAACAATTATATTAAAACGGGTCCAAAATGGCTGAAAGATTAAAAAAATACAAACTTTAAAATTAGGGTATAAGGGTTCGAATAAGATTATTTGGAACGTTAGCTGTGGAATTATTGATGCGTTCTAGAAAATAATGTTCGCTTATTTTTTATGGCGCAAGGACAGCCAAATTCATGTTGTGTTCTTGACTACAATTTTCCGAGGAATCCGAACCTCCGTCACATAAAAAATCAAACAGCAGAATGCGGATTTGTAGACAAATCGACAGGTGGTCTGTACCAGCTGGTTTCAAACGCGGATTTTTTGCTCGGTAGCCAAACGCGTTACCTCTACGGCACTCTACGACCTAGAAAATAATGTGAATGATTTCGTAATGTATTTTTATCTTAAGTATTATTGTACTTAACGTAATGCTATTGGCCACAAAAATTGCCTATGCTTTGGTTTAGACTTCACTTTTTTTCCATCTTCGTACAGCTATTAAGTTGAAAAGAACGATTTTTTAAGTTTTAAGAAAATTGTCTCAATGTGGCCAGTTTCCAAATCTAAGCAGCATATGCAGTCAAACCGATTGGAAAAATGCCTTAATTAAATACTGATACAAAATGTCTAAAAAAAAAAGAAGAATAGATAAAATGCTCAGTTCAATTGAAAATAAAATCGAAAATTGAAAACATCGAAACTGTTTTTGTCAATTCTTGTTTGCAAAAAAAACCCCTTTAATTATGGCGTGACGAAAAGACGTGGTGATGAAACGTTAAAAGCAACGAATTTTAAAGTTCACGCACAGTAAAAACGTGACGAAATTTATGGGTTCATACTCGGTGAAAATATTTTCAATATTAAAAAAGACAAAATAGAATAGTATATTGAACACTGTGAAGTATTTTCTCGCCTTTAGCTTTTTTTGCTTTACCAATAAAATTTCTTTATTCTCAGGAGTTTATTTGTGGACAAAATTTTATTTACCTTAATAGTTATTTAAAGTCTTAAGAGTATAAAATTCTGCATTTATCTCTGATAATATAATTATCTTCAACGATTTTTTAAAAGGTTAGGAGTCCTTGTTAGGGAAAAGTGGTAAAATGTTTCTGAATTTCTTCGATATAATAAAATAATGACAATGCATAATATACAATAATAAGATAGGGATATAGGTTTGAACACTCGTAATTATGAAAAATTTATATATGTGAAATATTTATATCACAAATAATTAACAATATAAGCAAAATGATATAATATAAAAAATAATAATTAATAGAATATAATAGAAGAATCATAACACAATATAATATTCAAAAATATTATGCTGTGTTATATAAATTATTATACTGTGTATATTAACTGAGACTGGACTGAAGCCCACAAACTTTTGGTTACAGGGTGTCTTGGCTATGACTATTTAACCACTGAGTCTAGACAGCGTATAACCACTGACTTTTCTTTACTACGTCTGTGTTGGATAATGGATTATTGGATTCCACTTATTTTATGTGCTGGATCCTAATTTAACAAACAGTTTATAATAAGAAATTTAATTTGTTTTTAATTTCATTTTTTTTTTATTTTATAAAAGTTTCTGACTTTTTTCATCTAATACGCGTTAACGTATGTATACAATGTTTTGTATATCGGAAGCAAATAATATTTTCCGTACCATCTTGTACCTTGGATCCTATTTATGCTACGTATTACGGTGATCAGTTCACTGTTTTAAACATTTTTAATTAGATGTGAAGCATCCTTTTCTTTCTTTCATCATTGTATTGTTGGCATAAAGGGCGTCCGTATAACTAAAGTGGGCAAGGCTTACGGACTCCTTATTTGAATAAAAACAGGCGACTTAAAATGATTAGCTCTGTCACTGATTGGCGCCAAACATACTAGGACAGTAGCAAGTTAAAAATTGATTCACATCCACAGTTTTATCAGTACATAAAAGCGGTAAATTAACCACTTCAACTCCTGTATGGTACTGTGGAAAATGTTGAAAGGTAATGACAAAAATTAAAAATACAAAAAAAAAAGAAGGTTACTCCTGCAATAATATAACGGGCAAGATAGTCTTTTAGTCCCATATAAAAGATATATTTTATGTAGAAAATACCAAATTAAACCAAAGCCAGTTTTTGCTGTATTTGTGGAAAATCGTTCATAGCATTGAACATAGGTAATTTTTTTTCAAAACTCGAATGCATGCCTAGCTACGAGTATATCATGCTTTTAGGCCTAGTTAATATGGAAGTGAAGATTTAACTGCACAGAGTTTAAGATATTTGGTGGCCATGGGCAGAGTCGCAGCTGCAGTCAGACCTGTTTATATCAAACTCTAATTCTAATATACCGAAGTTTTTCCACGTTCTTTAAAATTTGCAATATTTACCAAATGGTATATATACATATATCGAAGTTTAGGTATATCGAATATGTATTTGCAGCTCCCTTCAGCTTCGTAAAAAGTGAGTTCGACTGCATATTATTATGTGAATGCATAGAAGTAGGCAGGGTGCCTGCCACAACCTCCCCAGTTCCACTGGTGGTAAAGTTTTCTTATTTCTCCAAAGCTCCCATATTAGAAAACGAAATTCAGTACTGTAACTGTTATTTGGTCGTATCCTCTTCCGAGATCCTGACTACATCTATTTGTGAAAGTATAGTCGAACTTGAAAATTGAAAAAAGACTTAAAAAGGATGTTGAGATATGTAAAGACATATGGCAAATTATTTAGGGATTGGTTACAAGGGCTAATTTTAGAGGCTCGACTATCTGCGACTCCAGGACCCAATAAAGCGGGAGACACTGGTGGTAAATAGAAATCAGGATGCGGCCCTCTTTATCGATGGCGCTAAGCAACTGCCTAGCTTTGTCTATTGCTAAAGCCAGCCCTGACTAAACACCACACAAGTTAAGTTGAAATTAAATGTAGAAAGGAAACCTAAAGGTGATAACACGATGTTTCTACGTATTTACGTGTTTCATCCACACGCGCATTCTATTTAGATGTTCCCAGGAAACTTAATTTCTTTGTAAAATTAACTTCGATGACTGGAGATTTTTCAAACATTTTTGCAGTATTAGGTAATTCAGAAAGAACTATTACATAATCTGTTATTTAAAGCCAGAAGATCTAAACAATGCAACTACATTAAAACTATTTTCGTTAGTGCAGTGTCGGGGAATATTCAACGTAGACTTGAGTATGCCATAACATATCTATCCATTAGACATGCCTCTGCATTTCCCAGGAATCCTACTTTATCTTCGTGTTGATTCCAGAAGATTCGAATTGCTTACTAGATTGGAATTGCAGTAAATGTCCCCAGTAACGACGTTCAAAGGGCGAAGAAAAGTGTTATTAAATAGAAAAATACGTGTAATCCCATGAAGCATTTTCTGGGAACCCAAAATATCGCCGTTAAATAGAAATGGTCGTTAATTAGAGCGAAATTATTGAGAGGGTTTACTGTATTTATATAAACCTGTAGGTAGGTGTATTGGGGCACATTTTCAATCCAGGCTTAGCTCATCCTAGAAAAAATTTAGCACTTCACCGAAGTCTAGGGGGGCTATAGTACCTAGACCCTAAGGTTAACCACATCTAGGGCCGCCCTTAAGCAGGGTCGATTGGTGCCCATATCGTTGGCCCCACGAAGCGTAATTCTCAAATTTAAAATTTTTGTAATATTGAAAATTTCCCCAAAAATATTTTTGCTTCAGATCTCGCATTTCGTGCCATCTAGTTGTCATACTTTTTTTTTTTTTACTTACTCGTATATGTATGGGCCCCCGAAATATGTTTTGCCTCGGGCCCCGCATTAGCTAAGGGCGGCCTTGGCCACACCAGTGATCAAATAACGCTTATCGAGTATCCGAGCAGTTAAAAATTAAACGTTGTGTTCTAATCTAGTAATAGGGAGGGCAAAACGGTCGATTTTCTTTCCTAAAAAATTCAATGGAACTGAAAAAAATAAAAAATGAATGCAATTTTGCGATAAAAATTAAAGCAACTTATATAAATATGGTAAGAGCAAAAGTTTCGTAAATGGACAGGAAAGAACATTATATATAAACATAAAAATTGTTGAATAATCAAAAGCATGTAATACTGTTTTGTGGCCTCTGTAAAAATGGCAAGATTTCGACGAGATTTTGGTTTTCCCACCATTGACAATTGTCACGAAATAACGAATATTTTTATCCCATATTCTTATGAATATTAGGAATAATAGAAAAATATCGAAAGGGTAAATAATTTTCATTAAATTATTACTGTATTTTATGTGTATTTGAATAATTTGGAATAGGCAATGTGTATTTTTGAAGAAAATGAATATGTAAAATCATAATACGAGATTGGTTTGTGCATACTATGTATGGTGACTAAGGTTTTGGCCCCCACTTTCACAGAGCTCACACTAGAAGAAAAAGAGACGCAGTTTCGGACTGTTGTCTAACAGGGGACCCTTCCATAAAAACCTGAATTCAAAACATATATTATTCATCGGTAACTTACCCCACAAAAATTTATTATCAACTTGCCCAGGTGTTTTTTTTTATCGACCAATATTCACAGCAATTTTGTTATCTCTGCGCAGGGTAATAATAACCTTTATATTATAGTTGAGGATCAACTGGGGAAGAATTAGGGGAAATTACCCTTCAAATCCACAAAAATGAGGTGGAATTCGGTTATAATGCGCGCCGATTATAACGACCAGCAGCATATAACCACTGAATTTTTACAAAAAATTGATTTCCTATTTTTTTTAAATTGCTCGTTAAATCCGGATTCAAACAAACTTGTTCGCTAAAAGCGGTTAAATTGCATTGCGCTTAATCAGTATACCAAACAAAATCCATATTTTCCTCGCTATATCTGGAAATTTGCCAAATGCAAACTCGATGTAAGCCCACGTAAGGTCCCACTGCATTTTACATCCGCATCCGCCCAAAAAATAATCTCTCTTTGGATTTACTTCTGCCATACTATATACGCTTATAAGCGTGGCAAAAATTATTGTATATATACGCTTACTGCGTTAGCAAACTATCAGGACACCATAAAAAATTATAGAGATAAGTTTCCTTCAATAACATTTGCCCATCAATATCTAAAGGTATATAAGTGTAAAAGCAACACAACACTACGTAAAATACATTAAATATTAGTAAAAACGTTGTAAAGTATAGTCTTTGATGTTGAAAAGAACGTATCGATATATTTACTCGTTTCACAAAGACCTTACTGTTTTTCCTTTGTCTGGAATCGATTGGAGCGAGTTCCAACTGAACACACCATTTCACACCACAGATCTGTAGCATGGAATGGCAACACTATATGTTGAGTTGGAGCTCGCTCTAGTCGATGCTTGTCTGCAACGTGTTGATACGTTCTACTCAACATAAAAAATTACTCTCTATAACATCATTATAAATGTTCAATGTCTAAATGTATACACTTGGTAAACTAATATTAAAATCATAAGCTATTAATGCAATTAAAGTTACCATTTCTCATATATGACAAGCTTCAATTCCAATAATAATATCGGCCCAAGAAGAAAACTTAAAAGAGCCGTTCTATGTGCGTAATTCGACACACAAATAATGAAATTAGTTTGTATTGCGTTTATGAAACGAATTTAAGGTCAGGATGTTGGTCTTCTAAAATTAAATTAAAGTAAATTGCCTAGATTAGTCGTTTTCTAGCTTCTTCGGTTCACGACAGCCTTAGTGTATAAAGAATTTTCCATGGCGCCCAAAGGCAGACCATAGGCCTACTTAATATATGCAGTGCGCAGTTGTTCATTCGATGTCCTTCTTATCATCACATAATTGGTCTACTTATAAATCCATGTTGACTAAATGTCAGTGAAAATATTGACATTGCGCATAGACTAGGAACCAATGGCTTAGATTACTAAGGAGGGTGTTATTTTACTGGAGGACAGAATTTTACTGAAATAGAAAATCCAACGTCATCCATAATATCCTGGTACGTCGGTGAATATTATATGGTCGATAGAAGTCAAAATACGTGTGATGCACTTCCAAGTAAGAACACAGACACTGCTGTTTCATATATAACACAGAAGATATTCCTGTTAGAAACGATAGAAATTATTCCTTCTTTTTTCTTATGTAGCGTGTTTGTGGAAAAGTTGGCCATATGCTGCCGCAATGTTTTCTTAGGCAAGGGTTGAAAGATGTCCAGATAGGATCGGTATGAAAATGGCCTTAGTCTAGTGCAAACGAGAAGTGAAGTCTGTGATGGCACAAAGGACCGGACAAGAAGGACAGCTCCCATAGGAGAATCACAAGATATCAAGGTTCTGATATTGATGAAAACAGATTAGATTCTGATTTATTAGGATACAAAATATGTCTTTATTACAGTCTATTTGTATGTGCAAGATAGTTTGTATCAGTGACCTTCATTTGACATTAGCTCTGGTGATACATATATATACAGTGAAAATCGTTTATAACGACGCCGATTATAACGACCAACCGCATATAACGATGGAATTTTTACAAGAAGTTTGGTTTGCTATTCTACTCCATACTAAATATATCGGTTATAACGACATCGTATATAACGACGAAACCTGCTATAACGACGGCGATTTTGTAGTCTACGTAGATTCTAAGTAGGGAAATTCGTATCGGATATAACGACGCGACTTGACAGTCATAAAGCAGAACCATGTGGGTTAGTTATTAAAATTTAAAGTTAGTTATCAAAATTTAAGCGTTATTCTAATCTTGTTTATTTACAAATGTCTGAGAAATTTTTATTACTGCTAAACCTGAATATTAAAGATAATAAACTTAAAAAGTGATTTATTAATTGAATATCACGAGGGTCATATTCTTAAAGGGCCCATTCTATTTTTTCAGTGTAAAGCCCACAAAACACTTTAACCGGCACTGTTCTGAAGTCATTAGTATAATATAATAAATATTATTCATTACATTTGTTTTCTACATTATATACTTTAGTAGTATTTTCTAGAATTTTTGTCAATTTAAAAAACTAAGAAAATACTACGTATTTAGTGTAGCTAGCTATGACATAATATAAACGGAAATTAATTTCATTATAATTAAGTATATTTAATTTTGAAACCAAAAAGTTTAGTACTTTCTACTATCAAAATAATTTATAAAACTCTAGAGTACATTGCTATAGGCTACTATGATTTTAAAAAGATATCGTTTATAACGACTATCGGTTATAACGACCGAATTTGCACGGTCCCTTGAAGGTCGTTATAACCGATTTTCACTGTATATATATAGAGAGAAAGAGAGAGAGAGAGAGAGAGAGAGAGAGAGAGAGTTTATGGAATAGCCAGACCATGAAAATTCAAACAATTTGAGGTTTTGTTATGATGAGAAAAGAAGCACATGATCTTACGCGATATTACGTCTGTCTTTATAAGGTAGATTTTTTCCTTAAAATTGCTTTTCCAAGATATCATTTCTCCCAATATGTAACAATAATATCAAAATGCCCAATATTTCATGATATATATACATATAATTATGTTAATATTTATATACTGCTCAATTAAATAATTTCACATAAAAGACATATTATTTGGTCATATCATAATATTTTAATTTTGTTATGTATTTCCTTGTGTTCGTTGTTCAGTTGGGGAGCTAAGACTCATCAAGCCGTCTATTCATCGACTTTTTTCCTGGCTTCCTTGTGAGTCGTTTATTCTACATTGCGTGAACATTTATTATTTGTGTTCCTGATAAATAAATGAAATGAAATTTAAACAAAGCGAAATTCCTACAATTACTGCATATGAAAATATAATAATAATAATAGTCATCCCAATTGAGTAGGTGCACTGGGGGCCCATCACACCTAATTTAAAAAACTTCCTAGAAAAACTGGACATTACTGACATAAAGACAACAGACTTATAAAAAGTAGCCTTACTGGGCACCGCCTATATATTAAGAAGATATATGGACAGTTCTCAGGTTTCTGGGTGAGACTTGAACTAAACCAAGAAGTCCAGATCAAGAGGACAGTGATTATCTCCTTGATGCTGTGTAACACAACAATATATAACGAAAATAACAATAGAGTTCTATTTAATCGAGATACAATGCATTTCTTTGTCAATTATGACACTACTATATATTTCCAGGTGCCGTTCTTTGTCAACTAAAATGAATTTCAATTGATCCGCCTGGGAATCTGCAGGAAAAGACTTTCAGATTCGATACAGACTAGCTGCCAATGTGTTGGTAATATTGTTGCACTAAATGAAAACATTAATACTAAAAATATACGTGCGCTTTTTTTAACAGAGTTTACTGTATGTGGAAAATAAAATGAACTAACATTGCATGCATTTATAAGATCGTTGCAGAGACATGTTTAAAAAGTAGAAGTAAGCCCAACTCTTATAGTCTATCGAAATCATATTCCACATTGAACAAAACATACTTCACAATGCAACCAATGAGCGCGCCACTCCAAGATTAATTCTTCAGAAGTCAAATATAAGGTTATAATTTTTTTCTGGTATCATAGTTGTAAGTGAACACTTGTAGAGACGAAAGATTTATACCTGCATTATTTTTATTCTGTTGCATATAAAAATTTCGATTTTAGAATTGATGAGCTCTCTTATGTTAGTAGAATTTGGAGGTTATGAGTGATCTCAACAGAAAAACCAGAGAACGTGATGCAGGATATAAAGAGAGAATACCTGTTTCGAAGTGAGGCTATTCGTTGAAGGTTGAATTTAACAGTACAACGTCAAACGAGTAGACAGTATTATAGTTGTAAAAAGATAAGGAAATGTAATCGAGGTTGATAAAAAGATATCTTGGTGAATAAAAAGTAGCATTTCAAATTATTTTTGTATTTTTGTTGATTTTAGAGTATTTGGCATGAACATTAGAGACTTATTTGAGAGTTGATTGCAGAGTAGTTGCTAGAAAATTGATTTTAGATATAAATATATTAATATCGTATTTATATTAGTATTATATTGGTCTGAATTTATATTTTTATCAATAAAAAGAAGATATTTGGACTCAGAAGCAGTGGTGTAGTCCTTAAAAATAAAGTAGACTAGCGCTCTAATAAATCAGGGGTGGATGTACGGGGAGGATCAGGGGAACTCCTAACCAGTCAATAGCCCATTAATCTAATAGGGACAGAAATTATCATTATGTATGGGTTTTCGAGCTGGTATTGCAAGACTCCCCCGGTGCCCCTCTGGATCCAACACTGTCTACAGAATATAGCTTCGGGACATACAAGCGTAAAAGTAATAATAATGTGATACAAACGCAAGTGCCCAAGCCGAAGTCAACCAGGAATGACTTCTGAAGTGAGCTAACAAAATAAAGAAAACAATTGAAAAAGATAACCAAAAGACCACCTTTTCGCCCTTGTCGCCTTAGTTGTGTTAAATAACGTATTTTGACTATTTTCGGAACACAGTTTGTGATACGTGTTCCAAGCTATAGTTTCGTTTAAATTCCCACGATTCTTAGTTGATTTATTCAAAATTTTAGGGTCATTGCTCTAAAAAATTTTTTTTCTTAACAGAATTGTAGAATCCACATATTTTTTATTTACAGCTTGAACAGAATTTTGTTTTTAAAATGTATGATTTCCTAAAATTTTGCCCTAGCGCCGCTAGGCTGTGCTATGCCTCAACTACACCTCTGCTCAGAAGTGTTTATCGTGGGGAAATTTGCTTTGAAGTAATTGATGAAATGCATTATTTTCATTATTTCATTGTGGACCAAATGTGTGAGACGGTTAATTTCGTTATTAAAAAAAAAAATGCAAGTTTGAAACACTTGCATACGAAAGAGATGACATATTTTTTAAAAGGTAAATCATAATGAATCTAAAGAAATTTAGAAGTTTAAATATTATATATTCCTTCTTGAAAATTAATGATAAATTGGAGCAGTATAGCCTAGATGCTCTTGCGCCATAAAAAAGCCAAACAAACAAACAAACAAACATAATGATACATTTCTAAAAACAGATCAGCTAAAAATCTAGCATAAAATTTTTAATATCCTTAAAGCATCGTAAGTGAATTTATAAAGAAATTCAAGTTTAAAATAAGGATTGCTTAAAAATGTGGTTTATATGTTTGTTTTATTGCAAGTATATATACTTTTAAATTGGTCCTTTTGCACGAAATAATCTATTGCATTCTATTACGACTTATATACTTATTTTCCCAAAAATGTTGATAAATAATTGTATTTTCACCAGGAGAGGGTTGATAATTCAAGTTATAATTTTTGCAATTAGTAAATAAAGAGGAAATTTTGCATTTCCAAATTTGTGTATCAGGACTTGCTCTGGTTGATGAAATGCTCTAGCATGGTCCGAAAAGCGGAATGGAGAATCATTCAAAACCTAGGCATATATTTTAAATTATTCTTCATTGTTTATTACATGATTACAATTTACAAACATCAACATTTGTTTATGTCCGTAATTTCTATTGAGGCAATAAAAGCGATATTAAGAATTCGTGCTGAAAATCCTGTACATAGGTGAAATATGTAACACCATCATACTTTATAATTTAATAAACCAATAACGTAAAATTTACAATACTAAAATACAAAATATGGAAAACCACAACTTAAACTAATGTGGAAATAAAATTAATATGCAGTAGTGTTAAATTTCTTTTAATTATTTTTTTTCCTAATAAAATAAGAGTGGGAGGCAAGAATTCACCGAATAGTGAAAAAAACCAAAAAAAAAAAACCAAAAAAAAAACCCAGTGCAATTCCTTATCAGAACAATAAAAGTTTGCGAGAATAATACATTCCAATAATCAGACCCTAACTGCCAAAATAGTTCCTAAAGGTTTGTTATAAAAGGAAGTTGATGAAGCAGACCACATTGTGGGAGAGCACGCATGGCTTGCAATTTCGGCCTTTGCTTTGGCCTTTTCTTTAGTATATCTTTCGATAGCTGTCTTCAAATGCAACGAAATGGATATACGTATATAAGATTAGGTTGCAAAGTCATCCGCCTCACCTTTAGTGATGAAATTAGATTATTTGGGCCCTTGGGCAAGAAATCCCTTTGGACTTCTAATTCGTTAGGAGGGGCCTCAGGCTTTGCCTACTTTTACTATATGATACTTACGCCCTTGATCAACTTTCAAACGAATGCTATAATAATAATAATAACAATAATGGAAATGGGTTACTTTCACCATAAAGAATTACTGACATACAGGAAATGCCATGCAATAGTGCGGAAAAGGTTTTGGGGGCGTTTAATTCTTTAACGGCATGAGCAACACAACAAGGAAGCGCTCATGAAAACAACCTGAATAATTACAAAGACATAGTCCGTCGCTACTAGAATTCTAATACTAAATACTATGAGAATTTCATTCACAAGATTTTGTTCTCTGGGGTAATCCTTTTTGGTCCAGTAAATATATATCCGTTTGTTCTCAAAGCTTCTCATATATAAAAAGCGATCAAAACGTCCCGTTTTAGAAACGAATAACTTACCATAGCTGAAACTCGAGATTGGCCTCTGAAAATGAGTGAAAGCCAGCCAAGTTGACCGACATAAGCTTTTATACCGGCGTATCAACCGTCCCACTAAGCATTTGGTGTCACCGCATTTTTAACCAATCTGCGGTCTGTTGAACATCATACTCAGACCGGTTAGCTCAATAGTGGCTAGTTTTATCCACAACTAATGAAAGAGAAAAGAACCAGTCTCCGAATAAAGGAAATAAAATTATTTTTTACTTTCTCTTGTAAAGAACGTCAACGCCTGCCTTAAATGTAGGAAACAATTGGATGTGGAAGAGCGAATGCGACGTGGATAGATTACCAGTCTTTAGCTAAAAGCGGTCAAATCGGGACCCTTTGCCCAAGTAGAATTACATGGACGGAATTTCTTTATCTTATAATCCATTAGTGCCTTAATTTCCCATCCCCCTAAATCAGGAACAAGTCTTAAGTCTAGACGTTGTTAATGTACATGTTCACAACTTTCCTTTCTTCCTCATTTTCGCATTAGTACAGGTTATTTCTGGAATATTTTTTACTTTAGAATATTCAGTAATCACTTGTATGTGCTAAGAGGGAATTTTTTGAATTAGTGTGAATTGAGATATGCACAATATTTAAATGTGAATTCTATAATCTTTTATATATTTGACATTCCGGAATTCATAGTAAGTTTATGTAAGTTTTCATGATTACAGTATTTACTGTACGGTTTCTTAATGTTTATGAAAAATTCAGTGTGCCTAGATTTTTTTAACGTAGTTCTTTTAATTATTTTTAGTTTTTGATTATTATAATATTTCAAAATAATACTTCGAAAGTTAGACTGATTTATATATGAATCAGTATGCATTGTATGGTTAAATGCAAGAAATTTTCACTGGAATAGAATATAGTGCTATCATTGTGGCATACAAAAGCAAACAGAAAAATGCTTCATAAGAAAAAGTCTGCATTTCCCGTTTATGGTGAAAATAACATGACTGATTGCTTAAAATGAAAAATCTTTACACATATTTTTTTTAAGAATAAAGTAGTAATTTTAATTGAAGCGATGATTAACAAACCGAGTGCATTCCCATACGTTAAGCTTAAAAATATTAAGATAAAAACTTACAATTTACAGATAACATTGGTATGTTATGGTATAAGAGATATTTTGTTCAGTAATATGCTATATAAGATATTGAAGATGAAAATAACACAAAAACATTCGGCATAGAGAAATGATAAAATAATTTTTTTGCCAAGGATAGCATAAGTGTAGTAAGCAACTACGAGGTTGGCTTCTTTGGTGAGCATTTGGGAATATATTTCCGTTTCCATGGAGCCAGAGTTGAGAATATGGGCTAAATCGGATTCCACCTGAATAAACTTGGGTGTTTATAAAACCTATTATTGTTGGAAAATCACTTTGAGCTGTCAGTTTTAGTTTAAATAAGTTTAAGAGAAGTTTTGAATGTAAAATTTAATATTGAAAGGCGTGGGTCATATATATTTTTACTTAGTACATAAGGCTTAACTTTAACGCATAAAAATTAATAAAATAAGAGAGCTGTTGCTAAAGCGAGTTCGCCACCAAAAGTAAATTATATTCAAAAATTGAATTAATTTATTCATGGAATTGCTTGATACATCCAGCAACAGCCTATCGACATAAGAGGATAAAAACTTTTTTTTTATATATATAAATATTGCAGAACTATTTTTTCTTATAAATTAAACAAAGCTTTGTGTCAGACATACCTGAAAGGATTAGGGACACAGATTTCTGCTTTTTTATTTGTTACATTTCTACTGCTTTTACTTCATTGATATACTTAACTTTCAACTAATAAAGCACATTTTCCCCATCAGGGACAGCCCTAGCTAGTACGGAGCCTAATTTTGGTCATTTTTCTGCGGAGCCTCAATTAGATTATACATCATGTATATATATATATATATATTCCCCATATTGCATAGCCACTAGATTAGAGGTTCCCAACCTTTTCCATACCCTACATGCAAAGGAAATATTTTATTAATATTTGCGCTCCCTTTTATAAAAGAAAAATCACATTTGAAGATGAAGAAATATATTTTCTAAATTTTGTACCACATGCAATACTATGAGTGAAATAATTAAACATAAAAAATAAACTTTAAACTTGATGCATATGAATTGAACAATTACATTTCAATTTATTTCATTGCTACTTCTTAACGCACACCTGAAACTGGCTAAATGATGACTCGTTATACTCAAGGATATAGATCACTATTTGGTGCATCTCCCTGAAATTCCATATGCGAAATTGAGAGTCTAATCTTAGAAAACTGATCGAATCCAAATAAAATGAAACAATGGAAGATGGGACGATGAAAATACGGAAAATGGCTTTCGTCCTTAGATAGCAGGGTTCCCCAATCTTTTCTATACCTCACATCCCTCGGAAATATTTTATTAACATTCGCGCACCTTTAAAAAATTAATATCACATTTGAAAATAAAGTTTCTAATTTTTAACTACATACACACAATACAGTGGGTGAGAAAATATTGAACTTAAAAAATCAACTTTCAATTCGGTGCATAAAACGCACATATAAACTGAGCTATTACCTCCTAATTTATTTCATTATCACTTCTCAAGACAAACTGGCATCTGACTGAATAATGATCCATATCTTAAGCAGACAAACCACCCTTTGACGTTTTGCTATGAAATTCCATCTTGCACACCAAGTTGGGGGCCTTACACTAGATCGTAGTTTTACAAAGTTGGTAACTGTTTTTATTGCATTTACATTTATTTTTCGGTGTTAAATTGGACTTGCATTTCTACAAACCACTAATTTGCGAACTGCACTTTGTTATGAATTATTGTAGGGGGTCTTCAACCTTTTTCAATCCAAGGGCCAATTTTGCTTATTCTTGTTGGCTCGCGGGCCGCACAAATGTACCGGCAATATTAGGACTAAACAAAGGCTGATCCAGGAGTAGGGTGATCCTCCTTCATTCGTTTTTGTTGCCGTTTTCTTTTAGATCTCTATATTGGCTTGCCCCCCCCTCCCCGAAAATATTTTCTAGATCCACCGCTGTAACTGAATATGCATATATTACAATGTAAAATACACATGGAAGCAAAAAAAAAAAATTTACAATACTTTTAGTTATTAATATATAAAGCGAAATCAAACCTTTTAGTGAGATTTATAGCACTGTTTATTTTTAACAAGCCTGTCAGGTCTTATTTTTGACGTTGCAACCCTAAGAGTGTTTTTAAGATTGACGTCGGTTATTCTGGTCCTAATTTTTGATTTTACTAACTTCATTTTTGAAAAGAGTTGTTCGCAGACGTAAGTTCTCACGAATAGTGATATCGTTTTCGGAGCATGCAGTCGGATGGTTGGGAAGATGTTCTTATCGATGTATTTAGAATAGAATTCAATGAGTCATAAGTTGAATTTTATTTTAAAATCACTGTTGCACTGCAAATCAATAAAACTATCTTTAATGACCCTATGCGCAAGAAAATTAAAGTAAAACACGATTGAGGGAAGACCGTGTGTTTAGTTCTCTATGGTTTTAAAATATTTATTACTAAATGTGAACAGAATACAATAAAATACATAGATTTAGATTCACAGGGAGCAAGAAGTGTATTTTTGTGTAAAACTTTGTATTTTTTCAGGAGCCAGCGAGCCACAAAAACGTGTCGTCGGATCGCGTAGCGGGTTGAAGACCCCTGAACTGTTATATTTCCTGAAAAGTATTACAAAGGACTAATACTAATTCCAATTTAAGAATTTTTGAAATGGCGATATTCTTGTGTGTTCCGTAGGAAATCGTAAAACATAGAGTCTACTGAAATTAAAATATAAAGTATTAATACTATTTAAAAATTTCTTCGTGCACCAGGAAATCGATAACAAAACAAAGGAATAAGGTTTTACTTTAATTTGCAGTACTCAAAATTTATTTAGTTATTGATTGATTTTACTGCAAGAAAGATAACTCATCAAGTTAAACTGAGTTTAGATCGTTGCAAAAAGTCGTCTTAATTAGGAACTGAAAACCAAAATTACCCGTCTGCAAAGCACGGCACGGGGCCCATTTTAACCACTTAGGTTGAATCGGCAGAAAGTTGCCTCTGTTCTACGGACCGAAAATTAGCTGTTAGTGACTGTGAAAGTTATATTGAAACAAAAATGGGGGTAAAAAAATTCCTGTGAGTTTGTGGAAGAATTATTCCAATGCACTAAATTCTAATTGAGATTGTCGTAGTAATGACTTGTTGTTTAATGTTTTGCACCACAATTTTCAAATACATAGTTATACAGTTTTGTGCAAAATTAAAAACCATACAGGAGGTCTAACTTATAGTAACGTGACTTAAATTCCACCGCCTCGAAATTAAGTATTAAAGCAAGCAATTTTTTAAAAAATTGTGTAAATACAATACATTATTTGCATAACGTATCAATTTATAATGAAAAATTATTTTCAAAATAAAACAGAAATTACATAAAAAGGTTAAACACTGGTAAAATAGCAATGAAAAAGATCACTCAAGCTTTCGGACGCATCAGCAGCAGTCCTTCATCAGGAGTAATGACGATGTTATGTTTCTGTCTCTTTTTTATACTTGAAATTTCTGGAAAACCCTTCATCAGAGTAGTCCCGCAGAATGGGAAAACCCAATGAGAACCAATGGGAGGCCTCCAATAGAATCATGGAAGAACCCCAATAGGGACCAATGAGAAACCCACACTGCGGGTTACCTAATTTGGGGATGTCTCATACATTTCAGAGTAAGAGTTGTTTATAAGTTTCTGGAAGTGGTTGTGATGTATTAATGGCTTTCCCGTGTAGTTTGTAAGTTTCCCAAGATTCTAAGAAGAGTCTACTATTCTTGTTTGTGATGTGACGGTGTAGTATTTTTGTTGAGTCCCAGTCGGGTTCGTGTCCGTGTTGTAAAGCGTGTTCTGCCAGACGTGAGGCTATGTCTCCTTTCGCGAGTGCTTGTTTGTGTTCTTTTTTTCTTGTTTTGATCATTCTTTTTGTTTGTCCTATGTAATGTTTGTTGCAGTCTTTGCATGGTATTTGGTATATGGCGCCTGTGAGATCTTCTGGTGGAACTGGGTCTTTAACTTTTGTAAGTTGTTTGCGAAGTGTTGTGACAGGGGAATAGAATGTTTGGATATTTGCCTCTTTAAGGATGCGAGAGATTGTTTCGGAAATGCCGTGAATATATGGAATAGATATGCGGGTGTGAGATGTATTGTTTAAAGATGTACTATTGGGTCTACAGTTTCTGAGAATGAATCGTTTAGGTTCTTGTACACAGATCTCACGATAACTCAATCTTCACCTCAGTTTACCGTAAACCCACACATACAGACAGATATCTCGATTTTAAATCGCATCATCCAACATGCCACAAAGCTTCCGTTGTTAAAACATTAAGTCTTAGAGCGAATTCTCACTGCAGTAATGAAACACTTTCAAACACAGAAACAAAACACACACACACGGCACTTAAAAATAATGGATACCCTAAATGTATGACCCTAAACAAAAAATAAATAATAAATTAATAAAATAAATAAAAATTAATAATAAATTAATAAAAAATAAACAAAATTAATAATAAATTAATAAAATAAACAAAAATTGGCAATAAATTAATAAAAATAAAGAAAACAATAATAAAAAATAATAAAATAGCAAAATATAAATAAATAATAGTTCTCATAATAACGGCTTCTAAATTAAAATTTTTGTCTTATGCGCTTTTTTTGCAAGCTTTTTGCACCTGTAGAATACTAATTCATATTGCTCTAAAATATAGTTATTTTTTAGGATTAGCTTTTAATGATGCAACTCAGATTTCTGGTAGTTTATGTTGATGTTTGAAATACTCAGTCTTAACTGATAATTTCTTTGACATGTTTATATAAAAAGATATTTCACTGACTCAGTCACACATAGATTACTAAGCCAAGGGTACAATAATTAAATATATTAACTGCAATTAGGAAAAAGGAAACCATGCAGCACTTCCTGAACTTGAGTGTGTTTAAAACGCGAAGTTATAAGTCATGGAGCATAACATTGTTTTAACAATTTGTGGCGTTTACCTAGAAGGAAACAACTAATCGAGCATAACGTGACAGGATAGGCATGTATTGTTATGTGGGCCTTTAAATAACAAGGGTTTCTGCCTAAGAAGAAAAATGCCCTATAAATACAAGAAAAGCGTGATCCTTTTCCTGTTGAATCAAATTATATTTATCGCTTTATATTACTTTTTTTTAAGCTACCGAAAAATTAAAATTTTGAATTGAAATTTTGAATTTGCTCTATTGTATACTATTGCTGTTTAATTATGCAGAGTTTTTTTTAAGAGCAACAAATGCGCTTTCTCTCAAAGCTTGCAAAGGAATGTTTTTTGGACCCTAAAATCATTTACAAGTTTAGATATCAATAAAAGAAAATATGTGAATCGAATGATACTAACCGAAAATATAAACGGAAAATTTTAAATAAACGCAAAAATAAAGAATATTATATATATTAAATCAAATCTTCAAATCAATGTATTTATATTGCTATATTATTAGAATAACCAGGTAAGTTCGAAACGGAAACACTTGGAAGATAACGAATAAATTCTGTAGATATCTTTGTTAAAGTGAGAAAGTTCAAATGTAATAGCTCTAAGCAGAGAAGTTGGTTGCAGATAGGGGAGTAGACTCAAACACGGTTTATACTGAATGAAATGACAGTCCCATAGCGTGTTAATATTTTATGAAAACTTAGCTTCCCCCACAAAAGAAAAAAAAAATCCTACATCTATCATTGGCTTAGTACGCAGTAAACAGAATCCATCAATGGGGAAAATTCTTAATTGGGTCCCAAAAAACCACCAAAGGCAGAGGAAACCTAAATAAGAAAACTGGTATTTGAAGGAATTTTCATTAGTTACTTGATAATGATTAAATATATGACAATGATTAACCTATTAGGCTCTAGGGGATTTGTATGCTATTAATGAAGAAAGGGGCTGGTACAGTATGAAAGCAGAAGGCATTAAGAATTGCAAAAAAAAGATTGAGGCTGTTTTTTATTGTGTGATCCTGACTATATAAAATGGACGTTCTTACTTGTGTAGTTCATTTAAAGAATTGGATGAATTGGAAAAATATATCAGATAGAAAAATAAAGAGCTGATTTAATGTAAAAGATGCTATCTAATATATTTATGAGGAATAGAAAATGAAAAAAAGCAAGCGATGTTTAATTCTTAATTTAGATTAACAGATTATTTGAATGTAAAAGTATATTTGATTAAACTATAAAATTGGGATACGACCAACACAGACAAACTAAAAATTGGTTTAAATAAGAGTCCCAAATAAAGTCATTCTTATAAACAGATTAAAGAATTTTTGGAAGAAATTACAATCATGTGTCTAGAGAAATCAATGTTTCAGGATAATTCAATTTTTAGAAAGAATAAGACAACAAAAAAAGGAAATGAAAGTTTAAATATATGTATGTGAATTATCGTATTAATATTAATTTTAATATATTCTAATCGTCGGCTCACGGAAATGCTGTTTAAATCAGTTAAAGAACTATTTAACGTTTTTATATTCCAAATATTTAAGAAAATAACAAACTTCAACAGAATCGTAAAATAATTTTTGGAAGAGAATCCCGTAACAAGCTTCGGCTTTATATTCTCTTCCAATTCTAACCCAAATCATAAACGTAAGCTCTAAAAGATTTCTTCTATGTTTTTTCTCAAAGCGCTGATGGTATGTACCTCACGAAAATGTATACAAAATTGGGTTAAATAAACATTATTATTATTATATTTTGAGAAGCAATTAACGTAGTGTAATAGTTTGCATTACATAACTTTGGTGTTTATTGTTAGCATTTTTTTCAGCTACAAATTTTATTGTTAGCCAATTTTTGAAGAAAAACCCATAAAAGAATGAGTACAGAATCATCTCCGAAGTGGAAATAATAAAATTGATACACACTATAGTTCATAAGATATGTATATATTATAGAGGATCCAATCTATTAAATATATTAGCAATCTAACTATCATCAAATGATTAGAGAGGGAGAGGGAGAGGCGAGAAGTATCTAGTATGCTTTTCAGCAACAAATTGGAATATTAAGAACCTATAAATAAATAAGCATGTAAGAAATGTAATATAAACTAAACGCGAGAGAACATTTTGGTGTATATAAATCTGGAATTTATAAATTGCTTTTCAACACTGCAAACTCTAACAGAAGAAGGTATCTTGAAAGTTTATGGAAAGGTTATTACCACAATTTTTGTAACTCAAAAGAAATCGGTGACTGTAAAGAGAAGCAAGATATCCAGGAAAACAAAACGGACTATGAAAGAACTAATACAAGTGAAAGGGGATAAACGAAACTTTATTTCTGTAGTTGAATACGTAGAACGCTTCGTAAAATGTTATACAATAACCTTATGGAACACGAAAAAATTCAATGGTCAGTTAGTAAAGAAACCTATTGGGAAGAATAAGCATGTATTCGAAAAGATGAAAGGCACTTATCTACGTATTAAGAAAAAATAGCCGCGTTTAAGAAAGCATATTGCTTGCATAAAAAAATAGCACAAGAAAATAATAGTATAGGCGAAATACACTGTGCAAATAATTTAGAGAAAACATCCACACACAATCATAGCTGTAGCTAAGAGCAATCGTTAGCAATTGTTTTGGCGAAAAAGTGATGCCCCATCATCAGAACAAAATGCTGTCTTTTTCTATTGTCCTCTGTTATAAACAACAAAGGCCGTATTTGTTCTGATGATGGCGTACTATTTTTCCACCGAAACAGTTGTTAGCAACGGATCTTAGCTACAACTGTGAATACCTGGGAATTTTCATCTAAATCATAAGGATATTTTTAGAAGATTGAGAAAATAAAAGAAGCTGTTTGTGAGACCCTGATGATGTGATTTATTTATTGCTCATTATTATTTTTCAATATGCGTTTTATACTGTGTATTTTAAAAGTTTGATTCAGAAATCATTTACTCGGAAGACTTACAAAAGAAGTCTGATTTCTGTCTATTAAACATATTTACTATTATTTCGTTTAAAATTCATTAAAATTATTATTTTTTTTAGTTTTAGAGAATTTATATAATAAGGAAATTGATTTTTTTCTTTTGAGATTTATGTAATGTGTATTTATATAATAATAATTTTTTATCCGAAACGATGCTTTTGTTTTAAGGAACAGCTTCGTATTTATATTTGATCTATCATCGTTTCCTGTTTGCCAGTAATGAAACCACACACTTCGCTCGCGTGCACCGATACTTCTTTTCTTTAACTGGATGTACAAAATTCTTTTGCAACGTACTTATAAATTACTTCAATTTATTTAACAAGATTATTATTAAATTTTAATATTTTAATTAAGAATATATGTGTGTGTGTGCGACGCTACTTGTATGAAAAAAGAAAAAACTTCAGGCAAGGATAGCATTGTGCGTATTTGAAAAGAACTAGAAAAAAAAGTGAAAATTGTACGCACTTGGCAAATTCTTTAACGCATGCTTTCGTATAGCATACCTTAGAGATAGCGCAACATTAATTCTATGAGATAAAAGTTGATGAGGCAGGCGGTTTTCTTTCTTTCTTTATTGATTTATCTTTTTGTTTATTATTATTTTTTTTAAATTTGCCTGTGAGTGGTTACATAATTGTTAGCTATGAAGAATTATATGTTTTAGGTCACAAGACATACGTGAGATCTGCGACTGGACCGATGTCTTAACGTAACCTCTACAGAAGGCTGCATTTATACATGCAAACAAACTTGTTAATAGTTGAATCCAGATCAGCCCGAAGTTGGCCATCATAATAGCTGAGACGAGGAACTAAGCGTACAAATAAACGTAGCACTACTCAAAAAATGCATTAGAACTAATAACAAAGTTGTGTGAAGAGTTGTTTTGGATATTGAGTAAAACGCGTGTCCTTCTTTAGCCTATTAGACTTGTTTTGAAAATCGCTTATGTCAAACAAATCGGCCCCCTCATTTCCTGTCACTAAAATGTTTTCCACGAATAGATGGCGCTGCTGCCAAACAATCAGCCTGAAACAGCAGCTTTCCGTGGTTCTCGGAGTTCGCTCCAACCGATCCCTGATGAAGGACAGCTATGAAACCCCTCGATATGCTTTACCCACCATCCCAAACTACTCTTAACGTCGTTGTTAGGGATTCAAGTATTACATAAGCAATATTTTGGCCATTTCAACCCTCCTCCCCCTCCATAAGCAAAAATTAACATTGGCTAATATTAGAAAATAAGCACAACAGCAACCCCCTCCCACAAAGATGCTTACGTAATACTTGAACTCGCCCTTACGAACTTCGGTGAAGAAACTAGTTTTAGGCAAAGGGGATTCGCCATATACCAAATTTATGAAAATACAATCAAACCTCGTTAAGACGAACACGCTTAAGACGAATTACTTTTAATACGAACCGTTTTCTGAAGTTCCGTCAGATTGTATAGCATACTATGCTTTCTGGATAAGACGAATTACTGTTAATAGGAACAGATTTTCTGTTCCCCTTGGTGTTCGTCTTAACGAGGTTCGACTGTATGTTATAAAATTTCTAAAAGAAAATCATATAACATGACGTTATAAAATCTTACGTTATATAACATGGTAACTGCCATCTATTTTCAGCTGCTAAAGGTAAAAAAAAGTTATATAACATATAATAATCTGTCCGGAATGCAAGGACATGTTATATTCGATGTCATTTTAGAAAGGCAGAGTAGAATGCCAATTATACGAACTTGGTTTAACCAAAATGGCTTGCTAACTCTGTTTTTATTGTTACTATCATTAGTAATAGTCGTGGTAGTAAACACTCGTCTAATATTTCTCTGCAATAAAGTTCATATTTGTTTTCTAGTCGTACTCCAGCATTAAGAAAGAAACCAATATAAATGATACAGATATCGGACGTATAAAGATATATGCATGTATTTTATATAAGAGGTTGTCCAAAAATTCCCGGAACAGTGGAATATCTCGAGAAATACACTTCGGATAAAAAAAAAATGTTCAGTATTTTTAAAAACTATCCAATGACGCCAAAATTGACCCCCTCCCCTCCTCCGGGGGGTCGGGGAGATAGGCAACTTTGAAATATAAAATTTGAACCTCTATTATTTATTGCAGATTTGGATTCTCCAGAAATAAAAACATAACTTTGACCTACGATTTTTAATTTTTACACTCAAATATGGCGCTATAATCGATAAAAATGGAAGAGTATAAACGTTTGAAAATGGGAATATCTCGAGAAATACACTTCGGATCGAAAAATAAAAAATACGTGTTCAATATTTTTAAAAATGTTTTCCAATGATGCCAAAATTGACCCCCACCCCGTGGGGGTAGGGGCAACTGTAAAATCTTAATTGGGAATCCCATTTTTCATTGCATATCAAGATTTTAGGGAAATAGTACGTACTTTTCATTTTAAACATTGCTTTTCGCTTCCTGATAGACGGCGCTGTTATTCCAAAAAATGATAACCGTTCACTCCATCCCCTTGGGGAGGGGAGGATCAATTTTGTTATCATTGGATAGCTTTTTTACAAATATGGAATACTAATTTTTTATTTTTTGATACGCAATATATTTTTAGACATATTTTCATTTTCAAAAGTTCGTACCTCTTTTCCATTTTTATCGGTTATAGCGCCATTTTTAAGAGTAAAAATTAAAAATCGTAGGTCAAAGTTATGTATTTTTTTTTCTGGAGAATCCAAATCTGCAATAAAAAGGGTTCATATACTGACGTTGCTAATTATAGACCGATATCAATATTATCGGTGTTTACAAAAATACTTGAAAAACTCATTTATAATAGATTATTAAAATACTTTGAACATAACCACATCATACAGGAAAATCAATTCGGTTTTACTAAAAATAAATCTACTGAACAAGTATTGTTAACGGCAACAGACTTCATATATTCGGCTTTGGACGGTGGTGACTCATCAATTGGAATTTTTTTTGATTTGTCACGGGCATTTGATACCATTAACTATGATAGACTTTTATATAAATTACAATTGGCAGGTATATGCGGAAAGCAAAATCTTCTTTTCAGAAATTACCATTTTGGAAGATCTCAATATGTGCAAATAAACGAAAATCAATCTATCGCCAGATCACCTCTATGTGGGGTTCCTCAGGGGTCGACATTGGGACCTTTGCTTTTTATTTTTTATATTAATGATCTTTTTTTTCTGCCAACTCGATCTAGAGTTCTATGCTTTGCCGACGACACAAGCATCTTTTATAGGGAAAGGAATCTTGATGTGCTGTTTTCACTTGTAAATAATGATATTGATATATATATAAAATACTTTAGAGATAATTATCTCTCACTTAATACAAAAAAAACCAAATGTATTCTGTTTTCAAATAAACATAACAAAAGCAACTACTTATGTAATACCATAAAAATAGATAACGATATAGTTCCGTTATCGCAGGAGACGAAATTCCTTGGAGTTACTATTCAAGCCAATTTAAAATGGGATACACACATTAACCTATTGTGCTTAAAAATTGGTAGATTTTTGGGAATATTGCGCAACATTAGTATTTATATACCTATAAAATTTTTGATCAATCTATATTATTCTTTTATTTTTTCTCATCTTTTTTATTGTTTATCGGTCTGGGGATACACTTCACAGGCTAACCAAAGTAGAATTTAGTCATTACAAAATAAATTCTTCAATATTATTAACCATAAATTACCACAACCAATGTCGATCCGTGAGGTTCCGCAAAGATTCAATTTATTAACTTTTAATCAACTTTTAAATTATAAAATTTTGTTATTAATGTTTAAAAAAATTAAAAATACTAATCTATTCCAGTTGATTTACAGCAACCTACACATAACTATCCAACAACAAGTAGACATAACTACAGACCTCAATTTTCTCGTCTGGAGCTGGGTTGCCACAGAGTGGGTTCTTCAGGTCCTAAATTGTGGAATCAGCTGCCTTCTAATATAAAAGAGATAAATTCCTATTCTAAGTTTAAGTCTTTAATCCGGATCCTCCTTACTAATTCTATTTAATCAATCGCATACTTAATTTAATTTTCGCTGATGTTTGCGCAGTGATATCCCATGGGGCTGCTTTGGCTATCTGGTATCTCCTGGGTGGTGCAGGCTTTGTCAGACTACGTCTTTACCTGCGCTACCCAGGCAGACATGGACAAAATTTTATTTCACAGTATATTAATTAATGTATTGATATTTTTTTTTTAATTAAATTTGATGTATTTATATTTTTGTAATTAATTTTATGCATCTATATTTTCGTATAATGTTAATGTAGATATGTCTTTGTTCTTATAATTAACTTAAACTAACATTGATTTGTAATCCCAATGTATATTTTTTTGTTGTTCATGTTGCTGCCTAAATAAAGTTGCTAAAAATGTAATTTAAAGTTTTGGATTGTCGTAATTGTAATTACGCAGACAATGTCTTGTTGCTACTTTACGTTGTTTTTAATAATGTTAAAATAGGGGCCGTTCAAGTATTATGCACGCACCATTGGGGAGGGGTTTGAGATTTGCTTATTTTTTCTAACAATGGGAGTGAGTGAATCTGAACCATGCTTAAATAAGATACAACAATAATAAAACAATCACATAGTAGTCACAAAGTGACAACCGCCCTGACAAAACTGCAATATTTGGATTACGACACAATGCGAGTAGAAGATATAGAATATAAAATATACGTAATCACTGTTAAATATTTGATTATTTAAATCAGTGGCTCTCAACTCTTTTCCCTGTTGGAGCCCCTTCAAGGTTTCTCGTGGCCTCCCTGACATTTTTAAATTATAATGAATATAGAATGTTTAATAAATATTTTTCCAAATCCACTTTTTTATTTATTACACACTATTTGCTTACAACATACTTTTAATACGCTGTTATAAGCTAACGTACGATTTTTGATGGTGGTGGCATATTGTCATCAAAATAGCTATTAACTGGGTATTAAAACTTTTTAAATGCGATAATTTGTTGTGATTACTCTCTATTTATTAATAAGCATTTAATATTATAGCGAACTTATAAATAAATGTTCAGTATTAAAATTAAAA
>QLNU02015360.1:63639272-63653153 GCA_006491805.2 Dysdera silvatica
GAACTTTATAATTATTTACAGTTTTTAAAAGTTTATATTTCTATAACTTATAAACAACTTTTATGTCAAACGATGGAATAACAAATGAAAATCAAAAGCCATTCTAAAGTGTCCAGGAAATTCATGAACTATGATTCACGAAGCCATAACCAGAAAATTGAATACAAATTTCAAAACCTTATCATACAAATTAAAACTGTTATATTTTATATAAAAATTGTTGCGTAAATTTTATCGTAAATGTAATTTTGAAAATACATTATAATAAAAAATTTGAATGTAGGAAAACACGCAGAAAATTAAAGCAGTATTTCGTACTTGTTCAATACGTTTCATAATACCACTGCATACAAAATTTTTAATGTGCAAGCGTCTGACGCTGACTATTAAGGTAATTACATAAATCTTAAAGCTCATAGTCTCGTCCTTATGAACATGTTTCGTCAAGGTGAGATCTTTTCCTTGTAGTAATAAAAATCATGTTGCAATGGAAGAAAGAAAAATGAGAAACTAAGTTTTCTAAAGTCACCAAATCACATTTCGTAAGGTTATCTGATTCACATTTAGAAGTGAGGGAGATTACGGTAAATCCAAACAGTGTGTTTCAAAATCAAAGAAATAATAATTATGACTTTGATATTGTAATTTTCTTAAGTTATGTTATGTGAACTTACAGTTTAACTTTAGTTAGTATTTTTTTATGCATTCTCCTATTTACGGGAGCACCGAAATTTTGAAGCTGTATCCGATAAATAATTATATACAAATAATCCGGGAAGGGACTTCAGAATTTTGATATAATAGCCGGGTTGTCGCCATAATCGAGCTCAAGTGTACTTTTCTACTACAGCATCTCAAACACAATACAATGTATTGTATTTTCTGTGGAGGGGTGTATTTGCTCCCTTTTGGTGATATCTGCGGACACCTACGGACACTGATGGTTTAATATGGAGATGTATTATTCTTTGTTGATTAAAATTTTTTTAAACTTTTAAAGTTTAGCTGCTTAGGTAATGGTATTCTCTCCCTCTCTCTCTCAGAAAGAAGAAAGAGAGAAAGCGAGTATATGGAGTTTTATCAGTTTGTTTATTGTAGTTCGAATGACGGAGAGGTTGGACAGTCTGACAAAGACCAAGGTCATCTCTCTCTCTCTCTCTCTCTCTCTATATATATATATATATAATATAAAAAAAATCATTTGTACAAAAACATTATTTTGCCATTTTTATTCTTACATAGCAATACTATGTAAGAAGAAAAATATAAATACAATATAAATATAAATAAAATTCGTTTTTGCCCAAAAATTTGAACACAAAATAAACGTGGCAGATAAAGCTGTATCAAATAACGCTATCTGAAGTCATATCAGTATATTAATAACGAATGTAAGTTCTTATCAAGTAATAGCGTTGAAGAAGCTTTCACTGATAGTTATTCATAAGTTGATGATATGATATGCATGATGTTGACGTGTTTAATGTAATAAGTTTAGTTATCTGCCTGTGCGTGTCATGAATTGCGTATGCTAATACAAAATTTTCACAGATGACAAATACCTACTGAAGGCTGTCGCATGTCATATACAAATAATTCTAATGCTACAGAATTACTGAATTCAGATTTGAACGGTGATTAAGAAATTTTAATTTTGTTGGAATATTGTAATGCTTTAATAAATGGTTCATAATTATATTTGGTTCAACAGTATATTTTTATGAAAACTGGTGCATTAATAACATTATTCTATTTTTCTTACCAATTTAATATTAACAATAGTATTGTTAATGCTATCGGTAATATATTTTATTCATTACAAAATCGCTGGAATAGACACAGGTTAATTATTATTTTATACAGGTATTATAAAATGATTTTCCATTAATTTATTAATAAATTAAGTTTTACAGTTTATTGATTTCTGGTAAACGGTGTTTTTTTTTCACCTTACGTAATTTATATAAAAAAAAGCTAACAACACCGTTATAAAAAGCAGTTTTTGAATGTTAAAAAGAGAGAGAGAGAAAATTTCTAGAAAAAAGGACATTTTCACGCGTTTCATTCATCCGAAGCTGAAATCAATTAAATTGAATCAATTAAAGCGAATTTACAGTAAACTGTTTACTGCGAGGCATTTCTAGTTGATTGCTGAAGGGGGACATCTTAATATGTTTGGAATGCGTCGGTAGTCCTCCTTCAACAACCAAATACGCACTTCGCAACGTCGTTATTAAATTTAAGGTATCCTGCGTAGCGTTGCGTCGACTTTTATTTTCTTGTATAATTTGCAGTTTTAGGAAAACTTTTTTGATAAACAAACAAAAAGAGTCCCTTCCCTTTGCTACAATCAAAACGCATCGTCATTGGTCGATATTTGAAAGACAAAACGATAATAAATAAACCTAAGGAATAAAGATAAAAATTAAATAAAGTCGTGTAAAGGAGCAAAAGAAATTAAAATTAAAAAATAAAAAGAAAGAATAAAATGAGGAGAAATTTTAAGAATGGTGGAATAAACACAATAAATAACCAATAAAAATAAAATCACAAAGAAAATAGGAACAAACCGTATTTGTAATTATAAACAGATTTTTCGCAATCTTCCGACGACTTTTTTTACTATATAACAATGTAGCTGTGTTTTCTCATGTAGTCTTTAAATTTTTAAAATGATTTTGAATGGCAGTGTAAGATTTTGTGAGTCAAAATTAATTAATCATAGGATTCTCAGAGATGAGTCTGATAGCTTTACGTAACTTTGAATCATAAAATCCTTAATCAAAAATATCGATATCTTGCCTAACTGGAGGAGAGTCTTCTAACAAGCTTTTGCTTTCTCCCCCCTCCATTTCTAACCTAATCATATCAATATTCTCTCGATATCAAAATTATCGATGGTAACTTTAGAATTATATCAAAATAGATGTATTGTATAGATGTATTGTATAGATATTGTATAGATATTGTATAGATGTATTGTATAGATATTGTATAGATAGGTATTGTATAGATATTGTATAGATATTGTATAGATAGGTATTGTATAGATATTGTATAGATAGATATTGTATAGATAGGTATTGCATAGATATTGTATAGATGTATAACTAATAACTGTATATAGATTTAATAAATGTGCTCGTACATCTTATATATCTATGTTTTATCCAAGATTCAAACTTACTTTCCATGACGTAAGAGTCATTGCATGACATCACGTGTGACATGACATCAGAAGAACGTAATGACATACAGGTCACAATTTTTGTTTATGTAGAGCAAAACCAAGCTTGCAAAGGTATGAGGCTTGGATTTCTCTCTCGAACATAAGAACATATTATGTATGTTTATATATTAAGGTATGTGTAAAATTGCAAATTATTTCAAATTATTGGGGGATCAGGCTCTACGGGCCCATATAATTCTGCGCTTATGGTTTTATGGGCCATAAAACCATATTTAAATAAAACCATGTTTAAACCCCTCCCCAATAATGTAAAAGAAATTGTAAATGTATATGTACAATAATGTACAAACGTATATATGTGCTTGGGCCCCTACGATAATTTTGGAAACTCTAGCTACAGCCTACAATGGAGAACGAATTAAGCTCAATGAAATGACTATTGACAGTGAAAATTGGAGAGAGGGATATTCTGAATTTAGAAAAGGAAAATAGTGAAATGTAATAACTTTTAAAAATGTAATTAAAATAAATAATACAGTAAAGTCTCAATAATTCAACATTCAAGGTACAGAGGTGTTGATTCGAGTTATTAAAGTTCAAGGAGATTTCAAAGGGAATGAAAATTACTTCGATTTATCAAGAATTTCGAGTTATCGTAGTTTCACTTTATAAGAATAGCTTCTTTAATTTTTGATTTTTGTACTTATAGCTAAAGGGTTCGTAGAACGAGAGTGTAGAAGAAAGGAAGTTGACTTACATCGATTATTTTAATTTAGCTTCAAATTAAACTAATTTTTTAAAAATTGTTTCAAGCGATAAATAAATCGATAATAAAATAAATTGATGAAGTAGATTTGTCAAAAAGTAAACTATCGGTATTTACAGAAAACTGAATTTGAAATCCGATTAGATTTCATTCCAAATTTAGAAAACGGCAAACAGGACGACAACAGGAAAAATATCAAGTACGAAAACCGACCCTAAGATTAATGTTAAAATGTTCAATGTATAAAAATCAACTGAAGTATTTTGAAAAATATTTGACAATTAAAGTAACAATACGATTCACGATTCGAAGTAGAATTGAAAGCTTAGAAACTTGATGAGAAAGATATAAAACATATAAACTTTTTGAAAATTCTGAAGGCAAAAATTCAACAGTTTATATAGAAATGAAATAATAGATATACAATTTTAAGGAATAATAAATTTGACGTCAGTCAAAAAAATTTTAATTTATAAAATTCTAATCGATTAATTAATTGATTTTGCTTATTTCACTGAATTAATTTATTGCATTCAATTAATTTATTTATTTCATTAAAAATTCATTTAAAAATTATGCATATTTGTTGGAAAATTGTTAGAAATGATACTCTAAATTTGAAAATTTGTCGATTTGATTATTTAGAATAAGGAACTGAAATTTCTGATTACATGTATAAAATCAAAACCTTTAAATTATTTTCATATTTATTATTTTATAAAGCAATGTATTTATACTTACATGTTAGTTGTATATACATGTTAAATAACTATAAAAATTTTAAAAAAGTTTAAAATAAATATAACTGAATGCAATAATATATATGGAAAACTGATGCTCAAATTTATGTTTAATGTGCTGGTGAAATCGGCAGTGATGTAAGACACGGAAAATATTTGAACATTGAACTCTACAGCTACAATTACATTGCTGCTGAAGAAAAATGGAAAAATTATGATACGGAAAGAACGACCGCACGCATACAACAGTAATTTGTTCTCATTAGTCCTAGTGAGTGAGAGAGAGAGAGAGAGAGAGAGTGAAAGGGAGAAGATAAATGCCTTTATATTTTATGGAAAGCTTCTCAAACGACTCCTTAAATATCGAGTTCTTACGTGAATGGGAAAAAAAACAAAAAAACAAAAAACAAAATTAATTATAAGGAAGACAGAGATTCCGAAACTTCAGATCTTGGTTGATAAATTTTCTAAAGGTCTATGACCAGTGCCAAATTAAGGATCTTATAGGCCCTAGGCTGAAAAGAGAGAATGGGCCTCTGAAGAATGCAATATTCAGTCTATAAATCATGAATTTCACTTTAAAGTTCATTATCTATAATATTCAGGTTTATCATTAATGAAACTCGGATATATGTATATAAACAAGATTAAAATCCCCTTAAACTTAAATAATATCAAGCCCCATCAATGCACCTGAAAAGGGGCCTCAAAAATCGTGGGACCTTAAACCCGGGTCTACTTGGTCTATCGGGCACTGTCTATGATTCATTAATAAAACTAAAGACTTTCAGATTATAAATAAACGCTTATAAAATATTTTCTCATGCTGTTAACTGGAAGGCAGTGGTGGTTCTAGACAAAAAAAAAACAAAAAAAAACCTGGGGCCACAAATTCTTGCCTTGTGCACGGGTGCCTTTGGCGGCGTTCGTGAACGCAGGAAGGATTAGTGATGTGGGTTTTCCGGAATTTTTTTTCTAAACGGAAATTTTTCCAGAATTTTCCAACACTTCAATTACTAAATATTTAGTGTAATATAATATTTATTAAATAACATTTGTTTTATATTCTATATCACTACACAAACTATGATCCGCACCCTATACTTACCCCCTCAGAAAGAAATACTGGTCCACAGAAAATTTTGGAATAATAATATTGTTTAAATACGTTATTGTTACTTCTTATATTAACTGTTACTTTAACCTGTTACTACATAATAATTTGGTCAGACAGTCAGTGTTCGATACTTAATATGATAATGATACCGATAACTTATATTTGGTACTTTTAAAAATATCAGTTTAACGAATACGAAAACATCATATTGTACTAAATACATAAATAAAATTCAAAACTAAAAAGTATAAATTCCTAAAATTATTAGTGAAAAAATAAATCATAACGTGATATAATGAATCTTTTTGAAGTAATAATTTGTCTTTTGAGAGGATGGCACTGTAACAAGAAATAGGGAAGAAATACTTAGAAGAGTTGAAGAATTCTACAGAAAGCTATATGAGGGAAACAGTGGATTAAACGAAGACTCTGAGATAGTCGAAGGAACAGCTCCTAAAATCTTAAAAGAAGAAGTAGCATTTGCAATAAAAAGTATGAAGAAAGGAAGAGCCCCTGGATAATAAGATCAGCAGACATCGAGGAAGTGTACATTGACATGGTGAAACGTGTGTATAAAAATGCAAGTGCAAAATTTCGGTTACATAAAGATACCGAAGCTATCAAAATTGGTAAAGGTGTGAGGCAGGGAGATACCATTTCTCCAAAACTTTTTACTTCAGCTTTACAGATGATTTTTCAGCAGATAAATTGGAATAACAAGGGAATAAAAATAAATGGTGAATATTTAAATCATTTGCGGTTTGCTGATGACATTGTTATTTTTTCAACGAACCCATCAGAACTCCAAGACATGGTACAGGAGCTCTCAACTAGAAGTAAAGAAGTTGGACTCAAGATGAACCTACAAAAAACTAAGATCATGTTCAATAATTTCGTAGAGGAAACAAAAATACAAGTTGACAACATTGAGCTAGAAATTGCTGATTCATATATTTACCTTGGCCAGCTGATTTCAATGGATGGCAACATTATGAAAGAACTCAACAGACGTATTAAACTTGGCTGGAGTGCATTTGGAAGAAACAGTTTTATCCTGAAGGGGAAATTGCCTTTGTGTCTAAAAAGAAAGGTCTTCAACCAGTGTGTATTGCCAGTCCTCTCTTATGGATCAGAGACATGGAGTCTAACAGTTGGAGCAATACGAAAGTTACAGACAACGCAAAGGAGCATGGAGAGGTGCATGCTTGGAATAACTAGGAGAGATCGAAAAAGAAACACTTGGGTGAGAGAGCAAACTAGAGTAGAGGACATCATTGTTAAAGTAAAAGGGCTGAAATGGCGATGGGCTGGGCATATTGCAAGAAGAACTGATCAACGATGGACAACAGAAATTCTGAACTGGATTCCAAGAGACCACCGAAGACCTAGAAAACGTCCTCAAACTAGATGGGTGGATGAAATAAGAAAACAGGTTGGGGTGACGTGGAAGCGAATTGCTCAGGATAGACTTGTGTGGAAAGCATTTGGAGAGACCTTCATCCAGCAGTGGATAGATAATGGTTGAATATGATGATGATGATATAATAATTGTAGGAACATTGTTTTGTTCTATGTAGTTCAGTAATTTGACAATATCTGAGGTAGTTTTAAGACGAATGATGCAATTCGTTGATGACCGCATCAAGTTAAAAAAGGTGTGTAGTTAATATAATTTGTATTTAATTTGTAATTAAATGAAAATTAATTTTATTTAATCACGAATTAAATTCACTTCAATTACGATAATTGCACGGTAATCACAATGATTCGTTAATTTCACGACATATTACGTTTTGATTGATTCATATCTGATCTTTTTGATTAATATCCGCATTGGAAATGCAGACTCGGGGAAGGTTTAAGGAAGGATAATTAAATACAATCGAAAACCTGTTAAACTTTTTTGATTAAACTGTTTTAATAGATGAATGGTATAGCTGAGCGTTGCTGATATGATTATTCCTGTTTCTGATTTCTTCACTAGTGATATACGTAACTATGAACCAAGGCCGTAACAAGGATTGGATTTCGGGGAGATTCGAAAATTTTTACAGCATGCATCAATACAATCACAGCATGCATCAATACAATCACAGCATGTATCGATACAATCACAGCATGCAAGTCCGTAGCCAAGTCCCATTAAAAATTTAGTTTCGGGGGGACCGGTCCCTAAGATCCCCCCCTCTGTATACGGGCACGCTATGAACAGTGCCCGATCAAGTGTTTTATGGGCCCTGGGCCGAAAAGAGAGAATGGGCCAATGAAGAATGCGGCCTCCGCGATATTCAATTAATAAATTATGACTTTTTCTTTGAAGTTCACTATCTATTATATTTAGGTTTATTAATAATGAAACTCAGACATTTCTAAATAAACAAGATAAAACTACCTCTTAAACTTACATAATATCAAGCCCTATTAAGGTCCCTGAGGAGGGTCACCAAAATCGCGGGGTCCTGGACTCGGACCTACTTGGCTTATATGTAAATTCGGCACCGACTGTGAATATCAACTTAGTTTTCCAAATTATTAGTAGGGCTCAAGAACATAATATTATACCTTATAGTATATGTAACATTGCAACTTAGTTCATATTATTGGGGGGAGGGGTCGTGCCCTCAATATAATTTTACCCATGATGAATATGATATAATCTTGAGAAAATTGGATACAAAATTTTATTCTGTAATATTGAATACTAAATGATTAATAGATCCCCATAATTATAACAAAATAAAAAATATTTTTAAAAACCAGAGGATAGTGCCGTGTTGATAATTTTATACTACAGATTTGAAGTGCGTGTGTTTGTGTAATTTGCTGTAATTTAATAAGACAATATACTAGTTTCATTCATACATTTCTTGTACTCGTTGAGTACATAAGTGAAGGCATTTTGGAATAAACAACCTTGAATATATTTTTTCTTTTGTGTACCTCCCTTGACTTTGCCTGGGTGAATACTTAAAGGTCAGGTTTTCGTGACCTTCACTGACCTTCGTTCCGGTGCCAAGCACAAGGTAGTACAAATCTTGGGGCAGTAGGTACGTACCTTTCAACCACTATGCGCTAAATACAAAATTCTCTGGAAATTCGTAGGGCCATAGTGATAGAGGAATTTACTTGTTTGTGTACTTCGGTTCCCCGTCCCACCGTCTTTTGACATATCCCGAAACCTCCCGTTCCCGCTCTTACTATGACTTCAGGGCAATTCTTGGAACAAAATCAGGCGTTTCGTCAACTCTGTTTTACTTTCTGTTGGCTCGCCTTCTTCTCCCAAAAAATTTCAGAAAAAGTAGTGCATTATAATTAAGTTGGGTACAGTGTACGGGAAAAATCGTTCGCCCTCCTTTTGGTAATGACTGTATTGCCTTGGAAGCGACTGAGAATTATACAGCGATTCGACGTCTGTACAAATTGGCCAATTTTTCGGTTTTTACAGTACTCACATAATATTATAAAAAAAAATTATTTTATTTATAATACGATCTTTCTAATTCGATAGTACGAAATAGAATTTAATGCTTATCAAAATAGAAATATTATTTGCAGGAAAATTATTTTCTGCACGGAAATGAAATGTTTGTGTGGTTTAGGAACAAAACTACGCTATGGGTCATCTGGGTCGCGATTAACGACTTACTGTGACCTCTGAATCATGACCCATTTATACACAACCAGACTTTGTGGGAGTGGAACCAAGCTCAGTGAATCTGAAGGCTATGTTATTCTCATTGCTTGAAGCAAAACAACGAGAGACCCTAATCCAAATAACATGCACGATCATTATCATAGTCGAAACTCGTTAAGGATAACTTTAAGGGGAGGCCAAAAGATATGTTCATGTTAACAGTAGTTTGCGTTATCTGGAAAGGATAGGATCCTATTACTAAACTATTTCACACACTAACGAGTTATTTTACATGTTATTAAGTTATATTAGAAGGTTATATTTACGTATTTTCTCCAGATCTTTTACATCACGTTAATAACTAGGTATATATTTACATATTGAAAATATTAAATTAACACATGAATCTTGAAATGTTTTTTTTCACATACTTACGGTTTAAATTGGTAAAGAATTTATATTACGGATTGGTGTGTATAGCCATAGGGGTACGCAGAAAGTTCATAAGGGGAGTCATAGGCTCCATGGGGGTTATACAGCTACAACTCCATGTATTCTATGCTAAATATGCAAATTTCATTGCACTGAGAGTTACAACCCCATCAACACCTTGCGCATGCCAGTGTGTATAGCCAATGTTGATGTACATGATACTATTTGAATAATGTAGAGAATAAATAAAGATTATTGTTATTATTTACTCTATCTCTAGTTAATATATAAAAAAAAATAAAAGTAGCACTCTATATATACCTTTAAAGTTCATATTATGCAAAGTAAATTAGTCCATAAAATACTATTTGCAGCCCTGAAATTTTTACGGCAATTTCTGTTTTATTCAACTGTGCATAATCTATGTCATTTAGGATTTCTAGCTGTTTTTCGAAACTCAGCGACTTCTGCACTTTGCGATTCATTTTTACACTTGAACGTTGAAGGACTCCAGAATAAAACTGTTTTGTATAAAATACACACGAGGATGAACCGGCTTTCGACTGTCTCATAGTATGAATTTAGGGGTGATAAAACTGAAACGATGAAATTGTCTCACAATGGTCGAAATGACCTGGACTCCTCAACTCTCTAGGACTATTAGAACAAAAGATATCCTCTTTAAAAATAACATTATTTTGGCCTTCTTTGGAACTATTTCGAGGAAAGAATAGAATGAAAAAATTGCACAAACAGACTTGGAAAACCGCGTTTCGTTTGTGTCAAGCGCAAGAAATTTTCCAAGGTCTATTGATTATCAGTGCACGTTAAACAGTATATCGTGTTAACCATATTTATGTTAAAAAAAACAAGAGCACGGGAATTCCTATATAATTTGACGGGTATTCAGGAAGCAGTTCATGTTAAAGGTTGTTCACGTGTTAACAAATTTCGATTGCATGCTGTTGAAATATATTTTGATATTTTGGTTTAAGTCACTGCGTTATGTTTGAACTCGATTCGCTTAACATTGTTTCATTATAAACAAAATTTACTAAATTGTCTTTACATTTTAAATGTAATTAGACGATAATTGTTTTAAATCTTTGAAGCATTTACGATGATTACTAAGGTACCGTTTGCTAGCAGTTTTGTTCGTTTGTGAGGTATTAAGCACAATATGAGATTATAATGTTTATTGATTACACATTACGTTCTCTGTTTCTTATAGACAAAATGCCAATTAATTGCTTATTACTATCTTTTCAATAAGGGATCTGAAATAGCTTTTTATGCTACGTTTTGTTCGATAATACCTCATGGTCATTAAATTAGGTTCATTTTAAACGAGCTGAATTGCACCTTACGTTACATTAGACGAAATAGTTGGATGTCGAAGCACCTAGAGATTTTTTCATCTCTATTCTCCACCTATTCTTCTGCCATTTTTCAAAACTATCATTATTAATCTCAAAACTCATTATTATCATCATTAAAAAGTTAGGGCTTTGTAGTGCAGCTAGAAGTTAAAGAATATCGTTTCTCTATTTTTATTCTATCGTCTCCTTTCAAAGTTACAGTTTGTTAATATCCCAACTTAAAAAAAAGCAGTTAAATAATAATTGCAAGTTCATGAAAAAATGCTTTAATTCTGGTAATAACTTTTTTAAATGAAAATGGACTTATATTTCCATTTCAAAAACACCTCTTGCACAAAGAGCTTTGATTATTTTTATGACAGCATTTGATCGTTATAGATTCACGTGAAAAGCTTGTAGACATGCAGTTCGATGAACTTTCGGTAACAGCACATATTTCTATTACCTCATACGGGGTAATTGCGACAGCAAATGAATTGCCCCATGGATTCTCTCATGAAAGTTTCATTACCCATTTGAAATTTCGCTGTCACAATAAAAGCATAGTCTAAGGATAAGATAAAAGATGAATCGAGATAAAAAAAAATGAAGCACAATGAAAAAGTGAAAGGTAGAGGGGCCCGAAAATGGGTGAGGAAAGCGCCTAAAGTCGAATCATAAACTATCAATGACCCTAAAATTGAGAAAGAAGTTGAATGGCTCCCCAAAGGTTGCTAAACCCTTGCCGTTGTTCAAATTAGTGCCCATATTTGGTAACGAGTGTTCCTATTGGCTCTTTGAAAGTAACCAGAAAATAATAATCAAATATTAATTCAGAAAAGTTAATCTAGTTGAATTAATAAAATTGGATATATAAAAACTTCTCTAAGTATTTATGAATTTTGAGAGTTTTTAGTGATTGGAAAAGTGCGATTTTTTAGAAGTCGGTGCATGCAAAACATGTTAAATAAAAACATCAAATTCGTAAAAATTGTCTTTTGAAGTTATTTGATATATTAAAATTGTTAATACATAGCATAAAAATAATTTTTTATGAAGATCATTTTCACTGAATGATTAATTTTAAAGTAATTTTCGGTGTTTTATTTTGGAATTATTATTATAATAATTATAAGATGATTACTAATAATATAAAAGAGGTATATTGAAGTACGTTTATTTGCAATTTTAATAATTTTAGTTCTTTAAATACCAGACGTGTTGAATATTTACAGAAAATATGAATTTGAGCTCATTTTAATGTAATAATTTTAAACAACACAGTTCGATACTTCTTTGCCAACTCGTGAAAAACTTAATTTTAAAATAAATAAATTTTATTATAAAATTGATGCGCGGTATTATTAAGAACAGAACTTCTAAAATGTGGTACATTAAAGGATTTAAAGGCGCTCAAAGGAATAATTTTTTAACAACTGTTTAAAGTATTCCAGTATTTAGTATTATTACAGCCATCTTCTTATTGTGATATATCCGCCCATCCAACATTGGCAATTATGTTGATGGTCTTTTCCTCGTTCCTTTCCGCACGAAAAAGCACTACACTCACTGGTCTTTCCCAACCACTCTCTTAAGTTTTCGAGCCATAATATTCTTCTTCCGCCGGTTTCTCGCTTGCTCTCAATCTTATTTACGATAATGCATGAAATGTTATATTCTTCAGGGCGTCGCAATACCTGTCCAATCCAAGCTTTCGCATTTTGATTTTCTTAATGATAGCTCTTGCTTTTCTCATGCGACACAACATCTCATAATTTCTTACTTTATAGGTCTAACGTTGACACAATAGCTGTCTGTACGTCCATATTTCAAATGCCTCAAGTCTCCTTATGTTTCTGCCGTGGATAAGCTTTCCACTCTATGCAGAAAATTGAAAAGAGACGTGACTTGTGTCTAGTCGAACTTCTAATTTTAGACTTAAGTTGTTACTACAAAAATCTTTCGCATTTTAAACTATGAGACTCTGTCTTTCTCAATTATTATCCAAATTTCCATTATTAAGTCTCAACAAATTGTTAAGTCCCAAAATATTTTCCAGTAGGTAATATACGTTTGCATTCAAGTTAGTTAATCCGGCATATTCTATGTGTCATCTTCATGAACCTTAGAAAAAAATTGAAGTGCTTTATTAAAGTAGCAATATATGGTATAAATAACATAGCTATCCTCTACCCAGAAGTAGTAGAGAAGTATACAAATTCTCCAAAAAATTGCAAATATTCATATTGTTTAAAGAAGTACTAGCATAAGTTACATGTTTATTTAGTTTGTTTATCGTGTTATCTTTTTGAAGGTGGGATGTGAATTACGAATTATTGGCAAGGAAATTTAAAATTCACATGCTTGTTCAGCCTTCAGAAACGTATATTAAGGTTACACAAAAACCTGCATGTCCAGTTCTTAAACCAAATGAGATCCACCTTGTGTTCAAGTGTGCATTCATAATGAAGATATTAGCAATCTCCATTAGTAATTTGTCTGGCAGCCAGGCCCGGCGCGACCATTAGGCGAACTAGGTGGCCGCCTAGGGCGGCAGTATTTGTGGGTCGGCATCACGATAGACTTTTTGTTGCTTAATGCACCACTATACGATAATCGAAATAAACTCAACAACAAATAAATG
>QLNU02015360.1:63653253-63681155 GCA_006491805.2 Dysdera silvatica
ATCATCATCATCATCATCATATTCAACCATTATCTATCCACTGCTGGATGAAGGTCTCTCCAAATGCTTTCCACACAAGTCTATCCTGAGCAATTCGCTTCCATGTCACCCCAACCTGTTTTCTTATTTCATCCACCCATCTAGTTTGAGGACGTTTTCTAGGTCTTCGGTGGTCTCTTGGAATCCAGTTGAGAATTTCTGTTGTCCATCGTTGATCAGTTCTTCTTGCAATATGCCCAGCCCATCGCCATTTCAGCCCTTTTACTTTAACAATGATGTCCTCTACTCTAGTTTGCTCTCTCACCCAAGTGTTTCTTTTTCGATCTCTCCTAGTTATTCCAAGCATGCACCTCTCCATGCTCCTTTGCGTTGTCTGTAACTTTCGTATTGCTCCAACTGTTAGACTCCATGTCTCTGATCCATAAGAGAGGACTGGCAATACACACTGGTTGAAGACTTTTCTTTTTAGACATAAAGGCAATTTCCCCTTCAGGATAAAACTGTTTCTTCCAAATGCACTCCAGCCAAGTTTAATACGTCTGTTGAGTTCTTTCATAATGTTGCCATCCATTGAAATCAGCTGGCCAAGGTAAATATATGAATCAGCAATTTCTAGCTCAGTGTTGTCAACTTGTATTTTTGTTTCCTCTACAAAATTATTGAACATGATCTTAGTTTTTTGTAGGTTCATCTTGAGTCCAACTTCTTCACTTCTAGTTGAGATATATATATAAATATAGCTTATTCCGAATATGTTTACGGATATACATTTTTTTACATAAGAATTTAATATTATATGTGTTCAGTCTATTTGATTTTTAAATTCATATAAGGTTTCAAAATTTTCTTGATAAAAAAAAATTTCTTAAGAAATAGGATACGTATCAAATAGTATAAAATTTTTTGTGTCTATTAGGAGCTTTATAGTGATTTTTGATGTTATAGAATTACTACAGGTGCATTCTAGGCTGAAGTTGAAGGTTTTCTATACAGAAACTTAATAACTATTGTAATTTATTAAAGATGAATAAATAATCGGTAGGCCCCTGTTTCCTATGATTTTTTATCGCAATTTTAATCTACCTTCCAATTCGGATATAAATCAAAAGGGGCGTCTTAACACATTCAGAAACCCTGAGTTCGCGATTATATTTTGGGGCCTGTTTTGCGCTAACTTTTAAATTTCCAAATTTTTTCCCCCAAGAAAAAATGAATATATAATAAATAAACCATCATTTGCCCTCAAGTTGGGTCGGCGTGCTGGGCCTGGGACCCGTTGGGCTATCCGTAAAGACGCCACTGATAAGCAGCGATTCTTACTGGGGATTAATCAAAACAATTCGTCGCGTAATGCAACGTCACGTAACATCATTTACATAGGGATCCTTGGAGGCCCACCATATATTCTATACAGTGTCATTCGCAGTGGCAGATTTCTAAGTAGGCATACAAGACACATATCTAGGGATATTAAAGCACATTACCAGGGCCCGACTAAGTTAAGTTGGGGCCCAGGGCATAAAGAAATTTTGGTAGCCCATCTTATTTTTTTAACGCACGCTGTGCTAGCATGTACAACAAATAAAATACCAAGAATACATATAGATTACACGAAAGCAAATAATCATAATTATTTTTAAGTTTTCAAAAATTTCAATATCCTACTTTTTCAGAAAAAATCTTCATTCCTGTATGCCTGCGATTTTATAATACAACTATTCAATTGGTATGAAACTTTATAAAATTTTCTCTCATTCATAATGCCATAGTATGGACTGAAAATTATGAAGATTACGTAAATGTTGATATCCCAGCATACATTAATCATGCTGAAGGGATGTTTAAATATACACAGAAATTTCAGAGATGATAGCTAATCTAAAATTTAAAATATTGACAAAATTTTTTAAAATAAGGCCAAAGAATAAAAATGGTTTGTTTCCTATAACATAGTCAAAAAAATTAGGGTAGGTAGGTAGGAGAAAGGTTTCTTTTTCACAAAATATTTTTAGCAAATGCTGAAAAGGAAAAAAAAATCATCTGAATATTAATATTAGAGGTAAAAAATGTATCGTATTAAAACTATGGTCCTGTCATATCATTCTTCAAAATGTTTGGAATTTTAATTTCAAGAATTAAATAATCATGCCATTGATTAATCGACTAATTTTTCAAATGTCTGTTAACCATTTCATGGTGGTGTGTTTTTTTCTTAAAAGTTTTGTCAAAAAAGAAAAAAAAATAAGGTATAACTCACTAAGTTAAAAAACTAGTTTTACTGATCATTTTTTAATCCAAAGGAACAAAAAAACCATATTTTGTTATTTTCTCGTGAAAATTTTTAAACATTAAAAAAAAAAAAAAAAAATTGGGGCCCAGGCCTCATGTCCATGCAGTAATCAGAGCTTGCATATTACCCACTTATTGGAGGGACGGCAACTGAGAAAACGAATCAGCTTTCAAATGAACTTCGAGAAAGAAAAATAAATTAGGTGATGGAAAAAAAACGTTTAATGCTATTTTCACAATTTTATTGAAAATTTGTAACAAAAAAAGCGAAAGAATTAAAACTGTAAAGGTTTTTTTTTAACCTTATTCAGTATGGATAATGCGCTAACATAATTTCTATGTAAAATACAAAATAACAATTTTGTAATATACGAAGGGGCACTTATATTTTAAAAGTGACAGTATTTTGTATGAGAATTAAAGTATAATATAATTTAAACCCTGAAGTCTTCCATTAAAAATATATAATTGATTGATAAGTTTATCTTCGTTGGCAAAATTAAGTTTCATGAAATAGATGCATTTAGTTTTCAGGAGGTAAGCAGTGGTTATATAGAATATATTATAGTCAATAGAGAAAGAGAGCAGTTACTTTTATACATGCTAAAATTAAAAAAAAAAGAAAGATCTCCTCCTTCTTCTTCCTCTACTCCTCCTCATATTCCTCCTTTTGTCATCCTCTTTCAATTCTTAGAGGAAACCTATTGCTTTTACAATGGATGATTATTTGTCTTGATTGCAAGTCTTGATTTCTCACCCACTTTTTCTCTCCAGTGGTCAAAACCACTTCCCAGCACAATTGCAAATACCCTGCTTCAAGAAATAGAGAAGGACTAGCCTGCATGACAAATGCAGGATCATAAAGCAAAAGCTGCTAATTGAGGCAAAATATCCTCCAGTAACATCACAATTCTGGTTCGAGATAATATTTCGTATTGCAAAATCAGGCAATCAACTACAATCCCCAAAATGAAAGATAGTCATTACCCCAAACTATGGTGTTGCAAGTATTTAATTTATGCCATGAGAGCCCACAAGTGGCTCATAAAGGTTTTATCAAGACACTTTATAGAATCAAGGAAAGGTTTTACCGGCCAAAAATGTATACGCAAATACTAAACTTAGTAAAGACCTGCCCAGCTTGCCTGGAGCGTAAGGACCATAAACCCAGTAAACAGGCAACCATGCAAAGGATTCCTGTAGCTAGTCGTCCACTAGAAAGAGTGGGCATGGATTGTTTGGGACCCTTTCTACCATCACAAAGTGGCAACAAATATATTATAATAATAACAGATTACCTGACTGGCTGGGTAGAAGCATACCCAGTGCCTGATGTCTGGAGTATCGCTGTGGCAGCAGTGTTAGAAAATATTTTATATCGAGGCATGGAGTGATGGAGCATCTGATAACGGATCAAGGCTCTAATTTTCTAAGCGCAGGTGTTAAGAGTGTACGAAAGTGTACCAAGTGTACGAAAAGCATAGAATTAAGAAACATACAATCTCAGCTTACCACCCAAAATCTAATGAAGTAACTGAAAGGTTTAATTCTACTCTGTTAAACTCCATGTCCCAGTTGGTCAATGAACATCATAACGATTGGGACATGCATATTTCTTTTGCATTATTGGCCTACAGAACTGCAAATTATTCTGCGACCAACGAAACGCCTGCATTTCTAATGTATGTGATAGAGATTTGACTTTACCTGATGATTTGTTTATGTCGAGACAAGAAGCTAACTATGATGCTTCAGATTTTTCACGTCAATTAGTGACCCGTCTGCAAACTGCTGATAAGGTAGTAAAGAAAAATCTAACCAAAGTAGCGGAAACTCAGGAAAAATATAGAAAAAATGTGGAAGTGGACAAAATGATTGTACCAGGATAATGTCTACTTGTTCACCCCTGTAATCCAACTAGGGCAGTCAAGAAAACTGGGCAAACTGAATAAAGGCCTATACAGAGTGCTCGAAAAGTTGTCACCAGTCAATTACAGAATTGCATTTCAGAGTGACCACAGAAATGAACAAGTTGTCCATGTAGATAGGCTAACCAAAGACTTCTTTTTCTCATTCATGATAGGGACCTTAACAGCGTCGAAAAAGACAACAACTCGGAAGTGAATATTAGTAACCCACCTTGTGACACAGAACCACACAGGCCAAGTTTTCAAAACAGATGGACACAAGCAATCGCCCCATTCTATACACACCTTCTGTTAATTCTTCAATTCCTTCTGTTAGTTCTTTAAATGCCAATACAAATTATGGTAGGTGCAGTACCCAATGCAATTTGATAAGTAATCCCATACCACACAGACCATTGCAGTAACCTACGTTGAATTAAGAAAATTATACAAGATATGGGGTTTTGGTAAACATTCTGATTTTTTTTTTTGGAATTAACATGTGAAATTAATCTCCTATTTTTTTAGGAAGTTAAATCTTCAGGAGTATTTTGTTTGAAAAATATGGTATAAATGTAAATAAACATTTTTCTTGAGAGATGATATACATTCCTCTCAACTTTAACTACTCAGTTTGTGATAGAGAGTAAACAAACTGGTAAACTGAGTGGAATTTGTAATGAACCAATTTTCTGAGTTTTTAAGCGAGATTTACCTCACTTTTCTATTCAAAATAATAGGTTGTAAGAAGTCAACCATGTTAATTTTTGCGAGAAATTCATAACATATTTAAACGTTTTGTGTGAAAAAAACCTTTCCTCCATGTCAAAGTTGTTTATGGAAAGCATTTTATAAAAGGGAATTTTGTTTTAAGGCAGGCATAGTGTATATGCTATGCAAATAACATTCGTAAATGGTAGAATTGCAAGTGATGTTGTAAATATTCAAAAATTTCTGAAATATTATCAGAAAAGACAAGTTTTAAGCTTATTCAGAATTGTGGGGATATATTTTTCCCAATAATCAACTTTGTTGAAAAAAAGGGGGTCAATATGGATATAGGTATAAGGTATATCAGTGTTTATAGCAGCAATAGCATCGTTCTTCCATTGGCAACACTAAATTACCTAGAAGTGTGATGATTAATCAGCTTCAGGTTATTATATTTCAGTAGGTTAATTTAGTAAATTCATTTAACTGATTTATTACCGCATTTTGGATAATATTTTTCCTGTTTAAAATCCTAGAGTCAATGTAAATACACAACACTGAACGAACAAATCATACAATTTTTTTAAGTGGTATTTATTCCATTATGAAATAAGCTGGCCATATTAGCACTGCTTTATTTCTCGTTTAGGGGTAATCTAACCACACTTGGGCAAATACACACAATACAACTACACAATTTGTCAACACAAATTGTTGAATTTCCACTGCCTAGATATGGTTCCAATAAGCAAAACCACCTAGCAGTTAGTTGTTCAAAGTTGTACCAAAATCTTCACGCAGTCTCAAAACTTAAACCACAAAGGCTGTCATGTAGACTGCTCACACATGAACGTAAACAAAACACCCAATATATTTATATTGATCTATAACCCAAACTCTTATGATCATTTGTTTTGCTGGTCGAAATATGATCATTTTCATAACTATCTTTTAATTTTAAAAATATCAATTTGTTTCGTTTAAGTAAAATCATTTTTCTCCTTTTCTCCAAATATATCCGTGGAATAAGCAAATAATAGAATTTCATCAAAAAAATTGTATGAATAATTGCCCGTCACAATTTTGAAAACTTCAGATGATTGAGATTCCCTTTCGTATTGTATTGTTTTGTTTCACAGTACAGTGAATACAGTAAGCAACTGTATGAAAATCAGTTGCAAATTTCTTAAATGTATGAATAGTATTGGTGAATTCACTGTTTCTCTAGAGCATTTTCTTTAAAATTCCTTAATTCATGTTTATATATCACATTGCTACTTATTACACATTCAATAATTAACTGAGATATTATTCAGTTATTTATTTTTCAACTATTGAGTTATTTTAAGTGTATGGTAAATGCCATGCATATTAATATTGTCTATAGTATGCATATTAATGTGGTCTATGCCATGAAATTTAGCATTGTTTATGTAGTAGTCTCACGGTTTACAAGATATATAGAAACATTCTTAATTAACATGCACATTTAAACAATTTGCCCGTTTAGCAATTACATTTCACAATTTATTTATTTTTTAACACATCACCTAGGGCACCAAAGGTTTAACTTTAATTAACCTAATCCTGTCACTGCCCTCTAGAAACTTCGATCGCCCCTCTTATTTGCTATAAAAAATGCTTGTTCTTTGAACGAGCATTTTTTCCCGACACACACGATATGTTGTGTTGCAAAAATTGTAAAAAAATATACTTTTAACATTTTAAATAATGGTTGGCCATCTACATCATTACATCTTTTCATTTAAGACATTTTTCACATATACTAAACCGTGAGACACAACAAATCGTAAAAATATAAACTGTGGTCAGATTCTGCCTTCGTCTTTCATTGTTTAAGGGAAAGAAACCAAACCAGGAAAGAGTACCCGTGGAACTATTTAATACAGAAATGACATGAATTAAAACTTGGACAGCCGACTACAACTCCACATGGAACAGGACCTCGATACCTATGGCCATTAATGTTAATCGAAACACCCAGAAGAAATGGCCTCATGCATATTGACTATTCACAGTTCAAGAAGTGACTGGACTCCTTGTATGAACGCTAGAGACTTCATTTCACAAACTCAATATATCAAGCTTTTCCAATCCAGTGGACATCTTCAAACAAGAACTTAGTTTTCTTAATAAAATATACATCGAACTAATTCTCTTTTTTTTTTCAGAGACAACAGGTATGACAGTGGACATAGCTACTAATTTGTGAAATTCTTCATTTGATAAAAATGTTCAGTTCATTTTATTTATGTGTAATAATTCATGATATCGGAATTAGCTTCAGTGCATTAACTTGTTCATGCACTTATGCAAAATAGGGTAATTTAATATTCAGTGAAAAGTATTTGGTTTTTACTATTCACACTACTGGGCAACCCAGTTGAATTACGTTCATTATTATTATTATTTTTGTGTGTGTGTGTGTGTGTGTGACTAATGTCCACTACTATTTACCTTAATTAAATTCTTTATTTTTATTCATCTAATAATCTTCATTTTATTTTTTTTAATCCAATCAATTATTCTATTTTTTATTTATCTATTCTTTCGTCTATGGTTCGAGATTAGAAAATTCCTTTATCCTTTTACTTCCTTTCTTTGGTGGCCAAGGCATCATCATCATTACAGCATCAGCCAGTCTACGTTTCTCACCCCTCGCAATTAGATTTGCAAACAAGTAAGGAAGGCAAGAAATAGATGTTGCTATGCACTTATGAACCGAAAGCCTGGTCAGTTCCTGCAGCGACGTAACCACTTTGCAACAGAGGTCAAATAGGTCACCTCTGGCGTCATCAAATCGTACACTCGAGGAAACATACCTTTGTCCAGTACAACTTTGCCGACAACAGAAACGTGAAAGTGATACCTGAAGGCAAGTTGTAAATTTTCGCCCAAATTCTGAGAACTGACCAGCATGTTTTGGTGAATGTTGGCATTGGCGGGACATCATAGAATTACGCTACTCATTTGGCTCGTCTTGGGTTTCACGATAGAGCAACTCGTTCTACTTTGGCGGTGTGTGTCACCATTTTTGGTGATCTTAGTACTTCTGTCTCCAAAGTTGGTCACGAAGAAAGTTACTCACTTTTCGCTAAACTGTTACAACATCAAGATGTCCACTTCAGTTTTTTTATATTTGGGTATTTTTCCCCTCACGTCCGTTGGACACTCTCATGATGGATCAACCTAATAATGTAAGCATCCCTTTTCTTCTTTTCCTTATTTAATTACAAAGTTTTGGTGCCCTACCTAACTTTAATTTTATTTATTTAATATAACTATTAGTTTAATCCCACTCAATATCTAATAATGTTCATAACGTCAGTCAAGAGTTTAAGTGGGGGGGTTCTACTTCAATAGGTTGATAATTAATTTGTTTGGTCAAACGTTTTATAAAAACAATGTCTGGTTTTAAGTTATTCCCAGTACTGAAGTCAATCATTGCAAAATGGTGTGATCTACCATTGTAAAGTAAATTAATATTGTGCACCAGAAATAAAGTTTATATTTCGCTACTAAATTTATATTGTGTAATTTGTGTTTCCTAGTTATATAATTCTGAAGTTTTTTCACAACCATATTTAGTTAAGTAAATAGAATAAATTAGCTTCGGTCTCAATTTAGGACCCAAGTTCATTTATTACTTCGGGATTTTTTCACCCTGGTTCCCTTTGCTTACCAGACTTGCGGTAACCTTTCTATCAACTATATGTTGGAAGAGAGGTTATTTAACACAACGCGTAATTTTTGCAAAAATTAATAATTGAAATCCACCCTATACGATCTCTTTGGTTTAAATAAAATAAAATAAATGTTTAACGTTGACATTTTCTCTCACTTTAGGTTCATTGCGAACCTAAACCAAAAGTAAATAACGAAGCAAAACAAGAAAACCCGTAACATACCATATGACCCATAGCGTAGTCTTGCGGCGTAAAAAAAAACCAAATCTTCTCCATTTGTTTCTCGGTCTATCCCCTCTTCCTTTTTCCCTGAGATTCCAATCTAGTATTTTTCTACTAATATTGTTAAGTTTCTTCCTAAGTCTATGTCCACGTTAACCCTATTTCTTTTTCTTAGTTGTTTCTGACACTTTTTTTCCTGTGTGGGTATAACCTTAAATATTCCATAATTCTTTGTTGTTTATCTTTTTCTTAGTCAGTGTATGTTCAATATTATGTAGAAGCAATTATTTTTCGAAACTTGTATTTAATTCGTTATTGCTTTTGTTACTTTCTACGTTCGAACAGCATTGATTTCACATTATTTCTTCAATTTTCTTGTTTTATTTTCCTTCTCTTGTATTGCCTTGTGTTGCGTATTCTCTCTCTCTCCCTCTCTGTATTTTTGGATTTTTTTTTTGGATCAAGTTATTGGACTTTTTCTATGTGTTTAATATTTTTGTCGTGAATTCTGAGATTTTCTCTATTAATGCAGTATATTTCCATTTCTTTAGGTTTTTATTCCATTTTGTTTATATTTAGTCTAAATTTATGTCCCTCGCTTCTAAGCCTTTCCACTTTTTCTTTCCTGTCACTTCGTCTCTGAATCACCTGTCTTATATTGTCTGTAAAACCAGATCTTCCATTAGGTTCCATTGTGTGCCTCTGGGTTTGTCATTAAATGTCTTCCTCGCTATTCCGTCCAGTACCATGTCGAGGATAATTGGTGACAGTAACAACACTGTTTTGTTTCTGTTGTTGCTTTGAAAGGGTTAATCATATTTCCATCATGAAGTATTTTGCATTCATAATTTTAGTAGAAATGCTTAATAGTGTTTATTAGTGGCGTAGCGTGACTTTAGAAATGGGCAGTCTCCAATCATTCACCATGTCCCCCCACCCCCACTTGAATCGGAAAGTCATTGTGTTCATACATATAATAATCACCATCATGATAATATGCATATGAAAAATTATTTTTTTACTTCAGAAGTCATTATGAACAATTGGAGATGAACAAATTTTGAGGTCACGCTATGCCACTGGTGTTTGGAAGTTTTCCTAGAATTCTTAAACTTTTATTGTTCATCCAAATTGACTATTTCCTAATAGAATCGTAGAACTTCTTGGAGTCTACAAATAGGAGATACAGAATGATTTTATATTTCATGCTTTGTTCAGTTACAACACATATAGCTGTAATTAGATGTACGCATGAGAGAGTTTTTCAAAATCTTGCTTATCATCTTTTTAATTTGTCATTTACGGCATTTTTAATTCTGCTCAGAATTCTATGTAAGATTTTTCCAAGCACTGGTAATAACGTAATTTCTTTTAAATTACTACAATTTGAAAAATCTCTTAGTTTTAGCATTTTATAAACTTCAAACCGGTTTTTCAATATTTATGAGTAGATACTTCTTCCCATAGTTAATTAATCAGTCTATATTGTTGCCACTAAATCTGGGTCACCTTTTAAGTAGTTCTGATGCGATGTCATATTGACGGATGCCTCATTGTTTTTAAGTTCTTTGATTATTTTACTAATTTTGCTTTTACTAGGTGGTGCTACATATATCTGTATATTTCTTTGGGGCCTTTTCTTTCTTTTCCTCACCTCCCCGTTTCTCTATTTACGAGTATATCGAATAATTCCCGCCATCTAGTTTTTCGTTCTTCATCGCCAACATTTCTCCTTCCTTATTAATAATAGATCATTCTGAAAAGAAGTCAAGGTTTTGTCTGTTTTTTAAGAGTTTTCCTGTTATCTCATGCCGGTCCTCCAGATATCCAGCTCTTTCAGCCATGTATTTCCTTTGATTATTTCCTCTTGTCGTGTTTTATTGTTTTTCCTTATTTTTTTGAAAATAAGATGTCTTTAAAATAAAAATTAATCATCTTCGACAGGAGTGTAACAACTCAAAACGTTTGCGGCTCAAGTATTAAAAAAATCATTTGGTTCGGCGTTAAAGAGAAAAATGTGCCTTGATATCTAAATAGAAGGATTTAAGCCCCTTCTGGCCCCCCTTTTCCTACGTCATTGCTCTTGGAGTTATCAGTTAAATTAACAATATTACAAGGATATCCTTTAAAGAAGTTCTAGAAGAAGAATTAGAAATACCTCTAATTTAAATTCTAATAACTATCTTAACTTATTAGTAAGAACTTATTGAAGAAATTGATATCTCAGAAGCAAATGAAAACATTGTTAAGACAATAGTTGAAACTGCTGGGGAAATTGGTGGTGTAACCTGTAAAAAGCACAATAGCAAATTATCTGAGAAGACGAAACAGCTCATGAAAAGGCGAAGAGATATGAAGGTGGACAATCAAAATACCAGTTCCAGGATTGAGTACATAGAACTTTGTAAAACTCTGCGCAAAAGCATGAAAGAAGACATAAGAAAATTCAACTGTGAGCTAGTAAGGAAAGCCATTGAAAATAACAAGAGCCTTAGGGTTGTTAAAGGGAGTTTGTCTATTGGGAAGAAACACATCATTGCATTAAAAGGAGAGGATGGCACCGTAACAAGAAATAGGGAAGAAATACTTAGAAGAGTTGAAGAATTCTACAAAAATCTATACGAAAGTAACAGTGGATTAAACGAAGACATTGAAATAGTCGAAGGAACAGCTCCTAAAATCTTAAAAGAAGAAGTTTCATTTGCAATAAAAAATATGAAGAAAGGAAGAGCCCCTGGTGATGATGGTATTACATTAGATATCCTAAAAGAAGCTGGAGAATATGTAGAAGACATACTTGCAAAATTCTTTACCAAATGTCTTAACAGCGGTAACATACCAAACCAATGGGATTCTGCAACAGTAATTCTTTTGCATAAAAAAGGTGATAAAGAGGATTTGAAAAATTACCGACCAATTAGCTTGTTACCTGCTATTTATAAAATCTTCACAAAAGTGCTAACACATCGCCTGCAGAAAAAATTAGATGCAGCTCAACCAAGAGAACAAGCTGGATTTCGAAGTGGATTCAGTACAGTGGACCATATTCAAGTATTAAGAGAATTAATTGAAAGAACACATGAATATGAACTTCCATTGTGTGTGGCATTTATTGACTATGAGAAGGCCTTTGACTCTATTAAAACATCAGCAGTCATCAACTCTTTAAGATCAACAGACATTGAGGATGTGTACATTGACATGGTGAAACGTGTGTATAAAAATGCAAGTGCAAAATTTCGGTTACATAAAGATACCAAAACTATCAAACTTGGCAAAGGGGTGAGGCAGGGAGATACCATTTCTCCAAAACTTTTTACTTCAGCTTTACAGATGATTTTTCAGCTGATAAATTGGAATAACAAGGGAATAAAAATAAATGGTGAATATTTAAATCATCTGCGGTTTGCTGATGACATTGTTATTTTTTCAACGGACCCATTAGAACTCCAAGACATGGTACAAGAGCTCTCAACTAGAAGTGAAGAAGTTGGACTCAAGATGAACCTACAAAAAACTAAAATCATGTTCAATAATTTCGTAGAGAAAACAAAAATACAAGTTGACAACATTGAGCTAGAAATTGCTGATTCATATATTTACCTCGGCCAGCTGATTTCAATGGAAGGCAACATTATGAAAGAACTCAACAGACGTATTAAACTTGGCTGGAGTGTATTCGGACCAAACAGTTTTATCCTGAAGGGGAAATTGCCTTTGTGTCTAAAAAGCAAGGTCTTCAACCAGTGTATATTTCCAGTTCTCTCTTATGGATCAGAGACATGGAGTCTAACTGTTGGAGCAATACGAAAGTTACAGACAACGCAAAGGAGCATGGGGAGGTGCATGCTTGGAATAACTAGAAGAGATCAAAAAGGAACACTTGGTGAGAGAGCAAACTACAGTAGTGGACAAAATTGTGGAAACCTTTTGAAAAAAGTTTATTTTAGAGGTTTGATGGCTAATAACACCACTTTTTTTTGTACCAATACTATAAAATTATATATCATTAGAAAGGTAATTTAATAAAGATTGTAATGCAATAACATTTGTTCAATTATCTGTATTCTATCAAAAGTTATAGCCAAATAACCAGAAAAAAGAAGCACAGCTTGCTTACATTTATATGAAGTAGCTTTCCTTCATTTGAATGTGGCCAATGAGCATGAGTGTTTACAGAGCCAATCAGGTGTCATCTTGTTTTGGCAATGAGCCAATCATGTTTTCTCTTGTTTTGGCAATGAGCCAACAGGTTACAGGACATTTATCAGTGTGTTCTGTAATTGCTATCAAGTTGGTTGTTTTTTTTTTGTGCTCTTTGATTTAGTGTGCTTGTAAAACGTAATAAAATTAAAGAAATGGCGCAAAGAGTTGACTGGTCACCTAGGAAGCGATGTAAAATAGTAATATTAAGTGAACAAGGCTACAGTTATGAAGAAATTAGAAGAAATATTGGGGGAAACTTAACTAAAGGTGGCATTTCTAAATTTTTGAAGAAGTATAAGGAGACTCAGTCATTACAAAACCAGACTGGTAAAGGCAGAAAAAGGTGCACAACAGCAAGTGATGATAGAAGAATTAAAAGACAGTGCCTAGGTGACAGGAAAAAATCATCTCTGTGTATACAAGGTGAAATGGCGCAATGCAATGTGAAGTTAAGTGCAAGGACTGTTCGGCGCAGACTGCATGAATGTGGTCTAAATGCAAGAATTCCACGAAAAAAGCCATTTTTGTCTGTCAAACAGAGGTTGAAAAGATTAAACTGGGCTAAAACCCATGTTAACTGGACAACGGAACAATGGGACAGTGTAATTTGGAGTGATGAGACCAAAATCTCACTGTTTGGTAGTGATGGCGTAAAATACGTATGGAGAAGAATTGGAGAAGATTTCCATCCTGAGTGCATTACACCTACCGTGAAACACCCAGTTAGTGTTATGATTTGGGGTTGTATAACATCAAGAGGTGTGGGCAGAATTTGCGTGATCAATGGGAATATAAATGCCCAAAGATACATAAATGAAATACTTGAGCCCAAGCTGCAGCCTTCTGCATGTGATCTTTTCCAAGATAATGAAGCATTTATATTTCAACAGGATTCAGCTCCATGTCATGTTGCTCGTGTGTGCAAAAAATGGTTTCAAGATCATCATATTCAACTGCTGGAATGGCCTGGAAATAGCCCAGACCTTAACCCCATCGAAAATCTATGGAGCCGGCTAAAGAAGCTTGTTAGTCGGAAGCAACCCAGCAATAAAACACAATTAACAGAAGCAATAATTCAATCTTGGTTTCATATTATAACAGCTGCAGAACTAAAGAACTTGGTTCACTCCATGGGAAAGCGTTGTAAGGCCGTAATTAAGGCTAAAGGTTACCCAACTAAGTATTAACTGGTATGGTGAACATTTTTGTATATCTCATTTTTTCTATGTATATCACCTTTCTTCTTTATGAATGCTGTTCTATTAAAATACGATTCATAAATGTTATTGCATTACAATCTTGATTAAATTACCTTTCCAATGATATATAATTTTATAGTATTGGTACAAAAAAAAGTGGTGTTATTAGCCATCAAACCTCTAAAATAATCTTTTTTCAAAGGGTTTCCACAATTTTGTCCACTACTGTAGAGTAGAGGACATCATTGTTAATGCAAAAAGGCTGAAATGGAGATAGGCTGGGCATATTGCAAGAAGAACTGATCAACGGTGGACAACAGAAATTCTCAACTGGATTCCAACAGACCACCGACGACATAGAAAACGTCCTCAAACTAGATGAGTGGATGAGATAAGAAAACAGATTGGGGTGACATGGAAGTGAATTTCTCAAGATAGACTTGTGTGGAAAGCATTTGGAGAAGCCTTCATCCAGCACTGTGGATAGATAATGGTTGAATATGATGATGAGGATGAATTGTCTTAATACATGTTCTGTATAATATATACACCAAGTAAATCTATATTTACATAGACCAGATTTCGATAGAAGCATAATACAGTGCACTCTCTTATTTACGAACCCGAATGAACCCCACCCCCCAAAAATGTGCGTAAAATCGAAAGTTCGTAAATGGGAATTATTGTTTGTTTGTTTGTTTGTTTTTTGGTTTTACGGCTCAAAGACTACAGTGGTCATGCTGCGCCGGGACCTACTGTTTTCCGAGGAATCCGAACCTCTTAAGGCCTAGGGAACCAAACCCCGGACTACAGTGAGCAGTGCGATCTTTATGAGATCTCTGAGTAAGCGTTCTTTGCACTGCTGGGAGTCGAACCCGGATTAGCGGCGCACTAGGAGAACGCGTTACCACACTGCGCCACCGCAGGGCTAAATGGGAATTAACGTTATTTCTATGGGCTACTTTTCGGGTCAAACGCAATAGTTTGTAAAAATGCGAGTCCACTATATTTGTAAAAATCTACATTTATATCGGTATTAAGCCTATATAAACTATTTATTCATTCAGCGTTTTCAAAGATTTCTTCAAGAAAGGAGTTAAAAATCAAAACGCGTGATATACACTTTGAAAACCTTTACACACGCGTTTCCTATATGAGATACAACTTGCATTTAATATCCCGTTAAACTGCAGTCAAACACGTAATTTGCAGAATTTAAATCACTTGTTTATGCGCTGTGTTTATCCAGTTTTGCAAGTTTTCTTTGGATTTGGGACAAGTTAAGTTTCACAGTAATTAAATCATATGGTTAAGGGTAAACGAGGCTAGAGCAAATGAGTAGCCAAGTTGTATCTTCAATGTTTTCCTTTTCACGTTCAGATAAATCACTCGGACATGCGCTTGCGAAAAGTGATGCTCATATATTTCCTTACATGGAATCATAAAACCCTAAACTTATTACAAAAAATAATAACAAATACATTTATTTACATTATTAAAATATCATAATTTAATTTAACCTTCCAATCAAAAGCATAAAATTATATACTCAGTCATCAACGTTTTCAAAATTATTGGGAGGGCCCAAGCACAAATTATGAATATTTATACATTACGATATATGTAAAATAGAAATTTATTTCAATTTATTGGAGGGGGGCTCAGGTTCCATGGGTCCATACAATTCTACGCATATACACTCAGTTAAATTTAGGTAAAAAACAATAAATCAACTAAAAATTAATGAAGCTCGCGAAAAACATCCAACTGCTCGATATTCCAAAAAATATATAAAAAAATATAAAGGGTATGAGAACTTATAAAAATAGAAATGCAAAACAATACTCGGGTGCCAATACTTTCTCGAGAAGAACTTCAGCCCACTGAGTATTTAATCTAGTAAAAACTTTTTAAAGTTGAAATATATAATTTCTTCTTTCCTCCTACATAATTCCAAAATTCATTTATAATACATAACACAATTAAATAACTTTATCCTTAACTGATATTAGAAACGAAGGAATTTCTTATCGCAAACTGAGCAAGTATATTTATACTATAGATTTAGGTATCAACAACTGTCGTTTAAGGCCAGATAAATGGCTTACCACGATTTCTATACAATCTACCTTGTACCATAAAACTTATTAGGAATCACTCGGCTGAAGCGTTGTGATCGCATTCATTGAATCGCTAAAATACTTTAGACGAAAGAAAAGTAAAACGCATCTTATTAATGTCTCTATTTGCATCCTGCACGCCATTTTATATGATGTAAATGAGATATTTGAAGTCTGAATATTGCATTCATGCAATAAACAAACTAACAATTAATTAATTAATTAATAATATTGTATGTGTGTATTTAACGGTACATAATGATTAAAATGCGTAAGGAAAATAATAGTTAGAAAATGATTACTATGATTATGAGCTCTTCGTAACTTCTTATAATAAAACTAGTTGAATTTTCATGGTTTCCGGATCTATGGTTCGAGAATAGAATTAGATTCATTGACATCACTTCAAGGATTTACGTCAGAAAATGGAGGTCATGCTTTCTTAAGAAATCATTCGCCAAGGAAAAAAAATTTTCCTCATGAAACCTATATTTAACGTTTGTTTGCTCCACCTTACAATTTTGTAAAGGTTAAAAACACCCATACATAAATATACAAGCGAATTAGAGATGAAATGACCTTCTTGCTTTTGCCATATTTCTGAATTATTCTCATTTTCTTTAACCAAATGTGCAAAACAAGAGCAATTTCTCTTTATATGAACCTACTGCTTCTAGGGCCGGCACAAACGGGTGCGGGAGTCTCATTGTATAAGCCCCGCATGTATAAATATATAAAAAAGGTGTCCCTTCCACAAAGTGGGGGAGCCCAATTCAGCCATATAAGTCAAATCGGCTTAAGGCTAACTATTTCAAATTGATTTTTAGAAAACTGTCACTTTTTAGCCTTGAATATATTGTTGGATGTATGCCTTATGTTTGCTTACATATCTCCATAAAAAACATCTGGAGTGCAATTTTGAAGAAGGCCCCTGACGAAGGTTTTAAAATTGCACCCATATGTTTATTGAATTTAGTTATTTTTGTAGAAATAACTTTGCTAGTAGGTAAAACCTATTTTATTTAATTGCCATGTGTGCATATAAACCGTTTGTGTATAAGCAGATTTTTTAGAAACAATTAAGTTAACTTTTGATTTGACAAATTCCGGTACTGGAAATTATGTTTCTACTACTATATTTTTGTTAGTAAAAGAAAAGTATGATGCTAAGACGATTTTGACTACGTTCCGATTGTTCAATGGGCATGACGCATAAGTAGAAACCTGAAGTTTTCTGGTTCGAGACCAGCTTGTGACTTGGCATTTTCCCCCCCTTTTTTTTCTGTCTCTTATGGGTCAAAGAGTTCAGGCTTAAAAAAGAGATGAGTACATGAAATCAATCATCTCACTGTATTTTTGTTAAAATAGTAATTATTTTAAGCAAATTTCCAACTAATATTCATATTGCGACTCAAATTTCATTGCTTTAATTCTATTTCATGTTTCGCAGTATTGTAAATTAAATGATCATATGTAATTTTATTCTAAAAAAAGTTATAAAAGTAGTTATTCAATTTTAACTTTTTATTTTGTGTTTGTTTTTTAATTGTATTCAAGTTTTATGCCATGGAACTGTGCTTAAAGAATTCTGAGTAGAGATCCCAGGCTTAACGTGATATCAGAATAAACATGCGTTTAAAACATCCATTTCTTGTCTAGACCTGAACTTGTCTGCAGTTGAGACTCTATTTCAGTGCTGGTTTTTTCTGGGTTGTTGGCTACCAGCGTGCCATAGATATTTCGTCCACCCTCCCACAACCTCCATTTTTTTTCTTCATAAGTGAATATAATATTCTAGATTTCTAAACTAACAGATAGGATGGGTCAGTCTCTATATTCTTATGACAGTTCTATTGAATTAGCAAAGGCGAAAATCAATCTCTGTAGAAAATTTTTAATTCTTAACAAAACTTTTTTGCTATAGAAGTACATAATCAAATGCGGCCGCCTGCGTGCACGCACGCACTGCACACTTATAACCAGCCCTGCTCTATTTATTTATATGGTAATAAAATATATTTATTTCGTAGTCTTCCGTAAGATCTGGGAACTCCTATTACTAGACAGCCGTCAATGACAAAATTAGGCGAAAGAAAAATCAAAATGGATTAATCTTTTAAGCAACGGATGTATAAATTAATAATTACAGATTAATAATTATAGATTAGTAATGACAGAATAGATTATTACTGGTCCGAATAATTTGTCTCAGAAGTGATGTCTTTAAGAAAGGGTGAATTTTACTAAAGGGGAAACCAATTTTTGCTAGAGCTACTAAAAATTAGTGCACGAATTAATAATTAAAAAAAAATTATAATGAAAGCAACTTTAAATATGGAAGTGCATAAATTAGTACACACACTTTTAATTATTTTTTTCGAATCTTAACTTTACCAAACTCTTGAAAATGTTAAGGAAGTCTTTAGATATTTTTTGGTCTAACAGATAAAATGATTAAGACTTTGATAAATCAGATAGTTAATTGAAAGTCATTTACAAATATTAAGCTTCATCTTAATGCGTAATAGTTAAACAAAATGTCCCATGTTATTTAAAAACTTAAAAGGTTTATTAAAATCTTACAGTGTAAATATGCACGTTTATATTAAATGCTTTCCTTTGGTGACATTAATTAAATTTTCATCTGTAGATGAACGTCTAATTCATTACTACAACATTTAAATTTGAGAGTTTGTAACTCCAAACAACATTTGATTTGAATTTTTAAATTTTATATAAGTTTTTTATTAAAATAATTTTATTTGGCAAGTCCGCTCTGTCAGATTCCTTTCCGAATTGGACTCTAATAATCTCTAGTTCATATGTTAATTTATTTCTATCCGATAGTTTATGAGTGTAGTTTTAGAATATATAATTAGGACGTGAACCTTTTTCTCTTTGCAGAGAGAAAGACTTATTTTAGCATTAACTTTAAACGGTGTAGCCTTTGTCATGAAGTCACGCAGTAAGGTAAACCTTAGCCGAAAGAATGCCACTTGAAGAAATGAAATCCAATCTCGCACTAGTTGCCAAATAGGACAAAAGCGGACCCACTTTTAATGCACTTTAAGGATAATTATACCTTCAGATAGAACTTTTGTTTCCCTCTGGTTTTTGTGAGGCGCTTTTTTTGCTTGTAGGCGCCCCTTTGCACATTTAACTTCGTTTCTGACAAATCATAAACAAAAACAAACCTGTTGAACACAAAGCAAAAATCATTCCGTTTCTTAGTTTATTGGAAAATAAAAAATGGTTTTGGTGTTATGTTGCTCTTTAGTCGAAATCGTCAACAAACTATTAACAGCAAGTAACAAATGATGGGCTATTATGTATTCAGTGTTCTTTCTCTATTAGCTAGAAAAAAAAAAGCGTTTAAAGATTGTTACTTTTATGTGTAATAACCCGTATCGGATAACGAAGCGTGAACTTTTCTTCATGAAACAGTACATTACGTACTTTACTTCTTTACACGATTACGAAAAAATCCTGCCATTTTATAGCCCCAGGAAGCCATTATTACTGCCTTAATACCATGAAGGTTAATCCTACTATTTTGTGTCTTTTGGGGGCCTAGATTTAATCCCTGATGAGACATGGCTGCTTATAAATAATATGCCATGATAGTAGGGTGCACAATATTACAGATCTTTCTCAAAGAGTTAGGGTTTGTGTATAGATAATACAATAAATAAAATTGTATATAGATAATCACTTCATTAAAAATATATTTTAAGGTTTATAGCCTACTTCAAATTATGAAAAATTTTAATGACACGCGAAAACAGATAAAAGAAGATTTACAATTACTGGTGTACACTGGGCGGTGTTGATGAGGGTCATAACGTCCTCCCCCATTATGATGCCATTTTGTATATATGGGGTTATAGATCTGTAACCCCCTTATAAGCCTGTAACGTCCCTGATGAATTTTCTGCGTACGCTAATGAACAAATTATAACTTCATTGATTATCACTACATAATAACTTCTTGCGCGATATGACATATAACTATAAAAGTACTCTAGACAGCCATGTTTTCACTTAGTAACTTACTTTCTCGTCTATCAGACATACTTTAGAAATTAAGATTTTGGAAATATATCAGTTTTATATAGACTTTATTACCGACAGATCCAAGGCGGGCGATGGGAAGCTCGCACCCCTTGAAATGATTATATCATTTAAAATGAAAAGTACCGGACACTTGGCTAAAAATAGAAATCAAACAAGTACCCCACCCTTGAAAGATTTTTGGGGTCCAACCCTGTGATTTTATAGCAAGAATTGAATGTTGTCAGTATTAATTTATTTGGTGAAAATAATTGTCAAAACTTGTCTTCCAATGTTAGTAAATTTTATATCAAATACGATTCAAAAACTAAAGTGAAATTCTCATAGCTTGTGTGTTTTCGGGAAAGATTTAATTTATTAAAAATTTTCAAGCGGGAAAAATGAAAAATATGTGCCTAAGTAAAAATTCTTCGCAATAAAATTTTTGCTATTTTAAATTTTAAATTACTTTTAGCATTTCGCTCTGAACTTTTTTAGTAGTTTAGATAGAATATTTATAACTCTGTAAATAAAAAGTTGAAGTAGAAAATCATGCACATAAAGTATTTGTGTTTTATCGTTTCTAAAAATTCTCTAAGAGTTATGCCATTTAAATTTATGGTGTAATAAAATAAAATTAAGATCTAATGGCCACATAGGCGTCTTTTCTTGAATTTAGATCTACCCCTTCTTTACAATCATATAATACGTCTAAATGGCCCTGCGGTGGCGCAGTGTGGTAACGCGTTCTCCTATTGCGCGGCTAATCCGGGTTCGACTCCCAGCAGTGCAAAAAGAACGCTTACTCAGAGATCTCATAAAAGATCGCACTGCTCACTGTAGTCCGGGGTTTGGTTCCCCAGGCCTTAAGAGGTTCGGATTCCTCGGAAAACTGTAGGTCCCGGCGCAGCATGACCACTGTAGTCTTTGGAGCCGTAAAACCAAAAAACAAACAAACAAACGTCTTAATAGCACAGATATTTCTAAAATTTGAACTATTCCATATCCCTATAACAAGAACTTAGTAGCCCAAATAAAATAAATTATGTATTAATAATCTACTTATAGTTTTATTTAATGATATTATAAAATGATGCTTTTATGTTTAAATATGATCAACATGGGTTTCAAAAATACACGAATACAAGCATTCCGCTCGTTTTTTATTTTCCCAAGTTCTGTATGAAATTAGCTATATAATGCGCATATATTTTTTTATTAAAAATTAAAAAAATATCATTCTAAAAGTAACTAACCGACAAATCGATAAGGTATAATTTCATAGTAATTCAGTAGTAATATCTCAAATTTGCAGTTACATAATTTCTGGACAGTTCTTTTGTCGATATCAGCAAGTGCGTAGTCGTGGGGGCGGGGGGGGGGGAAAGAACCCTATCCCCTCAGAAAATCTTTATGAATTATTTTAAAAAATCTTTAGATACCATCTTATAAAACTAAATCAGTGAATCAATATTTGCTCCCTACCCTCTGAAGTCTCTGGCTGCTGAGTGCCAGTTATAAAATATCCATGAGGAAAGCTTTTTATCTATATAAAATCGTTGATGCTCATGTGAGATTTGTTGACCAATGGTAGCATGTGAGGTTTCATGGACAGTTTAACAGGCCAAGAAAGAATTTTTACGGACAATCTTTATTTTCTAATGCGGACGCGCACTAGATATTCTTTAAAGGCTATAAAGATATTTTTAAAATTATTTCCAACACAACTTTATCTTTTAGCTGTCAATCTTCCTTTAAAAGCTTTGCTGTCTGAAAAGCAGATAGCTAACTAATCTAAGTTAATGCATGCGTCGAATTTCAGATAAAGTGTTAAAATAGATATGCGCATATCGCCACTGTATCTTCTGTTATCGCATCATACAAAAGCAGTTTTAAGGCTTCACTCGAATTCCAGGCCCCTTCTAGGAGGTATTATCGATATCATTGTTCGTAGCTTATCTCCTTTTCACCCATTCCGGGAAAAGTTTCAAAATGCGAACAATGGAAATGTTGGTTACAAGCTATGCTCCACGCACAAAGAAACCAGTTTGATTCTTCTTTCCTGATGTATATGTTTAAATAAAAATGCTAGACTGGTATTTTTTTAGAACCATATTTTAATGTTGTGTTATAGTCACAGACATTGATGCAAAGTCCTGTGATTTCTCGATAAATTAATCCTTGTTTTAGAGTTATACATATCACGGGCCCTAAACTGTGGGGTTTGGGAAAGAGCTTTAGTTTTTTTTTCATTCTTTGAAGGTTTATTATAGGCTAGGGTGTTTTTAATCCTTTTTTTACTCGCAGTGTAGATAATATTTAAGTCTGTGACATTAGGAAATGTGAAAACAGGCGTGTTTTCTTTAAAAAAGCTATTTGGTAGCTTATACAAAGATATCCATCTATACGTATAGATTTCGGTGTTCTTTAATATGATAAAACTAAATAATCGTATACGAAATTCTAGAATTTTGTAATATATTTGTAAAAATCTTTGGCACATTATTTAAGAATCGCTATTGCAGATACGTACATGAAGATTGTTGCTACCCATTTCCGTACTAAGAAAGCTCTTTTGATTCTAAAATAATCTAAGGTATCGTAAATGTACAAGAATTCGCTCATTTCTATTTTGCAAAGATCTTAATTTTTGAATGTTTTCTGGAGTATTTATTGGACGAAAAGTATTCAATCTAGTATGGAAATTCCATATTAGAAAAGTAAAAGAACAATTATTATTGTAAGTGGGTAATTAAGAAACAAATAGAGCAAATTGAAGATTAAAAAGTGAAACAAACTTACTGCAATCCGGCAAATAATACTACAGAAAACAATGGAGTTAAACTATTAGTTCATTGCTTTAAGTTTTTAATGATTTTAAAAGAGAACTATGGTTATGATTGGATACTATTTTGGTAAGAAATATGCTTATAAATACGTAAACAAACGCAGTTATTCACTGATAAATTTAGCCAACAGGGGAGTTTAAAAAACTTCTGTAGTCGAACGACAATTGTATCAACATTTTAAACAATACCTTTTAGAAGTTATAAGCATCTTAGCATTTACATAACAAAGTATAAAACTAAATCCCAGTTGTTCACTACCTTATCCGAAAAAAACTGCTTTGCCTACTGACGAATTTGTGAATTAGTACCTTATCTTAAAATTGGCGCTTGTTAACTGCTATTAGATTTTACAGTTAAAAAGCGCCTCATAATATATTTTTCTTTTAATAATTTAAAATGCATTTAAATTCAAATTATCGTCGCCTGTTCATAATTTTAACAAAAACGAGTTAAGGTAGTTTGATTTCTATGATTACATTTTATGATTTTCAAGTAACAGGACTGCTTTCCAACGGTTATGACTGCAGCCATTTTGATCACAGAGCTTGGTTTGACTCACAGAAAACTAGATTGTTTGTAGAAGCATTGTGGTTCAAAAATCAGGTAAAGCCTTCTTTCCTGTACCAAATGACCCATAGCGCAACCATGGGACGTATGAATCAAAAAGGATATCTAAATTGCTTTGCAGTTTTATGATTCGAAGTACAATGTGGTTTACTGATATATTTTCCAGTTTCCTTACTTTTCATTGCGTATTTTTTAAATGAATTTCAACAGGAAATACATTTTAGTACTAGTTCGGCTGATGACCACCGTACCTCCTGCACTTATTCACAAGTTTCTATTTGTTCCATTAAAGCTCGTGATGAGCATCAAGAAGTTGCATGGAAAATTCATTAAACGACCTATAAAAATCACTATGTACATACGGGTATAATGGATCATAATGTTGGAAATATGAGCCTTAGTATATATACCTTATTTGATTTTAAATTATACATGTAGTTTACTTAGGGTTTTTCCTCTTACGCCTATCACTGGAGGTCATTTTAACCACATTGATGTCTGGCAGTTTTATACCGTCATTTGAAGGCGAGATTTCCCGTCGTTTTTTTCACACAGACACCATATAGACAGCAAACATCACTCCACGATACGCATATTTGGTAATCAAAAAGCTGTGATTATATTCACTGGGGCTCAGTTTATATGGGTATAGTGGTAGTCATATGAGATACTAGAGCTTATAGATATAAGGAAGTCGTTGCATAATTACAAATCCAATTTTAAATACGTTAGCGTGGATGACAATTGAGCTATCGCGAATGGTTTCAATTTTCTTTTCGCATACAGCGCAAGAAAAATGTATTTGTAAATGTAAGGCTAATCTTAAAATCATTAAAACGCAAAGTATAGCAATTTCCTTAATGAATATTTGCACAGCCGAAAAAAATAAAATAAACGAAGTTTCGAAAAGAATAAAATAAAATTTAGCGTGCATTTTTATCTTTCTTTAATTATTTCCTAAATAAGGTGATTTTACATGAAATGCCATATACGACAATACCAAAATATGATTTCACAAAACAATATAAAGATTGAATAAAAATTTTCACAAACACATGGGCATAAAGATACGTTGGGCAAAGTGCTGCAGGTAATAGAACATGGAAGAGGAGCAAGCATTTTAGCCAAGGTATTTTTTAAAGCCATTTTCCCCAAATTTACTCCACAAAATTACAACCGATAAATAAAAACACAACTTTTTTACGAAAATGTATCAAACACAACAAATACGCCAAACACATTGATCACAGAATACAATATTCAATGGCAAACACGATATCTAATACCAAACACAATATCTAATACCAAACACGATATCTAATACCAAATACAATATCTACTATCAAACACAATATCAAGTATCAAACAATATCTAACACCAAACACAATAATCACAGCAAGTAAGCTAACAACAACCGTAACAAATACTATGATTTAAGATGAAAATTTGATGATATGAATAGTACATCAAACGTAAATACCGGGGGACAGCTATTATCATCATCTGCTTTATCAGTTCCCATTAAACTTACTTTAATCCAATCTCCTCCTCCAGAGACCTCTTGTAAGTCGGCGACCAGATGGCTGCTCTTCCTCTGGCGCAACGCTTGGCTTATCTTGTTCTTCGAGCTTAGTGGGAGATTCTGGTTGCGGTTTAGGTGGAGATGTTTCTTGTGGTTCTGGAACTTTTTCTGGCTCCTTTTCACTGGAATGGTCATGGTCGGCTTCGTGATCAGAATGATCGTGATCTGCAGCATCATCAGAATGATCATGGCTAGAATGATCATGGCTGGAATGATCGTGGCTGGAATGATCGTGGCTGGAATGATCGTGGCTAGAATGATCGTGGTCAGAAGGATCGTGGCCAGAATGGTCGTGGCCAGAATGATCATCGTCCGAATGATCATGGTCAGAATGATCGTGGCCAGCATGATCATATGAAGTTGGCTGGGGACTTTCAGGTTCAGCTGGAAGTGACTGTTCTTCAGATGGTTGTTCTTCTGAAAGTTTTACAGGCTCGGCAGGTTCAATTGGCTTGTTGTTTTTCTCTGGGTGTTCATGGTCTGAATGATCTAAATCGCCAGCAGGATGTTCCTCATGAGTATGGGGCTTCTTGATCTGAGAACTAGGTCGTCCAAAAGATGGTTTTCCGACAATGGGCACTGGAGCTGGTTCAGGTTGTGGTTGTTCAGATGATGGTGATGGAGGAATGGTTGAACAATGAATAATTGCAATGACGGTGGCAACGACGAGCACACTAATAGCCCCCTGAAAAATAAATAAGCCTTTATTTTTTAAAAATAATCATATAATTGTTCCCTCAAAGAAAACATTAAAAAAATTTGTATTGATTTTTTGTGTCTTTTTTTTATTCCAGTTCCTATCAGCAATTAATTCAATCACGAAATTAAAACAACCATGAAAAGAATATTATATAAAATACAAAACATTTTGAGCAAAAATGTTGAACTTTTTTTAATGAACGAAAACATATATCATAACCTGCTTTGAATATTCAGCGCTTATCAATACTCAGTATGTGATATTTATGTGAAACATAAATAGTTATATCCATTCAATATCCTCAACGTCAGTTGAGAATTGTTCTATCAGTTTTTATAATTATTTTTAAGTTTTACAATTTCTTGTATTCTGTTAAGCACACTACTGAATAAATTACATACCAGTAAATTGTTTTTTTACAAAATTACTACAATTTTAGAAAATGTATCACAAAGTTTTTCTCCCAATTTTCAAAGTTCTGAGAACGACCTGTTTGATTAAAAATTAACAAGAAACATGGATCGAAAAGCTTAATTAAAAATTTATTTATAAAGATATACTTGTTTTAATAAACATGTAAAAAATTTTTGATTTAAGAAAAAGGAAATAAATTTTCATTTTCTATTATTTAATTTCGAAATTATTTAAGAAAAAAACTATCTCAAACCATTGGAGGGGAATTAAATTGTTTTTTTTTCTCCCCATTTTTCAACAAAATCATGAAGTCAGAAATCATCATAGAATTGAAAATATGTTAGAAAAGTTTCTAAAAATATGTCTAAAAAGTTTCTGAAAATATGTCAGACAGTTTCAAAAAAAAGGACAATTTACAATTTCGAGGGCACTTCAGAGGGACAGTCTGTAAGAGCTAGATGGAGCAAACTGACTTATGTCAACTCACTTTACGACAGTCGTTAAAAAGACAATTAGTTCGAAAGAACAGGGGAAAGTGTTTAAAATCATTATAAATTTTTGTCTTGATAAAACTTGAGAGTGTATATTATACATAATTAGAATGTTATTTTTACATACGATTTCCTATTAATACCGCGAAACTCTAATCCACTGATGCCCTCCCTTTTTTATATAGGTTACGTTGAATGCTGTGAATAAAATTGGTTTGACAAAAGGGAACACAAGGCACTAATTTTTTTTTTTCAAAACAAAGAGGGTGATATTTCTTTTAAAAGGTAAGTAAAAGTAAAATTTTATTTGAGTGAAAGATAAGATCAATGTTGGACGTTAATGAATTAGTAAAGTAATTTATGTCTTCAGTTTTAAGGGCCCTACTTACTAAACGAAGTGAGTTAGCATTTCCAAATAAGTATTTTTTAAATAGGTCTTTATCTGTAACAAAATGAACAATTTAATAAATGATGCACAATTTATAAGTTTTCGCATATTAATTAATTATCTTAAAATAACCGATCGATTTCCTAAATTTCTTTAATAAATCTGAAAGATACTATTAAGAATGTTTAAATAAATGGAGTTGATAATGAAATTAGGTAAGATTTCTGTAATAAAATGATTTCAGTACTATTCCACACCTGTCATTTGACAACACTAAAGCGCCATCTACGATTCCAAAAATTGATTATTCTTCATCCTTATTCAAAGGGAGAAAATCATTTCCATACCACAACGTAGCGCCCTCATGCGGAAAGTACAAAAATTATAAGTTTTAGTTATAAACTAAATAAGTTTATGAAAATTGGTATACGATTGTTTGCGCATTACACACATGAATATATACCATCATCATCATCATATTCAACCATTATCCATCCAC
>QLNU02015360.1:63696199-63713364 GCA_006491805.2 Dysdera silvatica
AAAATGAAAATAACAAAGATTAAAAAGAGATTAAGCCACCCTTATATCTCTGCGACATTTACATTTATTGTGGGTGATTTCTATGAAAAAATAATAAATAAACTGTTGTATTTTGGAAGCAAAGCGCCTCCTTTCGAAACTCACATGGGTGCCCATGACGCTGCCTTCTTTAGTTTTCGTTCTTTTTTTGCTTTCATCGCCATTTAGTGGAAGTTGGTGGTTCTAGCACACTGAACGTTGAACATGCCCAAACTTGCTTTGACGTATCAGCAGGCCCGGATTTATAAGTGAGCACGTTAGCACTGGAGTACGCAGGGGAGTGTTGATGGAGGTTGCACCCCCCTCCCTCATTACGGTGAAATTTTGTATAAGTACATATAAATATATGGCGTTTTAGATCTGTAACCCCCCATTGAGCCTGTAACCCCCATTTATGAACTTTCTGCGTACGCCTATGCACGTTGAGTTAAGTGCTCAGAACGTAAAATTTCAAAAGGCAGCGTACTTTAAAAAAAAGTGCCTTGATTTTTGTCACAATTTAAAAATCCGAAGAATTTCGTAAAACAGCCTTCTCCTTAAACATCGGAAAAAAATTAAAAAATTCGGTGTCAAATAAAATAAATGTATTTATAAAAGCATATCTACTTTATCTTATAATTTGTACACAATCATAAATGCCCCCCCCCCTACTCTCCATTGTTTCGCAGTATTTAAGGGATCTGATTGATGGAATTCAAATCACCAAGGTGGGGGAAGCCTTGCACCTTAAATTCAAGCCTTCCTGCCACTCATATATTAGTAGCACGTCAAAGCAAAGCGGCTAATCGGGTATTTACTTTTCTTTTTTTATCGCCTTATTCTTTATTTGAAGTTGTACAATCTATAGGAGTAACTTGAGGATTAAATATACTATAGTGTGAACGGGGGGGTTGGGCAAAAAAGACAAAATTGGATGGAAAAAACACGATTTTGCCTCTGTTCTAGAAAAACTAGGGACATGTGCCCTCTCCCCCACCCAGGTTAAGCATATGATTGGTTAAATCCTTTTAGCAAAGTTTTACTTCATGAACTGTATAAAAAATTCTTATCATTCAATGTTGACTGTTAACATGACGTCTTAATACATTTAATAATTTATTTTAATGCATTGTTAAAAAATTTATTATTTGTGGTCTTGAAATGGCGTTCCTCCTGATTAGGCGCTTTGGTGCAGGGCACAACCTGCACACCTATACATGACGTCAATGGTCATATCAGCTAGACTATCGGGACAAGATAAACGATGCCTTTATTTTCGTGTATACTTCTTTTTTTTTTAGATATATTTACCCTTCTTAGGGATAACACAATTACCGCAAGTGATTAATACACAAGAGAGGTTTGTGCGTCAAATACTTGCGGTAATCGTGTTATCCCTGAGAAGGGTAAAAATACATCGAAGAAAGGATAGACATGATTAGTCAGAGAATATTCATGTAATCCTTGGAAGAGGACTTTCAGAAATATAAACAGAACATGCTCCATACTATTATATCCTCACCAAAACTTTGCGCTATGAAAGCTGGGTCCATTGTTTCATGTGGAGCCTGTCAAATTCTCTGAAGACAGCCAGTATAGAATAAGGGGCGAAACTTGATTCATCTGACCATGTGCTTTTTTCCCCCAATTCTCTTCTCCACTCACACCGTCCTATATACCAGATTGAGAAAACTTTTCGGGCTTGTTCTTAACGGAAATTAGTTGTTTCTGTTAAGTCATATGGCAGACAACACCGATTCTCTACGATTTCAATATATTTCCATTAGGTAGAGGTGGGGGAGGCCTTGATCGAATTCCTCCGTTAATTGCTACACAGCGGAACTTCGGTTATCCCATATAAGCCGTCGTAGACCTCAGCGATCGCAATTACTAGCCTCAGGACCATTGGCGTATGCAGGAGGGTGTTAATGGGGGTTATAACCCCCCCCATTGCAATGAATTTTTGTATATTTAACATAGGAATATGTGAGTTGTAGCTCTGTAACCCCCATTGAGCCTATAACCTCCCCGCTTATGAACTTTCTGCGGACTCCTATGCTCAGGACTACAGTTACATTTTTTTGACAAAGACTGCTGGCTAGTTTTTCACCGATTAAAACTTTTGGTACCTCAGTTGTCTAGAAACCAATCAGATGCGCTCTTCTTGAAATTATGGCTCCTATCAGACGAGTACCCAGAAAAGTTTCTTTTCTAACTTATAGATCTTTCGTTTTTCCATTGTGAGTAGCTGTACTTACGCAGCGCCGGATTAAAGATCTTATGGGCCCTAGGCTGGAAGGAGAAAATGGGCCCCCCTAAAGAAGGTGGCCTCCGCGATATTCATCCAATATGTCATGAAATTTTCTTTGAACATTATATATAATAAAGCAACAATTTTTATCAACGTTTTTTAGGCGTAGTAATATTAACGCCGATGTTATGGCGTGGTTAGATGGTGAAACGTTCGCAAAGAAAAGAAATGTTTTTGCGTTCGGTGGGGCACGATCCCACGATCGACCATAATATTCATGTTTATTAATAATGAAACTCGGGCATTTGGACATAAATAAGATTAAAATAACTTAAAAAAATATCAAGCCCCATCATGGTCCCCGAGGAAGACCTCCAAAATATCCTAGCTTAGGTCAGCGTCTACTTGACCTTTATGTAAATCCGGCTCTAACCACACGGAATAACCACTTTCTTAAATAGGTTCTATGAAAACATAGTATCTCTTGGAACCGGCTATGTTGCTCATGCGCAGGGTAAATTAAGTTTACATAATTTACATACAGGTTTCTAATTCCTGTATGTGTATAAAATAAGCTTTAAAAGTTGCGTTTAAATAAGGTATGACTAGGCTCCATATTTATTTCAATTCCATTTTAATACATACTCAGAGTCTTTGAAGTTTTTCCTATACATGCGTTGAGGTGGATCTAAATTCATGCATAACCCACACCGGAGAGCTTTCAGTATTTTTTCTGGCATCCCTTCATACTTTCCTGATATTCTGATATAACATTCTATTAAACTAATATATTTATATATATATATAAAATTTTATTTATTTTATATAAAATAATTATATTAATTATTTAATATTAAATTAGTATATTTAGCGTATTATGCTTAATAATATGTATATCGGTATATATGTATCAAATATATATCATTAATATCAAATACGAAAACAATATTGTATATAATAAAGTAATAAATTTAATATTAATATTAATTTATTAATTATTATATGTAAAATAAGACAATATTATTGTACTATTATTTACATAATACGCAAACTTATTTTTGCAAAATCAATTTTCAAATTTATGCAAGTACTTTACAAGCAAGTGATTTCCAGAAGATCGCATCTGATCGGTTTCTAGACAGCTGGGTTATCAAAAGTTTCAATCAGTGAAAAACTAGCTAGCAGTCTTTGTCGAAAAGATGTAACTGAAAATATGTAACTAGAAAAAAAGATATAACTGGAGAAAAAGATGTAACTAGAAATAAAGATGTAACTAGAAAAGATGTAACTCGCATAAAATAATTTCAAAATTTTTGGAATCAATTTCAAAATTTTTGCAAAAACAATTTTAAAATTTTTGCAAAAACAATTTCAAAATTTTTGCAAAAACAATTTCAAAAGTTTTGCAAAAACGATTTCAAAATTTATGCAAGTACTTTAAAAGTAAGTGATTTCAAGAAGAGCGCATCTGATTGGTTTCTAGACACCTGAGGTATCAAAAGCTTTAATCGGTGAAAAACTAGCCAGCAGTCTTTGTCGAAAAGATGTAACTGTAGTCCTGAGCACAGGAGTCCGCAGAAAGTTCATAAGGAGGGTGTTATAAGCTCCAATGAGGGGGGTTATTGAGCTAAAGCACTCTGACATATTCGTATGTCAAATACAGGCTAAAAATTCATTAGATTATATTAAATATATTATCTAGTTAGACGGTATATACAATAATTTATAACTTATACTTTATATATGTATATTAAATCAATTTATATTAATACAATAAACTAATATATTTATATAATTTATTATTGCTATAATTAGGTTTAGCTGTTATTTTAACATTACAAGTTCCTATACAAAACTGGCATAAGCTAATTTCCAAATTTTTGCAAAATCAGTTTTAAAATTTTTGCAAAAATGATTTCAAATTTTTGCAAAACAATTTATATAATACGCATGTTATACTTTAGAATTTAGGATAATTAAAAAAAAATTAATGAACGCTGACTTTCGTAAGGGTTTCAAGTGCGATATATAAAATCTGCAAGATATAGTTTGCGAGAAACTCCACTAAAAGGTGTCCGTGGAAATTATTTCTACAATTCTGATTTTAATACACAATCAAGTTTTGATTCGCATTTAATTTTATTTCCTAAATTTTATATAACGGATCAGATGAATGATAGCGTTAACTTTACCCTGCGTTTCTCCTCATAGAAACGTCCACCATTTCAATTAATTTGAATGTGGATTATGAGATCCATAGTTTTGAGGACATATTTAATGATAAAATCATACAGCGAAATGTAAATAAAATTGTTTAAATTTTTTGAGTCCGTGACTAAAAGCCTATAACTAAACCATAATTGATTTAAAATTTGTTATAACTTAAAAATGAAATAAGTGCTTTAAATTGCTGTAAATTAATGAATAATTTACTTTAAATAATAAAAAATCTGAAAAATGGGGAAAACTGACTTAATACATCTATAAACATCAAGTCATAGCTTTCAAAATTATTAAGGAGGAAACACTATTACATATAAACACATGTTATGAACATTTATACATTACAATATGTGTAAAATTGCAATTTATTTCAAATTATTGGCGCATATAACTCTACGTCCATGCCTATAAATATACTATATCGTTATCACTGGCGGTTCTAGGCTAGGGCAGGGGCCATAGCCCCCCAAATATAATCGGATTTTATTTTTTAATTATAACGAACAAACTTAAATGGCTCCACTGCATATAGGCAGGAACTTGTGCCCCAAAATTTTTTTGTCTAGAACCGCTACTGATCATTATGTTCAATCATCATCGAATTACAGTTACGTGAAGATTCCTCTAACTGTATCTTGAAGGTATTGGCCAATATACAATCACCTTAACGAGAATCAGTCAGCCATCTAGGCTGACTGATTCTCGGTTAGTCCTCTTTCTTTTATACACGTTTGAAATATTAAATTTGTTTCACAGACCGAAAGGACACTAGTTTGCTGTCTCGTCTGTTTCTATACACACTCAACAACGTTGATATGCGTAGATCTCCTTACAGTTAAATATCGTAACGTTTCGCAGCCATAAGAGAGCATGCACACTATCTATAAATAAATGTAAGTTAATAAAAATCGCGAAAAGCAAGTAATATTTATTTTATTAAAGATATAGGCGTACACAGAAAGTTCATAAAGGGGGTTATAGGCTCAATGAGGTGGGGTTACAGAGCTACAACTCATACATTCCTATGTTAAATATACAAAATTTCATTGCAATGGGGGCGTTACAACCCCCAAAACTCCCCCCCGGCTACGCCTATGACAGAGTTGCAAATCCATATATTAATATGTGAAATTTTGTTGCAATTAGGGGGGTGACCACCCCCATCATACACCAGTGATAAAAGAAGCTGCCATTTAAAACCTAGGCAAATGGAGAGATAGAAGGAGGTTTTAGATTTCTGAATAAAGGTTCGAGACTTCACCAAAATTTATTTTACTAGTCAAAATTTTTATATTTTCAGAGTATCTAAAAAGAAAAAGCGAGAAAAAATCCGGTTTTCTTATCTCGCGACCTCTCGCAAGCCTCAGCCAAAGTTAACATCGGTCTTTCGACATGATGTGCATGCTGATGTAATAGGCTTATTTTTAATGGTTGACCTTGGTAAAGTTCAAGCTGTGTCTACCACTATACTTTTCCCCTCCGACTACATAGATAAGGTGCTTGGAAAAAAAGCTGGAGCTGAAAAAAACTGAAAGTTGGAATGCTACACCAACGGGAAAGTAAACATCTCCCCGCAGTTCGCTAAAAAAAATAAAATAAAAAAGGCTGGGCAAGACAAACGCCCTTTTCAAGAGGACGTGACCCTGCTTATCATTTTTTCTCTCCCTTTTGACTTTTATCTTTGTATAACAAAGAAGGGGTAATGTTGCTACAGTACCAGCAACTTTACCAAGCTTAAAAAGTACCATTGATATCAGGAAGATCGTTCGTATAAAGTGTAGGATGTAGTAAAGAATGCTAAAAATTAGAACTTCTCAAACATAGTCGTTAAAGATTGTGCAAATGAAGTGCGTTTTATTTTCTGAAGTCAACTACAGTACTAAATAAAAAAACAAACACGTTAATTTTAATATTTCTTTATATCTTAAAAAAAAACCGCGTGGAATTGAGTAGAACGTTAATCTTACAGTGTTTAATATCTGATACAAATTTTGTCGAAACAAAGAAGATCAATTTCAGAGACAAAATAATCGTATAAAATATTTTGTATAATTTGGCATATAATACTATAATACTAAGAAATAGATAAATGAAAAATCAGAAGCCACTACCTTAGTTGATTATATTTCTTCATTTCCATGGAAAAAACAGCAGCGACGTCTTGTACAATATCTTTCGATATATTGATGACACATTATCACATTTGATAATAAAATTTTCAGTGAAAAACACCCCATGCAATATATCCTAAAGAACTTTTTTTGAAAAAGACTTCCGATAATAGCAACAACGCAAATTTTTCTAATTTGCGAATTAATTTTGATAACGACCACATTTAGCGTGATATACGTATTTGATGAAAGAAGCTGCTTTAATTTTAAGGCGAACTTTTCTATAAAATGACACAGTAACATCTCTGTCACTGTACAGCGCAACATACTGATTTCCCATTATGTACGTATTTCCAAAATATGTAATACTGTTAAAGATACTATCAACAACCATACACATTTTTTGCTTTAGTAAAAATAACAATCTTTCTAAAAATTTCTGTTTACGTTATCTAAAAATTATCCTTGATAAACAAAATCGGAATATGTTTAAATTTATTTAAATTTGTTTAAATTTAAATGTGTGACGAATACTATGCTAATATATTTTCCTATCAATTTTTATATTATTTTCTTCTTAAACTCTTTATTTTTTTGCTTTCTTTTCCCATCTAAAACTGTCTTTAATACTACACACTCTCTAAGCTAATAATTTTTGAATGTTAAACTTTTTTTATAGTTTCCTTTTACTTTTTTTTCAGCTCCATTTCGATTATTTTATTTTAAATTAACTTTCATCACCCCTTTTAACTTCCGCCGTAAGAATTACGTTTTCTACCTTTTTGTCTGACGGAGAACATTTTCCAATTTAAAATAATTGCATAAATAGCACCCCCTCTCTTTCTCAAAACGCCAACGGATGAGGTCCTGAAATCTAAGGGCTTTGTTCAAGGGATATTCTTAAGTACATGTATTTTGTACTCACTGGCGTATGCAGGATGATTGATGTAAATTATTACCCCGTATTACGATACAATTTTGTATATACTCATCCGCAGACATCTATTGGATAGAGAATTATAATATCACTACATTTTTCTCTATTTATACCTTCCATACCTTTACTAATCAACCACCTCTTTTATCATATTGTATTTAGTTATTTATTGCTTCCACCTATTATATCAAATTCTGGGCAGCAGGGGTTTATACGATCTCCTACATGTAATTAATATCAAAGGTCATTGTATCTGTATTACTGAAATTTGGTTTTATCCCAACTATTCCATAAAATTAAATCAATACAATTCTTCTTTCGAAAGTCGTACGAATGCTCGGGGAGGTGGAGTGGCAATATTTATACATCAGAGTTTATTATACAATACCATTCCACAATGGTGTGGCATTTACCCAAAAATTGAATTCGTTACCATTCAGACCAACGGGATTTATATTGCATCCATCTACAGACCACCTAATGCAAATGTCGAAGACTTTTTAAATTTTATACAGCGTCTATTTCGATTGTGTTCACTCATTTAAATTAAAACTAATTATAATGGGCGACTTTAATATTGATATTAATCTAAAACAAAACAGGCATAGAAATAATTACACTGATTTGATCTATTCAAACGGATTCGATATTAGAATTAAATCATCCACTAGAATTACAATTAACTCCCAAACATTAATTGATCTTTGCATTGCTGACATTCATTTTAAAAATTCTGGTGTACTTACCTATCATATTAGTGATCACTTTCTAATTTTTTTAATTATTAATATTCAAGACTTTCATCTGAAAAATTTCGAACACAAATTTTTGTTTCGTGATTTTTCTGAAAATAACCTGAAACTTTTTAAATCGTTTCATTCTGGAGTTGACTGGTTCTTAATCGAACCAATCCCAATAAAGCTTATAACCATTTTTTTTTTTTCAAACCTTTAATTCCCTCTACAATGGCTGTTTCCACTTTAAAATGATCTCCAGGAATGGGAAAATTAGAAAGCCATGGATAACCAATTTACTTCTACGTGAAATTAGGATAAAAAAGTAATTATATTTTATCTTTTTAAAAAACAGATCAATGAATAACCTTTCTGCCTTCTACATTTTCAGAAATAAATGAAACAAAAAATTAAAATTTGCCAAACGCTTTCATTTAATGAAATTTTTTACTAATTCCACCCCAAAAAAACTTAGTCTAAATTAAATGAATTACTTAACCGGAAAAAAAATTTCCAAAACGCAATAGGATATCTTATTGATGATAACCAAATCTTAACAACTGACACACAAAAGCTCGCTGCATTCAACAATTATTTTATTGATTTTCCCTATAGCTTGAATAATAATCATTCTAATACATTGAATTTCGAAAATGATTGTTATGATTATTCAATTGGTGACTCTATGTTCTTGTATCCTGTTACTAATCTTGAAATAAATAAGATCCTGGGAGAATTTAATTTGTTCGGAGACCCTGGACATGATGGTATTCGCCCATTAGCTGTGAAATTCATCGCGGAGTTCATCACATTTACACTTACACATATTTATAACCTAATATTCAATAGTGGGATTATTCCGAATGACTTCAAAATTTCAGTTATTACTCAGGTATTTAAAAAAGGTTCAACAACTGAAATCTCTAACTATAGACCTATTTCAGTACTTACCGTCTTTGCTAAAATCTTTGAGAAGCTTCTTTATAATAGATTGCATAGCTTCTTAGAAAACAACAATATTATACACAATAACCAATTTGGTTTTATTAAAGGCAGATCAACTGAACATGCATTACTAGCAGCTACCGACTTTATATGTTCATCTTTAGATTTAAAAAAAAAATCAGTATTCGGTGTTTTCTTTGATCTTTCCAGGGCCTTCGACACTATCAATCATGAACAATCAATCACTTTTTATCGAATTGGAACTAGCCGGTGTTCGTGGTCTCTGTAATAACTTATTTCGAAATTATTTAATCAATAGACAACAATTTGTGCATTTTAATGGTAACCGTTCTCCGCTTCGTATTATACGATGTGGAGTTCCACAAGGTCCATTCTTGGGCCTTTATTATTAAATTTTTATCTAAAAAACATGTTTTTCTTACATGTACTTTTCAAACCACTTTGTTTTGCAGATGACACGAGCATTCGTTTTAATGGCTTCGAAATTGATAGTTTAATTCAACGAGTCAATAGCGATATCGTATACACTATGCTAATAAATTATAAACTCACCCATAAAGCACAAATAACTTACGATTGTAATAAGCATTTGATATAAATTTATGCAAATAATATACCAATGGTGATTACATACATATAATGATTACAACTTTTGAAAATGGCGAAAAAATTTTTTCGTAAGACAAAATAATGATTTACAACCTATAAAGAAAATATAAACTCAATATGCAAATTCGCGGACTACGAGCCTGTAAACTGGACGATGATGCTGACGGTTTTAGAACTAGCGCTGTGAGTGGTTTGCGACCCTAGGTTCTATGACAAATATTGTTCGTCTAAGTGTACCCTACCCCTCCTAGATGTTTGCAACCCTGGTGCTGAGACACCCTGTATATAAATGAATATATGGAGTTGTGCTCTAACCCCCTCCCCATTTATGAACTTTCTGCATACTCCTATGCATTCCGCAAAATACATTTAGATGCAGCAGAAGCACTTGTAATAATGTAAAAGAATATTGCCTTTGGGGTATCTTTGAACGTAGTTGTTTCTGGTTTACGAACCATTATCTCTAATGCATAAAAGAATCATTACTGCTTGTCATTTAAATTAACTGAATGGAAAGCCAAATTCAATGTGTGAGAATAAACATTAATTTTATGACACTTAAGCACTTATAAGCTACTTAAAGTGGCATCGATTAAAGAGGTAGGGGTAAGATTCAGCCTCATGTTTTCTTTCAACACTTAATTTCAGGCTACTTCTTTATAAATCGTCAAACAGTTGATATATGCCATTATGATAATGTCGTATAATTACTGTCACTTAATTAATGTGCACGAAATAGCGCGGTGCCATATTTAGAGATTGCTCTGTACTTAATATTCTTATATTTCTTCATTATACAATATACGCGAAGAAAATAAAAAATTATAAAACACACAAACAATATTGTAATTTTAAGCACGTGTGTGATTTCACGTTTCGAGATCAAATTAAGTATCACTTTTCTTTTTAAACTTTCATCAGTCAAGCAACATTCCAGCAACTCTGCATAAAAAACAAAGGAGAGAGAGACAACTTTTCTGTTTTTGGAGAGTATCACGAGAAACTGAAAAAGAAAATAAATCACTTAATTGATAACTTTTATATCCATAGATTCATCGTTAAATATTATAAAAGAAAGGTTAGATATAAATTTCTTTCATGAACTATGTTTTGAAAAGATATATATATTCAGTTTAAAATTAAATTCTTGTAATTTAAATATTTACTTGATTAACTTCATTTTCAGTATATGCTCTATGTATTTTTAGTTATTTGTTTGGTTGTGTCTGGATTTTTCGAACTTCCAACATCAAGCAACATTTTCGAGATTTTGAATGTATGGATCAAAGTAAACAAGCCCAGTTCGTGAGTTTTACAGCAGAATGATATAATAGTTCAAAATTAATGGCCCTCAAAACCCAGTTTCCCCTTTTTTATTGAAATATTATGAACACATATTTATTAGTTTCGTGCAGCAATTTTCCAGATAATCAAGTATAACCTCATAAAATGTTTTGATAGAAATAAAATACAGGGTACCAGGGAGGAAATTTACATACAAAAGTTAAACACTGGTAAAATAGCAATGAAAAAGATCACCCAAGCTTTCGGACGCGTCAGTAGCAGTCCTTCATCAGGAGTAATGACCATATAAAGTTTCTGTCTCTTTTTATACTTGAAATTTCTGGAAAAGCAGTTCATCAGAGTAGTCCCACAGAATGGAAAAACCCAGTGGGAACCAATGGGAGGCCTCTAATAAAAATCATGGAAAAGCTTTAATGGGAACCAATGAGAAACCTGTATTGCGGGGCACCTAATGTTGGGGAAGTCCCATATATTTCAGAATAAGAGTTGTTTGTAAGTTTCTGGAAGTGGTTGTGATGTATTAATGGCTTTCCCATGTAGTTTGTAAGTTTCCCAAGATTCCAAGAAGAGTCTATTATTTTTGTTTGTGATGTGCCGGTGTAGTATTTTTGTTATCCCAGTCAGTGTTGTAAAGCGTGTTCTGTCAGACGTGAGGCTGTCTCCTTTCGCGAGTTCATGTTTGTGTTCTTTTCTTCTTGTTTTAATAATTCTTTTTGTTTGCCCTATGTAATGTTTATTGCAGTTTTTGCATGGTATTTGTATACGGCGCCTATGAAATCTCCTGGTGAAACTGAATCTTTAACTTTTGTAAGTTGTTTGCGAAGTGTTGTGACAGGGGAATAGAATGTTTTGATATTTGCTTCCTTGAGGATGCGAGAGATTGTTTCGGAAATGCCGTGAATATATGGAATGGATATGCGGGTGTGAGATGTATTGTTTAAAGATGTACTATTGGGTCTACAGTTTCTGAGAATGAATCGTTTAGGGTATCCATTATTTTTAAGTGCCGTGTGTATGTGTTTTGTTTCTGTGTTTGAAAGTGTTTCATTACTGCAGTGAGAATTCGCTCTAAGACTTAATGTTTTAACAACGGAAGCTTTATGGCATGTTGGATGATGAGATTTAAAATCGAGATATCTGTCTGTGTGTGTGGGTTTACGGTAAACTGAGGTGAAGATAGAGTTATCGTGAGATCTGTGTACAAGAACGTCTAGGAAAGGGAGTTTATTGTTCTGTTCTGTTTTGTAAAAAAATTGACAAAACTTACAAACAACTCTTACTCTGAAATGCATGGGACATTAGGTGACCCGCAGTACAGGTTTCTCATTGGTCCCCATTGGGGTTTTTCCATGATTCCTATTGGAGGCTTTCCATTGGGTTTTTTTCTTTCTGCGGGACCTGATGAAGAGTTTTCTACAATTTTCAAGTATAAAAAGGGACAGAAACATAACATCATCATTACTCCTGAAGGACTGCTGCTGACACGTCCGAAAGCTTGGGTGATCTTTTTCATTGCTATTTTACCAGTGTTTAACCTTTTGTATGTAAAAAGTTTTGTGATAATATTTTTGATGCAAATTTATTTATGTTTTCAGCCGACTAATACAAACTGCTATGAACAACTGATATGCTCACTGCTGTAGAGTGTGGTACTGTACAATTTGGAATAAAAAATATTATAAACTTTTCGTACAAATATTGATTGTGTAGCTATCACTGCAATACCAGTTCGGCACAGGTTGAAAAATAACTTCTAAAACATACACAGTCATTCCTGCAAAAGTTAGAGATCCATAACAGTGTTATTGTTTAAAGAACGTTCAGGTTAGAAAAATAACTGGTTGGCATTTGATGGCCGAAAGTTGAGGGGAAGTTTTGCCCACTCGCTGCAGACAGATTTATAAGCTGGCAAACTCGAAAAACTTGCTGGTCCCGAGTTCATTAGCCATTAAGACATCTTTGGGTTGGTTCACTGACACAGCGGTGCAGAAGAATGTGGTCCTGGAAACTGGTAACAAACGCTAGACACTTTGAAAGAAAAAAATATCGGTTCCAGTAATTGTAGCTTCTGGGAAAGTGAAGTTGCGGATTAATGTGTATAGAGAGAGAGAGAGAGGGTTGGTTGTAAGTTGTAGTAGGAAAAATGATTATTACACTTTCACTGCAGATATTATTTAGCTCGCTTGAAGGCATATTTAGAGCACGGGATTCGCGTTATCATGGAACATAATGAACCTAAATAGATAAACCAGTCTGTTAATGAAAATTCGCATGCAAATGTACCACTGACATCAATCGAATACTAATATTGGTTCCTTCCAGCAATGGCATTTGCAAATAACTTGATTTTTTTTAAATATTATCAAGAAGCATAAGGACATTTCTTACAGATGATAATAAAGACTGCTAAATTATCGGCGTTAAAGTTGCTGCACGCACAACAATTTAAAATTGAAGTGGAAATGCATGTGCTAATATTACTGTATTTCTGTATTATGGTTGGACGTTAAAAAAATTCTCTCTCTCTCTCTCTCTCAAGCTATAATAAATTTCATTCTTTAAAGTGTAGTGGTGGTCTTAGAAAAGTAAAAAAAAAACATAGTGTCAACTTTTTGATTAAGCATTATGGAATATGCAGAAGTATAATTAACATAAGCGGACAAACGAATGCTAAATTAATAAGGTTATTTAACAATAGTTAGCCTTGTTATAAATAAAAACTTATATTTAAAAACATCTTTGCCGAAATTTAAAAAAAAAATATATGAATTCGTTAAGTAATTTTAAAATATTTTGCCATATGTTCGAGACCAACAAATAATAATAATGGTGGTTTCAAACTGCTTTTACCATGCAAAAATGTTGAGGCATAAAGGATGAACACATAAAATTTCAAATTAATCATAGGCCTACATAGGATTCCTAATTATTCTTTCGCACGTAATTCTGTGTGAAAATTCGTAAAAATTACACATAAAAATGTTGTAAATATTATTGCCGTTTTGGTGATTTTCATTATTATTTCAGGATGTTAAAACTCAATCATGAAAATTTTATTATCATTGAAAAAAAAAAAGGCGAAAGCAATTAGACCTTCTTTGTTCTAACTTCGTGTTTTCAAAAGGGTGACGACTGTTATCTAGGACAGACGATATTAGACTGATTTTTATTTTAGGCAACTTCGATCAATAAATTCGGCAATTAAAACAATTAAATACACTGATGTGCAGTTGCCAATTACAACAATTGAAATATTAATTATGAAAGAGGATTTGTTCTGTTAATCTAAACGGCTTCAGTTTACGAAGCCTAGAGTGCGAAGTCATCGAATTCTTATGTATAAAGTAAAACCTCTCTTAACAGTCACCCCTCATATACAGTCAACCCGTTTTTACGGTCAGATAAAAATTCACAAGCAGAAACTAATTCAGGGCTCTCACGCACTTGGAAACGTCCCTGAAAGCTAAAGGAAAACGAGATTTCATGTCAAATCTGGAAAAGTTAAGGAAAAAAAAACCCTGGAAAAGAGTTGGAGAATTTTTTCTTCAAGGCACTTGGAAATTCTGTCATTTACAATAATGAATTTGGAATCCCCGCTTAGCGGTCACCTTCAGGCACGGACTAGAACATTGTTTTTATGATTCATTCCGTTAAACTAGAACCACCATACGGATACAACATGTTTGAACTTCGACTATTCGCTCAAGGCGTTTTTAACAACAAGCAACTAGAAGCTAAACACTGTCAGCGACGTAGGAAAGGGGCGCAGGCCCCATTGGCTTAAACCTCCATTGGATATCAAAACTGGAATTTCTGGAAGAGAATCCTTAAGAAGCTACGGCCTTTTATTTTCTTCCGTTTCTAACCTAAAACCTAAAATAATTTAACACAGATCTTCTCTTACAATGCTATTTACTTTTATATTTCTCAAGTTATGTATCATTGAATATTGTATATCGGGTTGAATAAAAATTATTATTAAACACGCACCTTATTTTCTCTAACACCGCATCACATGCCCTTCTTTAAAGATACTAGGTTCTACCCACAATTTTTGAATTTTTACGCCACTGCCTCCTGTCCATCCAAGAAATCCCCTTCTCGTTAACAAAGGTAAATTGGTAATTGGTTTAAATTTTCTGATTCAAAAGAATACTACTGAACGAAGACTTTAATGTCCTTAGGGAAAAATTGGACCACACAGGCGGTGTAAACAGCAATTAAATCATGTGATTAGAAATTTATGTATTGAATCTGAGCTGAAAACTTTATGCTACACCGATATTTATTATCGTTGAGGTCGTAAAGTTTATATGGCCACTCTTCTTTCGAAATGGCCAGCATTAGTCATCACAGGCGCTAGACTGGAAGGTAAAATCCACCAAACGTCAATCTATCAATTTTTTTCTAGGGTAAATAAATTTTAATATTTAATATTTTGTTGGTAATTTACTTGTTTTGTTCAACAAATACTCAAGTTCGTTGCCTTAAACTTGTCTTGTGTGCAAAAATATACATATTTCTAAACAAAATATTCAATTGATTGAAATGTAATGTTTCAGCTACTTCAGAATGTCCTCCTTTTTTACGGACAAACTTTCCTGTCTGGCGAGTGTCCGTTAATGAAAGGTTTTACTGCATTTCTATGCCACAGATATTAGTGTAAAAACATGTAAACCATTCTGAGTCTATTTCTACATGTGTTGTATTTCAATTAACGTTCATTTATCGGAAGTTGGAAATAAATCACCTACCAATTTTCAGAAAAATACCGAGTACATTTTACATGTATGCGTGTGTAAACTTCCTCTATCGAAAATTTATGTGTAACTACCATTTTTTTTTTATCAACTTCAAATCGAAAAATTCATATTCAGTAAATGCTGTAATGAAAAAATTATAATTTTTCAGCCTATCTCCTCTAACTAAATTTATCACATTGTTTTCAGCGTCATTTTTATTCTTATAGTTCTAACCTGTTTACTTATCACAACTCGCTATCTCCGAGGTCATTTCCTCTCCTTGGCCTTTTCTGATCTTTTGGTATATAAGTAAAAATTCTAGTTGTTCAGCACTGCTTAAAGGGCACAAGGCTGGAGCAAGGGGAAAGAATACATGAACAAATATTAAAGCCTTCTTTTCATTAACACTAAACCTACCGACATTTCATGTATACCTAAATCCTACCATGAGCGGTCAAATGCCCGCTTCAAAAAAAAAAAAAAAATGTATCTTAATATAGAAAGAGATTTTAGCCAATTGGATAGTAAACAAAATATTTTTTTCTATTTAGAAAAGTTTTATTTACATTTATGCATTTTCAGCACATTTTTTACAAATTACAGTATTTTATATTGCACATTTTCCACATACGTTTTTTTTACATTTTATACAAATTTTGTTAGTCTTATTGACTTTACAATGTCTTATTTGACAAGCTTTCCGTCCAGATGAATCTATAGATGTATTTGTTATTGTTTCTGATGAACATTCTTTGCTTAGCTGTCTCTCCTTCTGATATTCGGTCCCAAACTCTTCTGCCAATTGAAATAAAAATTCTTGCCTCGATATTTCTTCACCTGTCGTTTCTTTGTATAAAATCCAAGCATTTATCCCGGCTAAATCTAAGATATTGAAAAATACCTGTAAAGGCCATCTTTGACATTTAGATTTTACGTTATATTTTCTGGCCATTTGATCGGTTACATCTACACCGAATTTTGTGCTATTGTAAAATCTAATTGTCTCTGGTATACGGGTGTCACTTCTTTCAATTTCAACGGATGAATGCATTGAACTAAGTATCAATACTTTATTATTGGGTTTAGCTTTGTAAATTGTAAGAATAAAATCATTCGATTTGTATAATATTGTTGAGAAGTGTGTCATATTATCCTTTGCCTGTCTCGCTAATTTTGGTAGCTCTCTTTTATTTCTGCGAATAGTTCCAACAAGCGTAGTTTTTTATGCTTGAAGTTTACTCGCTAATGACACACTTGTAAAAAAATTGT
>QLNU02015360.1:63713464-63725228 GCA_006491805.2 Dysdera silvatica
ATAAAAGGTTTGACGTTGGTAACATATCGTAGACACAACAAAATTGCTCAACTTGAGAAATGTCCGTTGTTTCGTCTGCTAAAATTGTACAATATTGACTTTCTTGTACTTGTTCCACAATCTTTTTCGGAAGGAGAAAAGCAAACAATCAAACTAGTCTGAATCCGTGGACTAAAAAAAAAAGCGCGAAAGGATTGTCCCTGTCTTTCCATCGCTAAGGTCTGAACCGATTCGGGAATGGAAAAACTCCGTCGGGCCTCAGGCCTAAAATTCCATTTCAAATACGGGCTGAAATGGGCCGGTTCTCTTTAAATTAATTGGTATATTCATTCAACGGGCCGTAATGGGCCGAAATATTTTTAAAAGTTATAAAAAGATTTTGGCCTTTAACTAACAAAGAAATTCTTTTATTTTAAGATCTTTTTCAAAAAAAAAACATTGAGGGGCTCTATTAAATAAATGTAATTATAAGATCAATTTACATAATTATCAATTAACAGCAGGGTCTAAAGTAATAGCTTTTTATTGACAGATAAACTGGAATAAAGAATGCAAAATAATTTTCATCCACATGTAAACCTAAAAAATATGTACCCATTTAAATAAGAGAGCCCCTTAGAGCCTACTGTAGAAGCGTTTTGAAAATTTTAGCAACTTGAACAAATGCCAGTATTTTTTTTGATGCTGAACATGCTTTTACAGAGGTCATTCAATAACATTGAATAGTTTTTTATATCTGATGCATGTTAAAATTTATAACTTTATTGCTAATATGCAGTTTTCAAATTTTCTAAACAAAAGATATGAATTCATAAAAAAGTTCGAAGGTCAAGATACTGCATCATATATTTCATAATAATATACCTTCAGTTTGAAGTATGTTATAAAAGTCCATAATTCAACGAGTTCTCACGAATATACTACAAATAATTATATTTCGTTCTGAATAAAAAGCATGAAATAACCACTCATTGTTGAGTAATTTGTTTCCATGTCGAGCGTTATATACGTTGCTTAATTAATTATTTAACTTATTAAAGCAAATTAATTAACCAAAAACAATTAAAGCAAAATTAATTAACTAAAACAATTAAAGCAAATTAATTAACTAAACAAGTAAAGCAGTACCTTTACTCATCCAAAACAATTAAAGTAAATTAATTAACTAAAACAATTAGCAAATTAATTAACTAAAACAATTAAAGTAAATTCAATTAACTAAAACAATAAAGTAAATTAATTGACTAAAAACAATTAAAGCTAAATTAATCAATATAATTAAAGTAAATTAATTAATGAATGAAATTAAATAAATTAAACCAATTAATGTGACCACAATAATTACAATTTCACTAATTAACGACTAACATAATAATTAAATTTCTAATTTGAATTATAATAAATTTCAATTAATTTTGAATATTTAATAAAATTTCAAATTAATTAACATAATAAATTAAATTAATTAACATAATAAATTAAAATTAATCAACGTAATTAATAAATTAAATTCTAGTTAACGCAATAAATTAAATCAACTAATGTAATTAAATCAGTTAATTAATTATCATCGTTCTTGCATTGACTGCCGAAATGCAGAAACGCCCGGGCCGCCAGTCAACAGCCTAGTCCGCCCCTGCGGTTAACTGATGTTTTTAAAAGCATTCAACAGCTTTCTTCAAATGGTAATATGTTTTTGACAAAAAGTAATCGGTTTTTGGTGAGAACCCTTGCCAACCGTACTTTATCCAAGAGAAGCAGGCAGGACGGTAATGTGCCATTTCGCACTTTGAATAAGCCAGCCACTTATATTCATCATGTTTACGTTGGAAATGGCGCTTGAAACCTTTCATGTCTTTCTATTAGAAAGCAATAATTCCATGAAAGTTTCCTACTGAAATCATTTTTTTCTGTTTTAAATGCTGGTAAGCTCAACACCACGTTCCTTCCATATTCGATGAACTGTTAAATATTAAAATTATAAAAGGCAAAAGAATGTCCAAATTTTGTGGCTATTGATGAAGTAATCTAGCATGCATTTGCATGAAAGGGGAAAAAGAAAAGAAAATCAAGGAAAGTGGGCAATGCGGTGCGCTGCTGTCATGTGTTCGTGAACCGATAACTTAATAGCTACATTTTCTTTGGGCTATTATAATCACGGAACCAAGCAAAAATATTTGCACAAATGAATGATTCATAATAAAATATTTTTGGTGAGTAGAAATTATTCTGCAGGTAGAAATGTAATTCTTTAGCTCTTTTTCTTTTTAGTTTCGTTTTTCACTTCCTCATTTCGAAGGGGGCTGTAGCCCATCAGCCCCCCTCCCATCTCTGTACGCTTATACCTGAGTATGAGATTTGATTTCTGAAAGAAAACATTGAGTTCATATTTCGGCCGCTAGGGAAGGAAATGGCGCTGCGGAGCAGGCAATTTATTAATATTAACAACGAAAAAGTGTTTTAACATGCAATAACCTTTATTGCAATCACATGAAATTAACTACAAATTACAGTATACCGTAGGATAGTAGGTATGACTAAAAAAAGATTTGTGCAATAACTTTATTGCTATCATATGTGGAACCACACTATCATCACAGATACGGCTCGATATGTCCCCCGTCTCTTTGCTCTAGAAATTGCATTCGATGCACAACACATTCCACGGCAGAACGTAACTCATTCGCTTGGAGGTGGGATACATGTTGCGAAATTCTGTCTTTTAAGACTGCTAAGTTCGGAACATTGCCTTTACAAACGCAGCTCTTTAAATATCCCCACAGCCAAAAGTCACAAGGGTTAAGATCGGGTGACCGAGGCGGCCAAGATGTTGAAAATGACCTGCTAATCACTCTGTCATCCGAAAAGTTTTGCCGTAATAATGTTTGAACAGGCAACGCGATGTGCGGGGGTGCACCATCTTGCATGAAGATTGTAGTGTCAAGACAATTTCTCTGTTGAAGCAAAGGAATGACAAAGTTCCAGAGCATAAATGCATACCTAGAGCCAGTAACAGAACATCTCACTGGCCACAAGGCCGTATTTTCTTCAAAGAAGTAAGGACCAATGACGAAAGATGAGGTGAAGCCACACCACACTGTCACTTTTGGAGCATGCAACGGAATTTGTTGATGAACGTGGGGATTTGTGTCAGACCAAATACGGCAGTTACATGTGTTTACAGCGCCATTCAAGTGGAAATGGGCCTCATCACTCCACAGTATCTGCCAAGGCCATTCATCATCCACTGTCATCCGAGCAATGAACATCAAAGCAAATGTTTTCCGCACGTCATTATCACCAGAAAGCAATTGCTGAGTGTGGGCTATCTTATATGGATAAAACTTCAGGACATTTCTCATAACTCTCCACACTGTCGTATATGGCATGTCCAATTCCCATGATATCGCACGTGCACTACTGCTACCATGTGCACTTGCTGTTCCCTACTCCACTACTGCAGTTGCAACTTCTTCAATTTGCTGCACTCGAGTTGGTTTGCGGCCTCGTCCTGATTTAATGGCGAATGTTCCAGTCTCCTCAAAATACAAGACCATTTTTCGAAGATTTGTAATTGTGAGAGTGCGTCTGCGTAAACCTTTTACCTGCCGAAATGCTTTAAGTGCAGCAGAAGCATTGTTATTTCGTTGATAAAAGAGCTTAACAAGTAACGCGCGATCTGGTAAAGTAAGTTTCATGACGGAGTCCTCGTATGGTGGAAAAATGCTTCACGACTCCTTATATAGGCAGAGGATGTTGCGCATGTTAAGTAATATGTAAATTGCCTGCTCCGCAGCGCCATTTCCTCCTCTAGCGGCCGAAATATGAACTCAATTTTTTCTTTCAGAAATCGAAACCGCATACTCAGGGGAGCATGTGTATGAAATTTGGGTGAAATTGATCAAATAGTTTTCTCTACAGAGAGGTCTAAATACCTCCTGTTTAATTTGGATCACCCGGTATTTATAATTTTACTTGGAGGTTTTGTACCCATTGCCGTTGGTGATTTTTGGCGCAATCTCAGGTAACGATCACAGACATTCGGCAGAATAATAAATCTAGTTAGAAGTGAAGGTTTTTGTTTTAAAGTTTGCGTAAAAAACAACAACACATATATATCATTTGAATTACCATTATTGACAAAAAGTGAATACATGATTTATAACTATAATTAACACTCGAGTGCAAAACCCTCTGTTATAATTATGGCAATCATGTACCGGAGAAAATTTCACACTACAAACGTATGTTTCATTAAATATGTATTGTAAATATAATTTTATTTTTACTAACAAGTTTATAACACTACGATAAACTAAAAAATAAAACTAAATCGCCACTTCACATAATCGACTTCCATGTACTCAAGATGCTCTTCTTCAATTTAAAATCAATTTTTTCCCTTTTATCGTTTACGGGGAACCTACACAACCTGAAGCCTTTTTTTCGGAACAGTTCGAACAATTCATAGTAGTACAGCCGCCCATTTAGACAAAACAAGGAAAGAAACACGTAAGAAAGGATAAACAAATAACACAAGAAATCACCAAAAACCATATGTTTATAATACGTTCGGTGTTGCCATCCCGATCCAAAATGCCTGACGAGTCAGCTCCCCTTTATAGGAGCCTTAGTTTCAATAACAGGAAAAAGAACATACACATAGAAACTGAACACGAAGACAACTGACTCGATTGAGGAACTTGGTATGGGTTGCTAGTGATGCGACATTACAGAAAATGCCCCGTGCATGTAAAGAAAGGATGTAGCGCAGTCAGGAGAATTCGCTGAAGGCAAGGGTTTCGATGAATGGAAAGAAGATCAGACAGTGATCGAGGAGTAGGAAGACATGATTTTTTGCAAGCTACAAAGAGTTCTTCACGGTGAATGTGATACGCCGGATAAAACAGAAGCAAATGTTCGAGTGCCTCATCCAGTCCCTCAGTGTATTGCAAGCACATGGAGGATTTGTTGATTCAGAAAAGATAGTTGTTCGTAAAGACTTGACTAAGGCGGTGGCGATGAAGTCTGGTCTACAGGATCCGAGGGTAGTCGCAGTCAAGGAGAGAAAGATTCTTCAAAACTGGAAAAAGGGAACGAGGGCGTTCAGTAATAGAGTTCTGAAGAATATAGATCGTTTCATTTTGAAATCTGCTTTTTATAACACAGAGGTAGCTCAAGATACTTGACTGATAAGGGGATGGTGAATTACTGCAGGATGAGACAGAATTCTGCATAGCTCAACGAGACCAGGTGCTAGCCACATAGGCATAACCAAGGGATAGTTTTGGGGGTTGTAATCCCCCATTGCAATGAATTTGTGTGTAAGTAGTTCTGTAAACCCCTTCATTGAGCCTATAATCCCCACTTATAAATTTTCTGCCTACACATACCGTTAGCCATGACAGTTCCTTTAATTCCGCAGTGATCGGGAATCCAGCAAAAGGAAACAGGTTTTTTCAGAGCTGCATATCTGGGGGCCAAAACACTACAACTACTGTCGCCTGATGTATAATCGTTTGTTAATAAAAAATATCATGAAAAATTTTCCTTTTTCATGAATTCACGATCTTTAGAAACTTTCAAAGTCAACAAATATAATATTTGCTTAACTGACTTTCATTGGAATACAAAATCTATTCGTTTTGCCTGAAAAAATTTCGGCATATTATAGCTTTTAATTATTTCTATTATACGCGAGTTTAGAATTACCAGGTATACTAAATTCGGAAAGATAATTCTACAATTGCAAGTACGTGTCTTCGGTCCTACACTGAAAACGATCGTGCATATATAGAGGGTGTTTACATATATTTGTAACGACCTTGACAGCTTAAATAAAATACATACAATAAAAAAATTATTTTCTAATGTATTCTATCTGATAGCCCTGTTTTTGAATTATCATATTACATCTAGATTTCTACGATAATAGGACTTTTCGTAAAGTCACAAACGGGATTTTCTCCAATTCCTCCTCCACATCTTTCCACAGTCCATCCAAGGGTCGGCGTTTTGAAAGAGCTTGTTTTAAAAGTCCAAATGCACAATAATCCATCGGTGCTACATCTGGAGACTGGGTAGGAATATGGCTAACTAGTATTGACTTGATTCCAATTTCTTGTCTCATTTTTTTCTAGAAATGCGGTTGTACTTTTGGAGGTGTGGCTACTCGCTTTGTCCTGATGGAGTTCCACATTTTGAAAGCCAGTAGGATACATTTTTGCAATATCTTCTTTAAAAATAGGAGTCAGAACATTATTTTGATAATATGTAGAGTTGAGTTTTGGATTTTTTCAACTTTTCTTATTTTTAATTTTTCGTTATAAGAGATGCCAGCGATAACCATTAATCCTTTACTGAAAATTCCTTTGTTCTCTTTGAACCAAACTTTTGAATCTCTCGGGCCTCTTTTTTCAATAATAAATAGACCTTTATTTATTACAGTTATTTAAAAAAATCCATAATTCGTCAACTATAACATTTTTTCCATTTGTTTTCTGCAATTATTTTCATATAACAATCTCCATCTAGTCGCCCGCTCAGTAACACGCCGAGGTAGCAGGCGATGAACTGTACCTTTTCGTTTTAATTAAATTCAAATCTTTATTAATTATTTTATTTATAGCTGAGGCTCATGTATGCAATGCTTTTGCAATAGTTCTTTGAGGTTTTGGATTTTCTAGTAAAACCGTAGACTGCACTTTAGAAATGTTAGAAGAAATATGAACCATTTTGGGATATTTCTTTTGGTTTGTTTTTCCTCTTGACATTAAAGCTTGACTATTTTTTCATTTTACATTAATAATATCACTTATTTTATGCTTTGAAACTTGAAAACCATGCTTCTCACGTTGTTTTTTAATTATTGAATATGAATATTTCTCTTCGGAAAGGGTAAATATATAACCTTCAAGCCACAGGTCCCTTTTGTATGCCATTTCACAGCACAAACTAAATTTTTAGTTTCAAGCGATTTTTAACTTTTCAGTTAATAGGGTGTGGCCAGATTTTTTCCCGGGTCACTGTTAGTTTTTTTTTTAAATTTAAAATCAAAGTCTTTATAAACATGTGTAAACACCCTCTGTATATCCTACATGGTAATGTTCTACATCAATGATAATTATACCAAAGAAGAAAACCGATATTTCGGTGGTTTAAGTAAATAAGAATTAACGATTACTGTGAATTCTTAACAAGATTGTTCATTATTTTTCTAATATATAAAAAGTAGTCTATCCTTATCAAAATATAACAAAAGCAGCTAAATCATAAGTTTTTACACTGATTATATTATTTGACAAAGATTTATTCAAATTTGTTTTATTTCATATAATAACATTGGTATGCTTTAATGTCTTGTGTAATCAGAAGCATACTTATTATACAGGGTTCCTAAGAAAGTCGGAATGCGGCTAATAACTTTAAGACATTTAACTTCAAGAATTTATTTAAGACATCTATTGCATCGGAGGTTAGATATTAGTACAGTAAAATGACTATGCTCTATCAGATGAGACAAACAATAGATCTCCTGGTGGCGAATTGAGGAAGTTAAAAATTTTATTTCAAAAATAATGAAGACAGGGAAATATTTTCAATTAGAAAATTATAGAGCATCCTTTAATTAGTAAGAAAAGATATGCGGCTTATATGTAATATAATAATAATAATAATAAATTTTTATTCAACCCGATATACAATATTTCATGATACATAGCTTGAGCAGTATAAAAATTATAGAAATGTAAGAGAAGATCTATATTAAATTATTTTAAGTTTTGAGGTTAGAAATGGAAGAGAATATAAAGCCGAAGCTTGTTACGAGATTCTCTTCCAGAATGCGGTGATGTTGACAAGAGAGAGGGTAAATTTTCATATTTCTGAATTATGCTTATTTTAAAGAGTTCAATTTTTGCAAATTTTTGGCAGAAGGACGTGAAAACCATTGTAATAACTTAAGAACAGACTGAGCGTCGTTTTTACGAATTAATGAGCAAGAAGTATTATTATTATTTGGGATTTTTCATGGGCCTCATTTGAGAAAATTGCGGCACACGTCTGGATAAAGCTTACGAAATTATGTTTATCAAGATTCAAGACAGAAGTGTATCTGAGAGTCAACATATCTTATCTGAAATTTTGATTCAAAAAATGTTAAAATGTTAGTACAACAAATATTAATTAATAAGTTAGTTGTACTATTAAGAGTTACATATATGAAATTATACTATTGTATAAGAGATTATAGTTTAAAAACTGTATAAAACTTGGGTCCAAAATACAGAATAGCTTAAGGAGGAAAAAGAGAGTTTCTATCCAGCAGGTGTCACAATTTTTCTTTAGGGAAAAAACGCAAATGCCGTTGATTCTTCATAATGCACATATTGAAATATGTTTAATTGATAAGTGTTTCAGAAAAAACAAAAGCAATTATTTTGCGGATAAAAAAAATCCTAAAGAGCCCAATTGCCATTTTGTGAGTTCAGATTATGTTGGAAAGTTTTGTGTTTCTGCTTTCGTATCCGCAAAGATATTGAAGAACATTCCTTTTACATATTGGGGTGATATTTACTTGATAGAGGGAAAAGATGTTCAACATTAGTAGGAGTTTCCAAGTAGGAGTTCCAAGGTTAAAAAGACAAAATATTATACACTGGTGTGCAAAAATTAAGGACGAGATGGAAAAAGTAACATAACAGCGGAACGAACAGGCAGAACTGACCGAAAGACCAATCAGGAGACTGCCTAGGGTCCTACACGGTAGGGCATTTGCGTATACGCATCATGATGTAATGTGGGCGTGTGGGTAGGGTATAAAGCACGAGGGCGGTGTTGGCGCAGCATTACAATGGAGGCTATTGCACAGTGTATATCGGTTTGAACGACGGCAAGTTGCTGTAGCAGTGCGAGATATTCAACAGACAGCCCCGTAGACAACATTTGGATGATTTTACTCGAGGTCGAATCATTGGAAAGTTGGAAGAAGGTTGGAGTGTGACGAGTGTAGCCGAGGAGTTCGTAATCGCACACAGCATCGTGTCACGAGCATGGACGGCATTTCAAACGACAGGAACAGCTGTCCGATGGTTTAGTGGTGATTGTCCATGAGCAATCATGGCAAGGGAGGACCGGTATCTTGTTCTACAGGCGAGGAGAGATCGACGGCTGACAGCGGGTGAAATCACAAGCCACATGTAACGCACTACTGGATGGCTGCTATTGCGGTTTTCCGTGGTTAATAGACTACACACAGGCGGTTTATTCACTCGGCGACCAGTACAGTGTGTACCATTAATATTTATCGGGGACTGTGTTTTCTGTAGTGCCAGGAACACAAGGAATGGGGAGCTCAGAAATGGGGTCAACTGCTGTTTACGGATAAGAAGCGATTTAGTCTCATTAGCGATTCTGGATGTCTATACATCTGGAGAGAGAAGGGAACACACGATCACCCCTCCAACATGGTCGAAAGGGACCGATTTGGAGGTGGAGGAGTTCCGGCTTGGGGAGGCATAATGCTTGGTGGCTGTACGAAGCTCCACATCTTCCAAGGAGGTTCAGTCACTGGTGACCGCTATTGTACCGAAGTTCTCCTGCCTTATGTTCGTATTTTCTGGAGTGCTGTGGGCCCGGAATTTCTCTTTACGGATGATAACCCTACATCTCATCGTACAGCGTCAGTCGCTGAGCTGTCAGAGAGTGAAGATATTCATCGTATGGAATGGCCCGCACGGTCTCCGGACCTGAATCTAATAGAACACGTGTGGAATGTTCTCCGAGGACCCTGGCAGCACGTTGCCATCTGCCAGCAACAATTCCTCAGCTGTGATCGGCATTACAAGAGGAATGGGCCATGATGCCTCAAGAGCTTGTCGACAACCTCTTACTGAGCATGAACAGATGGTGTACATCCTGCATCGCAATCAGGGGTTATCATATCCCCTACTGAAAACTATGTTTTTCTTGCCTGCCGCCTGTCACATGGACGTTTCTGTCTTCTGTCCTCCTGTGCTGAAAGCCCATTTTTGAATAAAAGTCCTTTGTATCCTTTGGATTCCTTTCTTGGTCAGTATTGTTCACCTTTTCCATAATCTTACATTTCGACGATGTTACCGTATGCTTTGTATCCGATTGAAACACTGGGGTGCGACGTTACATGCGAAAAACTGTTACGTAATTAATTTTCGCACACCAGTGTGTAATCAGTTTATCTTTGTAATGAGATGTATTCGTAGAAAGTGTCCGTAGGAAGATCCGGGGAAATGTTTGAAAAATATGTACACATACTTCCAAAAATTGAGGTGTTCCCGAAATTTCAATGCATCACTTTCAGTTAATGCTTTCTGATTGTTTTAAAAGTAGAGTTGAAGTTCTTATAGGAGATAAGTCATGGTTTCTTTCCTATAAGAACTTCAACTCAACCTCTAAAGCGCTATAAAGCATTAACTTAAAGTGATGCATTGAAACTTCCGGTCATAGGCGTAGAGTTATATGGGGCCCGTAGGGCCCGATCCCCCCAATAATCTGAAATTAATTTCTATTTTACATATACTGTAATGTATAAATGTACATAAAATGTGCTTGGGCCCCTCAAAAATTTTGAGAACTCTACGCTGATGCTTCCGGTACACCTCCCTTTTTGGCAGTACGTGTACGTATTGCATATAAGCCGCATATATTTTCTTACTAACTGAAGGACACTCTACAACTTTGTAATTGAAAATATTTCCTTGTCTTCATTATTATTCGAAATAATTTTTTTTAACTTACTCAATACGTCACCAGTGGTGCTACTGTTTATCTCATTTGATAGAGTATAGTCATTTTACTACACCAGTACCTAATTTCTGTTGCAAGAGATGTCATCGTTCAAAAGTTATTAGCCGTATTTCGACTTTCCTAGAAATTCTGTATGATAAAAGTTATTTAATTGTTATAAAATATATATTTTTTTAATTATTCCACGATTGGATATCTCCTGAACTAATTGAAACTTCTTTAGTAAGTGAAAATTTCAGAAACGTATTTCTTTTACGCCTTCCAGAACTCCATTAACCCTATCCAACTAACTTTTACAATACAATTCTCTCTGAACAGCAAGAAAAACGGCTTCGAATTTCCGTGCGCTGCATGAGAAAATAAATATGAACACAACATCGCTATCGTCGGGAAGTCTAGGATGGATTTACCACGATGCATGCCGTCTTGCTTTGCCATCGCAGGAAATTAGAGAATAATTTAGCAGTTCCCATCCAGTAGCTATTGCTCTTATAAACGTCTTGAAAAAAAAAGCCAATTTCTCAGTTCCCGATAGAAAGTGTTTCCGAATATTTATTTTTTATGTACACCAAACCCTTTATGTTAAATTTTTTGAATTTCTCCTAAAATACTACATTTTTTTTAAGAAAAGCAGTTTCTGAAAAAAAGTCGTTAAAAACAGTGCCGGATTTATAAATGGGCACGCTGGGCACTTGTCCAGATCGCAAAATTTCTAAGGGCGCTAGAGGCCGCGAATTTTTCTTTAATTGTGAATTATTTACCGTAGAATTCTGTCGATCAGCTTTCCCCGAGAAGGAGCCCTCCACCTTTTATCTAAATCTGAAATTCTGAAAAATTGCATGTTAAGCAATATTTGACTCTCCCCCCCCCCACCATCAAGGCCGGATCCAGGCAGAGGGCGTGAATCCTGAGAATAATAAATTTGCATTAAAAGTGATTATTTTCAAGAAAAAAGATACTTAAAACTAAACATACAAGTGAA
>QLNU02015360.1:63733544-63749935 GCA_006491805.2 Dysdera silvatica
TACAATATATATTTATTTCTGTACAGTTAAATTCAAAACTTCAATAAAAATTTTATCAAAACAATCAAAAAGTACATAAATGGAATGTACATGACTTAAGTGAAAAATAATCTTTACAACATATTATAAATATATTTGCAGGTATATTTTGTTATTTTAACTTCCATGGTGTTGCTCCAATGCTACTTGTCTTTAGAACATAAAGCTTGGCAAACTGCGTCCAATGCATAAAACAGAAAACATCTGAAAAAGAAATACCAAAACTCATTAGTATTTTTTTTACTAACCACTAAAAAATGCCTTTGTAAAATTAAGCCACTGTAAATAACCTTAGAGTATGCTTTGATGATTAGTTACTCTCACCGTAACTGCTGTTGATACCTATCAATTTACCACGACAAATATTGGTTTTCTAATTGTGTGTAAATTTTATAAATGAGTATATGAAACAAGATGTGAATGATAAAATTTTATCTAAATTACAAATCATTACCTGTTTAAGGATTCATTCTGTAATGATCCAATAATCATTTCTATAGCATTGGAAATTTCATCAGGTCTCAAAATATAACTGACTATCTGGCCAATCCATTTTATTTTCGGCAAATCTTTAAAAACATACATATGTTTAAGTTAAATGCAGTTTTATTAGAACAGCTTAACTAGTACATTTACATATCTGTATATTAACTTTCATAGGGTTGTGTTTTATGTCACAAAAACACAGTTAAAGTCATGCTGCATCAGGACGTAGAATTGTCTGAGGATGGAACTCTGCAGCTAAGGAAACCTAACTTTGGACTATGTTGGGTAGAAAAATCCACAAACCTGGATTTATGAGAAATAGTTTGGGGAATCAAATCTAGATTAATGGCACAACACACAAATACATTATCACTATGCCATCATAGGGTAGTGGATCTACATTTTTCCAAGTAATCTGAACCTGGTTGGTTGTATTTTATGGTGCAAGGACAGTGAGGGTCATTCTGCACCAAAGAAAGTGAGACCACACATTTGATTTTAAGAATCCGAACCTGTTAAGACCTAAGAAACCAACCCCTGAATTATGATGAGTAGCTAGTTGGTAAGCATTCTTTTTTGTCATTGCTGAGAATTGAACCCAGATGAATGGCATGCTAGATAAATGTGTTTTCACTGTGCCATCGCAGGATTTACAGTTTTCTAGGACTAAACTAGAACAGCTAAATCTACAACATCCTGTGTACCAGGGTGTAAAAATATATATATATTTTAAATCAAATACTTTTTATTTAAATCAGTTTTTATTTAAGATTGTATACCTCAGAAATAAATCAATTTTTTCAAGTGAATATCCCAAATAACTTATTTAATAACATAAAAAAAATCAGTACCTTGATTTCTTATTTATCGAAACTACAATATGCATTAAAGATTTCAATTATGATATTATTAAAAACCAACATTTAAGGATTTAAATAAAAATGCCAACTTTGCTGCCTTCTCAACTCCCAATTGATTTCTTAACTTGATATGAAATGGACAAGTCCAAATACGCAAAACATCCTTTCAACTCCAGCAGAGGTTCCCTTAGCTGTGCATAGTTCCTCAATAGCATCCGGTTCCTTTCGGCCAACACATTCTTTTATGAGGGCTAGTGATTTCTACCACTGAACTTTTGGCCAACACATTCTTTTATGAGACCCAGTGATTTCCACCGCTGAAGAGTGGAAATTGATTTCACTGTCTCCTCTTTGAATAAAGCACCATTGATAAGTGCAATGAATGTCAGAACAATGCTTAATAATGAGATACCCTTGTATTTCTTTTTTAAAAAATCTATTGCATGCTCCTTCCTTATGTCTTGACATGTGTAGGGATTACACTCTCCTAGCAAAATTTGGAGCAGCAGAAATGGACTTTGGGAACAGAAAAATCAACTTTCAAAGCAGAGAAGTTTATTTCATAAAAGAAAACTGTACTTTTGCAGCAAAGGATATATACATATATGTGTGTGTGTAACAGACGTATTAAACTTGGCTGGAGTACATTCGGAAGAAACAATTTTATCCTGAAGGGAAAATTGCTTTTGTGTCTAAAAAGAAATGTCTTCAACCAGTGTGTGTATTGCCAGTCCTCTCTTGTAGATCAGAGACATATAATTTAACAATTGCAGCAATACGGAAGTTACAGACAACCCAAAGGAGTATGGAGAGGTGCATGCTTGGAATAACTAGGAGTGATCGAAAAAGAAATGGTTGGGTGAGAGAGCAAACGAGAAGGAGAAGATATCATTGTTAAAGAAAAAAGGGTGAAATGGCGATGGGCTGGGCATATCGCAAGAAGAACTGATCAACGATGGATAACTGAAATTCTCAACTGGATTCCAAGAGACCACCGAAGACCTAGAAAACGTCCTCAAACTAGATGGGTGGATGAAATAAGAAAACAGGTTGGGGTGACGTGGAAACGAATGGCCCAGGATAGACTTGTGTGGAAAGCATTTGGAGAGACCTTCATCCAGCAGTGGATAGATAATGGTTGAATATGATGATGATGATATATATATATATATATACCATGGTTTAATAAATCCCACCGAACACTACTCTCCAGACAAAAATGGTACCTGTCCGTCTCAGTAAGAAAACCTAAGAATCTAGTATAAAAGTCAGCTGTAAAAAGTTAGTTGCCAATGGGGACTGGATTTGTCGAACTGTCATTCTGTGCCAGGACCTAGTTTTCTGATGTATCTGAACCTCTGTTGCCAAAGGAACCAAACTCTTCACTATAGTGGGCAGAATAACGGCATGTATTCCATGATACAATTGGGAGTTGAACCCAGGTTAATGGCATGATATGTGTTATCACTACATTAACTTGGTGCAGTATAGCCCAGATGCTCTTGCGCCATAAAACATCCAAACAAACAAACTACATTAACATCATCAAGTGATGTCTAATGGGGGCTAAGCCCCTATTAGAAGGAAAAGAAATTAGAAGAAAAGCAATTCCCTAACAGTGATCAGGTAGTTAATTAACATTAAATGAGATAATAAATAATCTGAAATTGAAAATTAAAGTTGGTTGGTTTCAAATTTATAATCAAGGCCCCATGGATTGTCAGAATCGAACATCACAGACACTGCCAGGGGTGGGAAACCTGCAGCCTTTGGGCATGTGAGTGTGGTCTTTTTGACAAATCCAAATTTTGCTAACCAAATCTTTTCATTTTTATTAATGTAATTTTGTTGTTTCTATTTATTTACTTTACTTTATTACTATCTTAAATGAACATATTTAAAATAAAAAGGGTAAAAGAAATATCAATGAAATAATCCTCCCAAACTGACAGCATTAGTAAGCCATAAAGGCCATTTTAATATATGCAATTAAAATTAACATTTTTTCCCATTATTTGAATTTAGTTAGTACAAAGTAGTTAAATTTTAACAAAATAACATATTTTACAGTGTAGTAAAGCCATGATTATCTGAAATAAAGGTGGCTGACCTGGTTGTGGATGAGCTAAAAATTCAATTTTCAGTATTTACATATTACTAAACAACTATATTGATAATAAAAACCACCACAAATTATATTTATGCTTTAATTAAGATATTAACTGTTTTATAAGTAGTCTGATATCTATGTATATATCCGATATATAAAAAAATAATAAGCATATCTTTTTATACGTCCAATAACTACCATTTATATTGTTTTCTCTCGAGGCCTTTTAAAGTTGAAAACGTTTTTACGGAGGTCAATTAGAAAAAAAGCGTCACATTTTTTCATTACGTCTTAATAAAGGTAGGAGGCTGTTGTTGCCACTTTATTGTAATAATATTAATAATATAATTATTTATGTTAAAACCAATGAAAAATAATTGTTGCCACTATATTCTGGTGGAATCAATAATAGCTACATGAAGAAATGTTAGTTGTGATTAATTCTTTACTTTTCAATTTTAGTTGTCATGGTAACCCGAAAGGCACGAAATGCCAGGACGCTTTTTCTCTTTTGTTTATTAGTATTCATTCAAGTTTTGACGGGTACGCACGTAGTTTTTCTATTCCGCTTACTTGACTAGGAAAGGGTGGCTGCCAGAGGTGGGCCTGTAACCAAAACCCAGTATCCCAGACAGGACTATTCCGCTTAAATTCAAATGTTATTCTTCATTCACCAATGAAGAAATCTTTATAAAAAAGAAAAAAAAACCCTGAAAGAAAAAGTCTTCAATGTTATTGAATACATTTTCAACGTTCTAATATTCAATAACATCAAAGGTTTATTCACGTCAGCAAAAGTATAAGAAAAAGATCATTCAAAATGACCCAATATTAAATCTAAACAAAGCAGAATGAGTAAATTCAATAGAAAGAACAGAATTTCTACAAGGAAAGCCACTGAACATAAAGCTTACCGAAATGCAGCAGCAAAAAGAAAAGGAAAATTGAGAGAAAATATAAAAAGGAAAGTATGTGAATTGGCTGCAGAAAAAGAAGCTGTGAAATGATTGCTGCTACTACTCAAAATGACCAATCCTTTGGTTCACACAGAAAACCTCAGTCACTCGGTAAAGCAGTGTGAAAATGTGCTAAAAACCTTCCTGCATCTCCAGGCAAAAAGCAGTCATGATGGGTTTAATGAAAAAGTAGGTTTGGAGCTACTCATGAAAATGGATATTAGTCTTTCTAATTCAAATGATAGACAATTAAAAGAAGAAACTGTGGAAAACTTTTACTTCAGATCTGACATCATAAAAGTATGCTGGAATGAAAGAAAACATGTGTTTATGGGAGAATGGAAAGAAAATAACTTTGAGGAAATTTTATTTGACCATGTATAGTTCGTTCTCACTAAGTTGACGTCTGATCCCATTAGCCGACGGGTTGTGCCATTGCAGTAGAGGGTAGGTAGTCTTCCAGAACTCGTTTTCGCGCAAGAAAAATTCTAGAAGACACTCTACCCTCTGCTGCAATGAAACAATCTGTCTGCTAACGGGATCGGACGTCAACTCAACGTAAACGGACTATACCTACGAAAGACTTATGCTGTTTTCAAGGATTTGTATCTTAACAAGAAAGTTAAGTTTTACAGTTTTTAAAGATCTGTGCCCATTAAATGTGCTTATAATGTAAAAATACTCCTTCTGATCCTTCCTTTTGTTGCTGGAAACTTCTTAAAAAAAACCAAATGTTTTGTTCATTTCTGATGAAGAAATTAAAAAGGTAATGAAAATCTTGATCTGTGGCCTTCTTTTCTAGTTGTTCCAGGAATTAGACATTCATCAGTTTACAGTGAATAAAAATGGATCTGAATTGGTCAGATATTTTAACTCTAAAGATTTGGAACCTTGCATCAAAATTTATTATCCAACTGAAAGCCATGGGGATCTTGATATTCCATTATTAACATTAACGTTAGAAGTGGAAGATTGGTGTTTAGTAGAGTACGATAAACAAACTTATCCCAAAACTATAACTTCTAAAGCATCAAATAGTGGACCATACAAAATTTCTGTTATGCAGGGAAGCGGGCTTCACTGGAAGTGGTCTCAGCAACCTGACAAGATTTTTTTATGATTACAATTGTATTCTGGGAAAATTGAACCCACCATAAGTTGTGAACACACATGGAGTTTTTAAATTGATTGATTTGTGACTACAATTATTTCATTTAGTACTTTCCTTGTATTTGTTTATTGCAATGATTAAAAATATAATCCATTTTTTTTTCCATAAAATTTCGCAACTCAAACAAAACTCCACTTTAAAATTTTGTTCATTGTCACACAGGTGGTATCAGTGGTCACACAAGTGATTGTAGTAAATTAATTTTTTATTTATGTTAAAATTATACTTTAATATTTTTGTTCATATGAGTGTTTATTTTAATTGTTTTGGTATATAGATTTCAAAAAATTAATCATAGTTTCAGTAAGAATTCACAGAAGTTTGCTTTTTTTTCTTCTTTTTTATATGTTACAAATTTTTTCCTTTACAAGGAGATCACACAGGTGATACAATTGTAAAAGATTTTGGAAAAAACTAAAGACTATTTTTTTAATAAAAAATATTAATATACTTTTCCTCATAATCCCTACAATAGTGCTAAATAAAATGTTTTCTCCTAATATATAAATTCTATAAAGCAATGCAATATTGATAAGTTTGAGATCAATTGTCACACAGGTGATCCTGGTTTTGCCCTAATTAGTGCTGTGGGAAGAATGGCAGTAACAAAAAATGGAACGAAAACATGTTACAGAGAAATATCAATGATTGAGGGAGAAAATTAGGGGTTTTTAAGAACTAAAAATCGTTATCTAAAAATTTAATTACTTTTAAATCCAATACGAACCCTCGTACAATGGGAAACATCATCGCAACGTATGACTATACTCGTTAGAATGGGTGTAGTCCATTCAATACAATAATACAAGAAAAATTATAGATTAAAGACATGCTTAGTTACAGAACAAGGGCTGAAAATTGGAATGATAGAAAAGCAATGTTAGATGCAAAAATAGGAATTTGGTGAACAAAAATCGGTTTCGGCATAGGTACAAAAATCAAGCTTGGGGCAAAATGGCACAGTTTAATAGTTTTGGAGCTGTTGGGAGCAGAAATTTTGAATTGTCTCAGAAGTGTGAACCCTACAAGCATTCCGCTTTAAAATTTGAGCATAATAAATGTACCAAATGGTGAGCTGGGAATACAGCTTGCTCATAGCATATTTTAAACATCTTAATGTATGAAGGTGTATCACAAGCAAGGCCTTTTATGCTGTCCTTGAGATTTTTCCAAACTTCTACTGCTTTAGAAATATCGCAACTACTTTTTTTTAAATTATCCAAGGTAACAGAAATCAGTTTCAACTGAAGGAGATTTTCAACATTCCTCTTTATACCCATGTTTATAACTTTCAAGTTTATTTTTGCATCTATTACATCTCCATTTTCTTCAACTATCTGTATAAAAATTGGCCATTTCTTAATATAACTCTCCAAATAATTGCACATAGAATTCCAACACACTTTCCTGGTAGATTTAATCCTGTGCCACTTAATTCATTATATTGGGCCTAAATGAAATGATGGTTCTGAAAATATTTGGTGATTTGAATAATATTTTCTGTTACGTTAGATTAAGAAAATACCTAAAACACACACACACACTATTTGGATATTTAGGAATAGTTGATTATGAACTCTATGTAAATAATTATAATGAAATCATCAGAAAAGTTGTTTTTGCCTATACTATATTTTAGAAAATGATAAAAAGAAAGTCATTTTTATTTTAAATTGTTTTTTCCAAAGCATTGTAAAATCAAATTTAAATTACTGCTTTTCATCAAATAAGAATTAGCCATAGATTTATTCAAAAAATTAGTTTAAACTTATTTTAAAAAATTCAACTTAAAGTATTGATTTTAAAAAAAGGTAATAGATTTTCATTTTAACTGTAATTTTCTTTTAAAAAATCACATGATTAAAATGGTTGACACCCTGCTGTGTGCTTAGTTAACTCTAAAATATATGGATTGCCTGATAATTGAAGTCAACCATTCTATATGAATCAACAATTTCAGCATGGTATGACAATGATTTAAAGATTTGTGAGGTTCAGAGAAGAAATATGAATATTTTTGAACAATGAATAAAAAATACAAACATTCATATATACATACTAACGAAATCAGTAACTAATGAAAATTATATTTACATTGCACATAAATTTGATTTTAGAAGAATTTAAATTTAATATACAATTATGTTTGGGAAAAGTGTTATGTGTGGTTACTTTTTACATAATTTATTTTTAAACAGACATATTTAATGAATATAAAGTTGGGACATGCTTTTAATACACAAAATTCCCACATATTATTCTATAAAATATTAAGCATTAGAAGAATGTTTTTATCACACCCAGTATAAATAAACTTTACCTTTATGACATGTAGTTATAATTTTTACTAAAACTGCAGGTAAATCAGGAACTTTGTTTCCTTTTTTTGAACCAAGCTTATCTTCTGGCCATAGTGCTTTGTGAAATGAATGTAATAGACGAGCACATTTGTCTTCATTCACTTCATCCAGTTTTGTTGTAATAAAGCTTTAACAAACATACTAGTAAAAAAATTAATTTGATATATCAAATGCATTGAAAAGATGCTCATACATGTACTTAATTCATTAATCTTTAGCATAAACATCATATTTATTTAGAATACATCGGCATAAACATCATCTATATTGCATAAACACATGCACCTGATTTCTAAATTTCACTGCATGAGTAAAAATAAATTTTGATGCTAACACAATTTTAGGAATAACCGCAATAAACCATATTTCAAACTACAGAAAATACAATTGCTCTACGGAAGTTTTACTAATGTGGTCATCACCCCTTTGCTACAAAATCGCAAAAGTTTTTCTTAATGAAAACTTTATTATCAAAGAAATGGTGAACCAATAATCAATAACAACAATCAGGGCTTGAAATAATATTTTGAAGTTGGCAGCAAATACTGCTATAAGCTTTTATAAACTAGCAGCAAAACCCGTCAGCTAACAGCAAACCATAAACCATTTGTATATTCCAGTTAAAAATTTTTTGCTACATTCTAAAACAGTTGAGTGAATAATGTACCTTGATAAAACAAAAAATATTTCATTTGAAACAGACGCTGTTTTTATACGGACCATTAATAATTAGATTTGGCACTAAAAATTATGCATCGCATCAAAAAATAGACGATTTCTTTTGAATCTTTAACCTTTCTTTCAATTATGATATGTTTTAGTTGTTCTTGTATTAGGGGTATGCAAAAATTCACACCTCAGCACTACTACATTATGCTCTAGTGGTCTAACCTACCAGTAGGACCCACACTATTATTTCATTCATAAAGCCAAGCATGTTGGTTCATCACACGGCCCATTTATCGTCCACTGTTTATTATTCATGCTTAATTTACAGAAAAGTACCATGAAAACATCTGATTCAATATGTAAAGCATATGGCGATACAGTTGGATTATTGGTGAGCAGACATGCTAAGAATGTCTTGCAAAGTTTAAAAAAAAGTGATCTAAAACTTGGAAGACAAGCCCGCGTGCAGGGTAGACCTCCAAGGAATTCTCAGATGAGGAGCTAAATTGCTGTTACAAGAGGATGCCATACCAGCTCGACCATGTAACTGACAAAACATTTGAAAGTGGACCAATCAACGCAAGATACAAGCGCTATGGGCCTTAGGGGATGATTCAGAAGATCAGTAAGTGGGTTTGCACAAAACCTGAATCCTTCTACAACAGTAGGCATTTATTTTCCAGTTACCTGAAGAAGAATAGCAAAGGTCATTGATGCTAATGGTCAGTATTTCATTGAATAAGTGTGTTCTAGTTTTCCCATTGTTCATGTCTCTTTCTGTTTGGCGGAAACTTTTGCATACTCCTGATCAGTGGCGGATTTATAAAATTGCCGCCCTTAGGCACAGCCTGTACTGCCGCCCCCTCCCTCCTTTACAAAGAGAGGAATATTTGTTAAAAAAAAACCAACCGCATATCATACTCTTAACATTTGATATGTAAAGGAGATTTTTCATACAATTATTCAAACTAATAAGATACAACTCGAAATTATTTCTACCCTAGTCACCGAGGCAGTTTTTGAATCCACAATAATTTTAGTCTGGATTCTTGGAACCTCTGATATTTTTGAGTGTATTTCACGATTTGGGAAAATGCATGCACATCCTTGTACTTAGAATTTTTTCAAGCATCAGTTCAAGTTTTTCATTATTCATTCGCTACTATTAGCATATATGCAAAAGTGTGTTAAGCCTGTTTTATAAATGGGCATTCTGGGTAAAATGCCCAGGGTGCGAAAATGTTTAGGCCCTTGACTGACTTTTGATTCTGTAGTTTGTATTTGCAGGCAAGTTAAAGTAATCGCTTATATGTCATCGCTATTGGGGAAACAGGGCAATAATTAAAAGAAACATTATTTTTTCAACATTGGACAATTTTATGTTTAAGCACATTGATGCCGCCCTCCGATAAGTGCCGTGCCTACGTGCGATTGTGTGCCTACTTAGAAATCCGCCACTGCTCCTGATAGTATTATTTACTTTTTTGCTAAAAAAAACTAACAAATAAATACCTGAATAAAAACCAGGCAATCCCGGGAAACTTTCCCCACCAATTGTATTCCAGTAAGATGCTGTGTTCATTTTGATTGTGTTTATATGTGATGTGATGCCATGTTTGATTGTTTGGGACTTTATGATGCAAGGACAACAAGGGTCAAGCTGAGCCAGGCAGAGCATTACTCACAGAAAACAGGCATTTTAAATGCCCCACCCACAAAAAATGATCAGAAAACATAAACGACAAGATTAAATAAAAGGTGGGACACAAAACAGAAAAATGCAAAGGGTTGCCAAAAACAAACCTGTGCTTTGAATCTGGCTCAAAACTACATTACAGAAGTTACCAGAAAAAGAATTTATAGCCAAAAAGTACAGATTTTTTTTTTTGGTGCCCACTGATACAGCATCTATACTCTTTTTGCAAACTCTACAACTTTACATTAAACCTAAAAATACACCTGAGATAAAGAGAAACACTTAAATATATTATATACAAACATTTGTTTTCCTAATGAAGACATATAACTCACTGTGCGTAAACATTATATAAAACACATAATCAGTTTAAATAAATAAAATGGTCGATAGCTATTCTGGAAGTGCTTTAGGCACATCCAAAACAGCTATCAACCGTTTTATTTATTTAAACTATGATAATGTGGGGTTTTTTTTATATAATTTATTTCCTTATTAGTAAGAAAAATAGAAACCTAAAAGTAGGGTCTGCGGTTACATGTAGAAAACTATTTTTGATCTGCTTGATCAGCCTTGTGAAACGATCGGACAAAAACACTTGCAGCAAAACTTGCCATGGGAACCATTGATTGTCGCCGCATTTTAAGATGGATCACAGTATTTGCTTTGGTTACCACAACTTATTTTGAGCCCTGATAACAATAATATAGACATTTGGAAATAATGTATTCAGTGGGATTTAAAGTGGCCATCTTCGGCAGTGATACACGGCTTCAAATGTCTCATGAAATTTTCAGCCATGACACACCCAGGTCACTGCTATTGTCCCATTCTAATGAGCAAGGAGTGTTTCAGCATATCAACACTTTAGTGAAACTAAGCACAAGCTCTTGCCTCCAATATCTAAAACTAATTTTTCATCAATTATGTGTGTTTGCCAGCATGTATTATTCTCAGACAAGCTTTGAATGATGCTTCAACAATTTTATCGTGTACTGCTAAAAAAGACCTTATTTTTCCTCCTTACTGTCCTTTAATTCACCACCTTTACTGTGAAAAAATTCTACACTCTTATTTTGGAAAGCTTCATGCTTCATATTGAACTGTCACTTGAGAAGAGAGAAGGTTTCATGTACCCATTAGATACAGTTTTGAAATAAATTATATATTGAGGAACAGGGTCATTTTACCAACATATGACAAATTCAAATGATAAATAGGAAAAGGCCCTGTAGTGGGTGCAGTGGTAGTATGTTTGCGTGTTTAAAAAAAATGTTTACTGATTAAATGCTCACTGTAGTATGGGGGTTGATGATTTCCTAGGCCATAAGAAGTTCAAATTCCTGGAAAACTGTACGTTCCTGTTCATGTGCTGCCATTTTATGCATATTTAATGTATAATATAAATGGTCATATTAAATAACAGGACTACAGCAAAGAAAATCCTTTGGTCCCTTAATATTTGTTATAACAGAGTTAGACTATATATTATCATGTAGCATTTTTGAAGCACATGTGCAGATACACACGATGAATGTTTATTTTTTTATACATCGAATTTTTACATTTTATTTTGTTTTATACATTTTATTCCATATACACTCTTTTGCAAAAAAAAAAAGAAGCAGCATGAAGAAAATGTCTGTCTGCATCAAAATTAAATATGCATAAAACACATACATAGATAACGAAATGATTAAAATTCCAAAGCTGTACAACGCAATAATCGATAGCAATTGCACATTGGATGTTACAATCAGTAATTGGTGAAATCTCCCCTGACCGTGATGCATGCTTGTATACGGTTACCTAAGGAATGATATGGAGTCCTAATGTCATCCTGTGACATATTTTGTTATCCAAGGAAGAGAGCACAGAGGTGATTCAGAGATATGCAAGGCATATGGGGCCTGGCATTGTCATGTTAGAAAATAGCCCAAGGATGACATACCATGAAGGGTAATGCAAACAGTATCGGGAAGTTTTCAACATTTCGTTGAGCTGTTAAAGTTGTATGCAAGACCACTACGGATAATCTGCTATCAGAGGAGATAGCATCCTACACCATCACACCAGCAGTAACAGCTGTGTCAAGGACATTATTAAGGCAAATTACGGGGGGGGGGGCTTTTTTTTGCGAAGGTTAACCCGAAGCAAATAACCATTGTAACCTTTTAATACGATAAAAAATATTGCACATATTAACTAATAAAATAATTATTAAAAAATGAAATCAAAAAGAACTATTTTTTTCAAAGAGAGTACCTATTTGTTTACTTTAAATTTCAGGGATTTCTTTACACAGTATGCATATGTTTTCTTAAAGACCTCAAGTTCAGACATATAAAATAGTCATTCATCAACAATCTAATTTTTAAATTTGAAATCTAGTCTTTACCCTAAATAAAAAAAATCTTTCAATTCTAAAGGGGACAACTGACACCCTTGACCTCCCCCAAACAACACCCATGAGCTGTGTGCCTGTGCCAAACAAAGTCTGATTGGGAGCACTGGGCCAATCTCCTACATACACAGATGCGATGATCATCTGCTTCAAGACTGAAGCAGGATTTACCATTGAACAATATGTGATGCCAATCTGCTGTCAACCATGACCAGGCATGACATCACACCAGATATCTTTGTCGGTGTTGGGAGGTTAAAGGCAGATGTATTAAACGGTGATGTGAGCATAACCCTGCCTCAGCCAAGCGCTGAAAAAAAATGGAAGGTACCACAGGTGGTATGGAAGAAGCTGCAGCACGTTGTATGGTGGACAATGATGCCATTGTTGCAGTTCGGGCATGTTGCACAATCAGCCAATCTTATCTCACATTTGCGCACTTTGGCTTTACAGTCTTCATTTCACCGATGTGTTGTACAATGTGTAGCACCTTCGCACAGCCGTGTCTGTATGGCACAAGTGATGCCCTATTGCTTGATATCAATATGACTAGCCCATTTCGCGCATCCCAACTATTCGATCCCACTCGAAGTCGTCCAATCGTTTATAAGGTCTTCAGGTGATTCATGAAGTCATTATTAGTAGTGTCTCCAAGGAACTGTAATGGCAACAATGAGAAAAATTATAACATCCGCAATTGTTAATTGTTTTACAGGATGCCAGTTGCACAGTAGAAAAGCATACTGTATACCAAAGTCAACATTCATTGGCCATGAAAATTTAATCGTCTGTGGTCTTGGGATAAAGAAATTTGCATACAAAATTTCGAGATCAGATTAGTTTCTCTGGGTGCTTTGTTTTTCCTCAGGAGAGAAAAACACCCAATATTTTAAAGTCAGTTTTAAAATAAAACACAAGGTTCCCACTCACCATGGAGAAAAAAAAAATCCCTGATTTTCTGGACAAAATTTCTTGACTAATCGCAAACAAAACTTTGAATTACTTCAATTTGGGAGAAAATAGCCTCATGATTGTGTGAAATTTAGCTATTCATTAACAGGTTAGGAAGGTTTCCCCAGACTATTTCAGGTCTGACCAAAAAATTTCTTTTTTCACTGACTTTTAGAGACTATTTCAAATTCCCTGACAATTTCAGGTTGCATGGGAACCCTGAAAACAGTACAGTATCTATCAAAGCATAATCATCTACATTATTTATAGAAATAACAATATAATGAAGAGTGTAAAAAAAAACGCAAAATTTCATTTGTGCAGAAAATTACTGAATTGGTTTATTTATACAAGGTGTGCCAAAAGTTCATAAAAACTTTAAAAAATCGTAAAAAAAGAATAAATAATACTAAAGAGGTGTGGTTTGCACGAAAGGGTTTATAGAAAAATAAGATTTTTTTAGTAGCAACTAAAATTTAGTTAAAAAAGCCATCTCTAGGTGGCACTGGCAACTCCAAAAGACAATGAACAGAACAACAGTACGTTCCATCGATTTTTTATTACAATAATTGTTCAATATGACCACCAGAGCATTCTATGGCAGAACTAAGACAACTCACAATGGCAGTGTTAGCTGCGTACTGCATGTTGGGATGGATATCAGAAACGGCATGACAAATGGCAACTTTGAGTTTGGGCAATGTGGAAGGTGAAGAATGATACCATGCCTGTATCCAGAGGGGGGATCTTAGGCACCGGTCCCCCACCAAACTGAGTTTTAATAGACTTAACTGAAGTTTTAATGGAGCTTGGCTACAGTCTTGCATGCTGTGATTGCATCAATACATGCTAAAAATTTTTTGAACCCCCTCAAATTAAACCCTGGCTACAGCTTTGAATGGTACACAAGCGATTTTAAATACCCGCACAGCCAGAAATCAACCGGAGTGAGGTTGAGTGACCGCACGGATCATGTAACCTTGAGGCCTCAACTGATAACTCTTGTCTTCATCAAAGATATCCAAAAGGGATCTTTTCACCGGATTGGCATAGTGTGGTGGTATGCCATCCTGCATGAAACTAAATATGGATAACACACCTCTTTCATGCAATGCGGGTATGACTTTCTCACACAAAAGAATGAGATAACACTCAGTCACTGTGCACGTTTTCCAGCCAGATATAGAACAACATTCTTCAAAGAAGAAAGGCCCGATAGTGAAAGACGATGTGAAGCCACACTAAACTGTCAAATGGGATGAATGTAGTGACTGTGTCGTGTACTGACGGGGATTCGACGGTGCCAATATGCGAGTACTGACATCCCCGTGTAGTGCAAAGTAGACCTCATCTGTCCAGAACATGTAAAACAACCACTGAGGTTCTCGTTCCATTTTTGCCAGAGTCCAGTTGACAAATGATTCCCTCGTAGCTGCCCCTGCTGGTAATAATTAATTGGTGCAGTGACCGCAATTTATAATGATACCTATGTAATGTCCCATGTAGGATATTTCGAATCGATGACTCAGGTATACCCAATATCTTTCCAGTTTTACGAGCACTGGTACTGCATGTGGACGATTCTGTCGCCGTACCCTCTACAATGGTTTCCACGGTAGTGACACGGCCCTCTACCAACAAACGGTCTTCTATTTCATGGCCAATCCTCAAAATGGCCCATTTCTTCAAACCACTTAACAAGCTTCAGTATCCCCACACATGATATGGGCCATTTCTAGTCTTCCGTGGTTGCTGATTCACAATTCAGGTAGAAGAGCTTCACCAGCAACATTTAATCTGGTATCGATAACATTCTCCAATTATGCAGTACTGCCAGAATCGAATAAAAATTTCATGTGTATCCAGGTCTTTTATTGTGAGCCTAATTTGCATACTTCTGATGAATATATTGCATATCAGCATCACCTACAGGTGACTTTTTAAACTAAAAAAATTTTTGCTACTAAAAAAATCTGAGTTTTCTATAAACCCTTTCGTGCAAACCACACCTTTTTATCATTATTTGTTCCCTTTTTTTTATTATTTTTTAAAGTTTTTACAAACTTTTGGTGCACCCTGTATATCTAGGATTGAATATTTCTGACCAATTAGATACAGAAGTGAAGCTAATTATTTTTAACATTTCTAGAATGGTAAAAAATTAAATTAACACAATTATAATCTGATGTGTTTATGTTTTTACTTTTTAAACTTACTTGTCTAAAATAGATCCACATAAAAACTTGACCAAATGAATATGAGAAGTGGTATTAGGCCCAGGCAATCGATGTAGGGATTCAACAGCAAAATCAATAATGACATTTGCCAGATGATTTTCTTCTCGTAGTGAACCTTTAGTTAAAATAAAACTTATAAAATTACACATAAGGCAAAGTTTTTATTTTTTGTACCTTATTTTGTATTTCCCGAAACTCTGCCATGGGTTATCCGTGATGGAACCAATGACTTGTTGTAACCTTTGAACCATGATACATTTACACAAAGCTAAGCTTACTGAGTAATACCCAGCCCAAAGTCTAAGTATTTATAACCAATGAGAAAGCGCACACACACACACATAGTCTTTAAAAAATATATTAATAATATTGCAACAGTGAAGTTACATTGCCTTATTAACAGTGTTCATATTTCTAGGTTTGGAGCATCCTAGATAAATATACATAAGATT
>QLNU02015360.1:63750035-63776093 GCA_006491805.2 Dysdera silvatica
GACTATGTCTTTACTCGCTGCTGCCGAGCCAGACATTCACTAACAACATACATTAATTTAGTTATTTGTTTTTCAAAAAAAAAAAACCAAGGTAAAACAAGAAATGAACTATTTATGAAATAGAATGAGATAAAGTAAATAAGATATATTTGAAAACGAAAATTATTAAAAGAGAAAATTATTCATTTATAATTTTCTCTCCTAAAAATTTTCAATCTTATTTACTTTATCCCATTCTATTTTATTCCCTCATACTTTATTCGTATTTTATTTCAATTTTTATCTATATTTGCATATTTTTTAAATACACTCTATAACAAAAAAAATCGACGCACCAAGAAGGAGTTGTCCGATTGCGATAAAAATTGGTGGATGTGAAGAACATACATAGAAAAAGAAACGATTAAAATTTCAGAACAATTGAATGATTTATTGCAGAGTTTGACCGTTACAAAGGGAGGAAGTCAATAAGGCGTTGGTCCACCTCTGGCCTGGATGCAAGCTGTCACCCGGCGTGGCATAGACAGATAAAGATCCCAGATGGTGTCCTACACAATTTCTTGCCAAATTGTCTCCAACTGTCGGGCTAAATCGTCAACATTCCTGGATGGTTGCAATCGCCTTCCCATAGCGTCCCAAATGTGCTCTATGGGAGAGAGATCAGGAGACCTAGCTTGCCAAGGAAGTGTTGGGCAAGCTTGAAGACAATTCATAGCAACACGTGCCGTGTGCGGCCGGGCATTGTCTTGTTGAAACGTAAGTCCAGGGTGTCGCAAAAGGAACGGTAACACAACCGGTCGTAGAATGTCGTCTACGTACCGCTGTGCTGTAAGTGTGCCAGAAATGACCACCAAAGGGGTCCGGCTATCAAAGGAGATGGCACCCCAGACCATAACGCCCTGTTGTGGGCATGTGTGGCGTGCGATAGTAAGGGCAGGATCCCCACGCTGCCCTGGACGTCTCCAGACACGTCTGCGGTTGTCGTCAGGACACAGTTGGAAACGGGACTCGTCACTAAAGACTATACGTCCCCAGTCAGCGCAGTTCCAAGTTGATCGAGCCCGGCACCACTGTAATCGGACTTGACGGTGTAAAGGCGTGAGAAGTAAGCGGCGTAACGGTCGGCGCGAGCGTAAATTCCGCTCTCTCAGTCGTCTGCAGAGGGTCATGTTGGACACATGCGGGCCACACGTTGGATAGTTGATAACGACGAATCCGGTGCTGTGACAGCTGCTCTGACAATCGCTCTGTCTTCCCGTTCTGTTGTGGCCCTAGGTCGACCACTGCCATCCCGACGCTGACATCTGCCGTTGTTGACCCACTCTTGCCAGCACCGTCCAATCGCCGCATCGCTTCGACCCACATGTCCAGCGATTCTTCGATTCGTCCAACCAGCCTCTTTCAATCCGATAGCACGACCTCTTTCAAACTCTGACATATGCTCGTAATGAGCACGAATCTTTCGGCGAGGCATTGTTACAGTCGACGTAAGATATCCGCAGTCAAAATGCAACAGAAATTTTGACCACATATTGAGAATCGCTCCTTATATACACCTGCTGAATGCGCAGTTCCGATGCGCTGGAGTTCCCGCTATTCATTCATTGGACACCAAATTTTAATCATTTGCATGTTCGGTCAAAATGTCTTTGCATACGAAATTTCATTACAATCGGACAACTCCTTCTTGGTGAGTGGATTTTTTTGTTATAGAGTGTATCTAGGTACTTTTTGTTTCATTCTATGCTAATAGGCGGTGACACATGTCCAACTAAAACGTTTATTTTTCTTGTTTCTTTCTGCCATTTCTGGCCTCGTGGCTCTTACCGCTAGCACATAATCATTCTGAAGATGAGGGATATATACCTCAAAACAATTGTGTCAATGATTTTATAATTTACAACTGTAATTAATTGTGTTTTTACCTATTTATACATCCTATATAAGTTAGCCTTGTCATTATATGGTTATCTGCTTACTGGTTAAATACAATGCAAAGGCCTTAGATACGACTACTGCTGTTGATATAAATTGCATTAGTTCATGGGATAGTGATCATTGCCTGGGTTGCAACGGTTGCAGATTTCCTCATTTCTGTCAGTTGCTTACTGATATGAAAAGTTTAGGTCCGTAGCCATAGGAAGACAGTCATCATCTGTGGAACAACTACTGTGTTGAACTAATTAGTTCTTAATCCACAGCTAGGTGCTTAATATTTCAGATCAGTACTGATAGTTAAGTCCATAGTCTTGCAGTAATCATTACCTTAAAAAACATCCATCTACCTTGAAGATTACTGGAATACTGACCTGATCTCTCCTGGTCTTTTATGCATCTGAAGAAAAATAGTGTTCGCATCTACAATTGGACTAAAGACGATTGCTGCCATCATGGAGTGATCCATCCACACCATAATGATATGTATGGGAAGAGCACAAACAGGATATTTCCTTCGTAAGTTATTCAGTTTGTCAGGTTAAGGTTGACAATTCCTGGGAGTTAAGTATCCACAAGCTTAGAAGCAGTTGTTGACCCATGTGATTCAGGGAATTGTGAATACTGATGAATGACTTTTTGGTGTAAGAACTTATTAGTTGATTGGTTTGTTTTTATGGTATAAGAACAGCAAAAATCATTCTTGGACAAAGAGGGAGAAATATTTTGCAGTTCCTGAAAAAATTTTAATAGTTCCTGACATACGTATACTCAGAATTTTTATACTTACATTTAATGTACAATGTGTACAGACCATACCTAAATGCATATACAGGAGGGGGGTCAAAAAGATGCAGGGGGATTAAAATTCATTACTGTTTCGACGTATTTTATTAATATATTTAATAATACTAAATATATAAGTAAACTAATATATTTAAAATTAATAAATAAATTTAACAAAAATTTTGCACTGAGAATTTATAGAGATATACTAAAATTTATAATTTCCCTTATTATTATTATTGAGTAGATGAAGCTTCAAACCTCTGCAAAATACGTGATGTATACAAGATCTACCTCAAAAATCTATTTTGAATATATTTTTAACGTCAAAGAACAATTTCCATTTTCATGTACAATTTTATACAAAATCAAAAAACGCTGCAGCTCTTTGAGTATGCAAAATAAATCGCAGGTTGATTTTTAACAATTATTGTTCTTCACAACACACATTTCAATTATAAATGTGCAACTGTTGGGTGAAGATTTATTTGGTTGTGAGCCCTTTTAAGTGAGACAGTTAATGGGTAGGAGGAGAATTTTTACAGTATACATACTCGTATCCCATGCTATATAACTTCAGTACATGATAAAAAAAAATCAATGTTATTCTAATTTTAATTAAAAAATTCTGCAAAAGTATCGATACAGGGTTGGTACGAATTAAGCAAAAATTCTTGGATAGGAATGCTTGAAAAATTTTAGATAATTATGTTTCCAGATACTTTTTCTTTGCACACAATTTAAAATAAAAATTAAATTAAGAAAACTTTTAAAATTGGCTAAGTAATAATTATTTCTTCTAATTTGTCAATTTAGTTCAGACTCATGTATAATTTTAACATGATATTTAACTGCAATAGGGACCACTTTTTTATGTTTTTCAATTATACCTATGTTCATTATGCTTTTCGCTCATTCTGCTCAGTCAGTGTTTTCCAGCTTGACATACTTAACAGCTGCACATACTGTATATTAATTATATTTTATATTTTTAGCTTAGCTCCATTGTGCATTTAATGTAAACATTACCTGACTTACACGCATTGCAAGTAAAAAATAAGGACATGTTTTATTTCTTGGCTCATTGGTTGAATTTTTATAGCACAGAGACAGCAAGGGTCGTTCTGCACCGAATAAGCCAAGGTTGTATGAACATTATTCCACTTTTTAACAATAATTAAGAATTGAACTTGTTGTGGAGTGGGAGACCATACTGTACTAATTATTTTCTAAAACTAAATATATTTTCCAAATGCACAAGGGAGTGTTTTATAAAAAATGTTTATATTTTAATAAAACAAATTTATAAAAACTGTTTATAATCAATGTTTTGATTATAATATCTATTTAACTTACAAAAAGGTAGGTTATGTTGGTTTGTTTTTTTTTGACAGGGAGAGAGATAAAGCAACATTATCCCCCACTTCTTTTCTTATGAAAAATCATAACCATTACACGTTAGTAGTCGATATTACATTAATAATGAAACTACAATAATAGATATGTACTGCGTTGAGGAATACAAATAATTAAAAAAGGTAAAAATAAACACACATGAAAATTTTAAAAAAGGACATACCAATCATTGTTTCTATATCCACACAGCTACAGCTGTCATGATCGCTTATACTGATACTGTGATATAATATTGGTTTATGAATATTTGGCACTCTATTATCGTAATATGAGCTTTCTGAAGGTAAATTATCATCAAAATTTGTAATTAAAAAATCTATTTCTTGAAGAATTTCAGGATCCTGAAACAATAACATTGGCGAAAAAATTTAAAAATTAATCACTAAAGGCAGATCTAATGATTATAACTTTCTGTTAGACAATCACTTACACTGAAATAATATATATTATTTTATAAGAAATATAATTAAGAAATTTATATATTAAAAATGAGTTACTTAGGGATAAATTGATTAAAATGCATATATCTAACATGTGCTGTGAAATTTATATAATTACAGCTTAGATTATATGCACTGGAAATGTGAAAATATGCACTTAAAATGAAAACTATGAATTTAAATATTTTTTCAATTAATTGAAAAATTAATATACTGTGTCTTAAAATAACAGACATTTACTATTTTTATTAACCAACTAAGTAGAAATATTTCATATACACAAAATGAAATGCTTCTTACAACGTAATTTTTATTTTATTACAGTAAATCACAATGTATCTTTCAGTATTCTGGACAGTTAAATTAATTTCTTCCAGCATTCAATAACACTTTTATGACTGTAAATGCCCTTTCCACACCTACTAAGGTTATTGGACAATATTTATAAAATATTGTTTAGCAGCTAAGACTTCTTTCTCAGGTAACTCAACATCTCCGCCATTAACAAAACTTTCAACTTGTTTTACCTTAGAAAGTGCAAAATTCTTTCTTAACATGAACTTTACTTTTACCGTTTCCCAACTGTTAGAGGAATTCTATTAACTTCTTTTTGGGCTCTGTTTATTTCTTCTACAGCTTTAGTTAGGAAATACTGCATGTTTCTAACTTTGATATACCATTTAGTAATCAAGTCTAGTGCATTTTTATCATACACCACAAATCCTATAGAAGCATGTTATAAGAGAAAATCTCTTTACATTAAAAATAGCAGGCAGATATACATACGAGCGTATATCAGAAAGTAAGGTTCCCTATTTTATTAAATCAAATATATTGCTCACATCATCGCCAACAGATGGCAATAGTATCGCATAGTAGTTTAAGTTCTTGTATTATCTTTTCCATCTGGAAGAATCAATTTACATGCATTTGGTTATCATTTAAAATGGCAAGCAGACTGAGTGAATGGTTCAAGGACGAAGTGCGATCTGAAATCTGCTTTTCGTGGGCAAAACGGATGCCCGCCCCTGAAATCCATCATGAAATTACTGCAGTATACGATATTAGTCTTATGACTATACAACATGTGAAGAAATGGTGTCGTGAATTTCAAAATGAAAGGATTAGCGTTCTGGATGAAGAAAGAATGGGGCGACCTTCAACTTCAGCAAATCATGTTGATGACCTTGATATAGCGATGAAGTACAACAAATGATTGACTCTTTCTCAATTATTAAAACAATTTAATCTTTCACATGGCACAGTATGGGATATTGTTCATCAGCGTCTAGGCTACAGAAAGTTTAGCAGTAGATGAGTTCCTGGGCAATTGACAGAAGAGCACAAGCAAATGTGCATGGCAACTTCATCAGGACGCATCTTTCTACTACCAAGGCTTCGATTCCTTGATCTACCGGTATGATAAATGCCTCAACAAACAAGACAATTATGTGGAAAAATAAAGTGAATATGCACCTTCATATATGCTAGACTTTCTTTATTGTATATTTAAAATTCTTCAAAATTAAAAATGGGGAACCTTATTTTTTGATATCCCCTTGTGTGTGTGTGTGTGTGTGTGTGTGTATATAAATTTTAAACCAACGTTTTGAAGAAAACGTTTCCAATTAAACATAATAAATCTTCGAAAATGAAAATACTTATTAGATTCTCCAGTGCAGTTTTGCAACTTAAAGAAACCTTTAGTGAACAGTCTAAAAATGACGAAAACAACTAAGTTTGGCTATCGGAGGCTACTCTCAGATGAATCCACATGTTAGAGAGGTGAAAAAGGCAAATCAATTAATATTATAACAAGTAGATCTATAAAAATAAAATATTGAAACCAGGTAAAAAAAAATATTAAAAAAGGTATTTAATAACTATGACATTACACCGGGTATGTTAAACAGCACTCTGTACATCAGTAATATCATTCAGCCAGTTTTGCCATTTGTAAGGTCGGTCAATAATAGTAATTTCCGGCACATGCACTTCAGAGTGTAAGACAAATTACATAGCCTGCTAGTTCACCAAACTTGTCTCTCACTGAGCACAAGTGGGATTTTATGGGACGACATCTTACCTGGTGTTTATGACCAGCAATGAATATCCCCGATTTATATGTGCAGCTTGAGGGTGCTTGGAACTGTACTCCAAAGTGACATTCATGCCAAAATTGCAGAGTGTATTGCAGTTCATGGGGGTTCTATCTCATACTAATCATATTACATGACAATGTTATTTTGGAGTTTACCAACAAATACAAGTGTATTTTGTCATACTTTTTGACATGAATGCATCTAGAAGTTCACTCCAATACTAGGTGACACTTCAGAAATCTGAATGTAACGTTTGTATAATGATAAAAAACCAATGAATAACTCCAAAATTATGTCCAACTGGAATGATTTTGTTATCATTCTAACTGGTATATAGTTCCTTCCCCTTCAAAATACTGAGTGACCACACGTATGTGTAGTATGCAAGGCTTGATACACAGCAGTCAATTTGGGCATCTGAAAATTTTCTTGTCGGTACAGCTCGAGACTGTGAGCAGCTACGACACTGGTTTTAGTCTCAAACGATAGACCTCAATTAGATCTATGCATTGTGAGTGCAATCCACAACATTTAACAAGTTTTAGCAAATTTTTTAACAAATTGTAAAATTTCACAATGTTGGTCAAAACACAAAAGCCAACAAGAAATATAGAAGATACATAGTGTCAGAAAAAAACATCTCAGCAACTATCCAGGGATATACCATTCTTATCAGCTGAGGTGCTCAAAAGCCACAGGGTATGCAAAAATATGAACATTGGTGGCAAGATCAACGATGATGTGAGTTCATCGGCCATGAGTATGCCCCCATAGCACCACCATCAGAGCCTATGGACACTAATGTACATAGGATTAAAATACACAGAACACTTCACAGGTGACGAGGTGGAAGAATTGCCCGCTGCCGATGCAATTTTTTTTGTTTTTTGTTTTTTGTGGTTTTACGGCTCAAAGACTACAATGGTCATGCTGCGCCGGGACCTACTGTTTTCCGAGGAATCCGAACCTCTTATGGCCTAGGGAACCAAACCCCGGACTACAGTGAGCAGTGCGATCTTTATGAGATCTCTGAGTAAGCGTTCTTTGCACTGTTGGGAGTCGAACCCGGATTAACGGCGTACTAGGCGAACGCATTACCAAACTGCGCCACCGCAGGGCCCAATGCAATATAAGACAATGGTGAAGAGGCATATGTGCCAATTGTGTTTGTGGCTCGAGTTTCTGAAGCCCAACGTATGACAGATGCACAGTCTCAAATGCAAACTGCATATCTTGTTAAAATTGCATATGCTAAATTTAAAATGGACACCATACAACTTTCGAAGGATGGTACATGACTACAAAACATGACGATTTCACATTCTATCAATGGTAGCAAACTGCCTTCTGTCCATAAAATCAGAGGCGAGTGTACCTGCCTTGCTGGTCATCACCTTCCTACATTAACAAATTCGGCAATACAATTCTGCAAGTGACTTGAAATGCCAGCTCCAATGTACACATCCAATCAATTACCAATACAGAGACTCATCACCATTATAATCATCAAAATAAATGCACAGAGTTTGGCGGCACACGCACATTATTGACCACTAATATCTTGCTGTGACTGAGATGTGGATGCATCGTAGCAACCCCATTCAATTTCCAGAGTTCCAGCTGAAAGTGGGTAAGATTATAATTGTGACACGTTTCATGGATCAGCCATCAACATCATTTGCCTGAGTTACAAAAGTTTCCACTATCAGTGGTGTTGCGCTTTGCAGAAATGTCGACAACATTACACAGTGCAGCCTCCCACGGAGAATTGATGCTGAGCTTGCATTGCAGTTGAACTGCCACGCAATCAGCAACGCGTTTACTGAACATAACTCTCTATGATTCTATCAAGTTTGTACTTGGTGTCGCGTACATGCATCCTAGCTTACCACAGCACCAAGTTGAGAGGTGTCATTTTGAGTTGGTCAGGCTTTACTCTGATGCCTTAAAGAAAAAAAGAAAATAATCCCCTCGTACACCAATGTGCCCATTCTGCTGACCAATAACTTCAACAATGAAGTGCAGACTAATAGCTCATTTATATACTTCCTGGAGATAAATTTTAACATGAAATATGTAGGAACTACTCAATAACATAACCATTAACTTGATCTTCATGAGAAACATAAATGTCGCAGTCATGCCATTCATAAGTTACTTCTCATACTACCGACTACTTCTGAATAAATTCATAATCGACCTATGAACAATCAATAAAATGAAACTGCAAATGGATACACCAAATTTATATTAATTTTAAGGAATTCACATTGTGCAAAAATTTGCAATTGTACTTCTTTAGACTAAGTTTACAGCAACATTTTATACCCATTTTACAAATATTCAAATGTTTCTGCATAACAATAAATGTATTACTCCATTTCTAAGTTTAACTGAACCCTGCTGCTAGAAATGGTGTTGGATCAGAAATGTATTTACGTCAATCCTTCAACGCTGCATCCCATCACTGTCATACCCAAGTTCTTTTTCATCATTTTCTCCACCGTATTCCATGATTATGCTACGTAAATTTTCATTGATATCAAACATTTCCTTCTTGGTTTTATATTTTTTTCATTTTTCAGTAGTATCATCATCATCATATTCAACCATTATCTGAATGAAAAAGGTCTCTCCAAATGCTTTCCACACAAGTCTATCCTGAGCAATTCGCTTCCACGTCACCCCAACCTGTTTTCTTATTTCATCCACCCATCTAGTTTGAGGACGTTTTCTAGGTCTTCGGTGGTCTCTTGGAATCCAGTTCAGAATTTCTGTTGTCCATCGTTGATCAGTTCTTCTTGCAATATGCCCAGCCCATCGCCATTTCAGCCCTTTTACTTTAACAATGATGTCCTCTACTCTAGTTTGCTCTCTCACCCAAGTGTTTCTTTTTCGATCTCTCCTAGTTATTCCAAGCATGCACCTCTCCATGCTCCTTTGCGTTGTCTGTAACTTTCGTATTGCTCCAACTGTTAGACTCCATGTCTCTGATCCATAAGAGAGGACTGGCAATACACACTGGTTGAAGACCTTTCTTTTTAGACACAAAGGCAATTTCCCCTTCAGGATAAAACTGTTTCTTCCAAATGCACTCCAGCCAAGTTTAATACGTCTGTTGAGTTCTTTCATAATGTTGCCATCCATTGAAATCAGCTGGCCAAGGTAAATATATGAATCAGCAATTTCTAGCTCAATGTTGTCAACTTGTATTTTTGTTTCCTCTACAAAATTATTGAACATGATCTTAGTTTTTTGTAGGTTCATCTTGAGTCCAACTTCTTTACTTCTAGTTGAGAGCTCCTGTACCATGTCTTGGAGTTCTGATGGGTTCGTTGAAAAAATAACAATGTCATCAGCAAACCGCAAATGATTTAAATATTCACCATTTATTTTTATTCCCTTGTTATTCCAATTTATCAGCTGAAAAATCATCTGTAAAGCTGAAGTAAAAAGTTTTGGAGAAATGGTATCTCCCTGCCTCACACCTTTACCAATTTTGATAGTTTTGGTATCTTTATGTAACCGAAATTTTGCACTTGCATTTTTATACACACGTTTCACCATGTCAATGTACACATCCTCAATGTCTGTTGATCTTAAAGAGTTGATGACTGCTGATGTTTTAATAGAGTCAAAGGCCTTCTCATAGTCAATAAATGCAACACACAATGGAAGTTCATATTCATGTGTTCTTTCAATTAATTCTCTTAATACTTGAATATGGTCCACTGTACTGAATCCACTTCGAAATCCAGCTTGTTCTCTTGGTTGAGCTGCATCTAATTTTTTCTGCAGGCGATGTGTTAGTACTATATATGTCATGTGTACTATATAGTCAGTAGTATATATGTATATTAATACTTACACACACAGAAAAATCAACCAAGTATACTTGGAAATCATATTCTGATGATTCATCAGGTATAACTTCGAGTTCACTTTCTTGTGAATTAAATTCTCCAGCAACAGCTGCTTCTGTTGTTGGAGTAGGCAAAGCAGTACGAAATAAGCCAATTGCTCCCTTGACACTTCGAGCAATCATCTAAAGAGAATTTTGAAAATGTAAAACAAATCAAATCAGCACATTTTTACTTTGTCATGCAATATTCACCTACTTTAGAATAAATCCCCATAAAAACTGTTTTTTGTACAAATAAAGCCCAAATAATTGTTTTTTATGGACTTCATATTTTTTTGTTGTTTTGTTTTTATCATTTACATGAATTTTAACAAATAAGAAAATGATTTTACAATAATTCAACAAAAAAACAACCGACACTGAACATCATAACTAAATAAAAAGCGTCAGAGCTGCAAATAAGATAGGTATTGTTATAAATTCAAGTTGAGTTTTATGTCAGAGTGGCCAGCAAAACAACCTTTTAAAATTCCGTAACTTTTCCATATCTTACCAGTAGAAACGTTTTTAAAATTCCCTAACTTTTCCAGACCTTACTCAAGCTGTACCACATGGACACGTATATAGAACTAACAAGGAACCCCCTCTCCCTGAGCTCACACGTTGAATCTAATGAATTTAATTCAGTCACACCATAAGAAACCTAATATGTGAAAATGCTGGCTATCTCCTCAGATTAACGCTAAAAATAATTAATAAAAAATGATTTTGGTTTGACAGAAGAGAGACTTTATCGCCATTTGGCACTTTTTAATTTCTTTCATAAATAAATTTTTAAAAGATATGTGTAATAGGCATTTTTAGTGTAAGTACTGTCATGGTTTATCTACAACAGTGATTTGCTGGATTTCTGACAGTACAGATGCTGGAATGAAATATATTATTAAATATAAATATTTCTTCGTTTACAACCAAACCTGTTGCAATTACTTTCCTACAATTTTTCAAAACTTCTACAATTTGATTTCTGAGATTTATTTCTTCTTCTATATACGGGTCAATGTCATATTATTCGAAGAAAATTTCTCAAAAAGCATCTAAACCACATTAAATATATTTATAGTCTGTTCCATGTTATCCTCATACGGATAAATAGAATACAAGCGATACTTCGTTACAGAATTTTTAAAATAAAAATAAATGTTTCTCTTATGCACAAACTGAATTGCAACTTGCAATGTGATTATAAAAATTAAAGTAAATTGTTTTCTGCTGCGACTTTCAGAAATAAAACAAAAATAATATAGAACTTCAATTTAACGAATAGAGAAAAAAATAACTTTACAGCTACTTCAAAATCTAATACGTTTAAATTTAACAAGTTAACGCAATCACGCTATTACTGGACGTATTCTAAACTTTTAAAATACGACTTCACGTTCGCTTTTCTCCTTTTTAGACCAACTAGCTATCTTGATACGTGTTGCCAAAAGGCTTGCAATTGTCGCTATTTTAACTACCTTTTAACATTTAATTTCTCGATTTCTAGTGGGAGGGCATAGCTGCTAATTTTCACACATTAAGGTTTTGAATGTGTGTACATTAAGCTGAATTGAAATCGTTACATTCGTCGTTTGAGCTCCGAGGGGTTTCCCTGTAAGATACATTCTATATTTTTAATATACATAAATTTCATTCTTACCTTTTTTCATTCAAAGCAAAGATCTTACACTTTTTTGCATTTAATGCAACGACACTTACCAAATGTTTGAAATATATATAAAGAAAGAAAAAACGATAAACATTACAAGAAAAACACAATATATTCGCACAGCAGTACGTACAATACTTGCAACGTTATAATATACTGAGTATGTTACAATATTGATTCAAACTGAATATTATACTCATTGGGTTTTGGTAGGTTTGTCTGTAGCAAAGAGAGATCAAACTTGGGAATCTCTACTCACAGTCAATCACAACAATGCGTATACATGAGGTTAACTAAGAAGCAGCAACTTTCACCTTCCATATTATCGCTGCCAAATTGAACCGTATCCACTGTGACATTATTGTAATTTTGAAAAATAAAATACAGATGGCTGGCTCAATAAAAATGGCTAGATACATTCAGTTTGATTATAGGGCGGAAGGCTGAATGAAACGTGCATATGATAAAAATCTGTAGTTTTTATGAGATTTATGGCTGGCCAAAACAAGATCAAAAAATCCATTTTTTCAGCCTCAACCAGAAATGACTTCGCCAACAAACCGAAGCGTGTGTAGGGTGCTTGAATGAACAACTATGAGGCCATATTTCACAAGGGAACCTTTTATCATGTTCATCGTACTTGGAGTAGACATTATTATTATTTTGTGCAGTTTTTAATGTTGATTCAGAATAGGTCTTTAGTTTTTGGCAAAACTCATTTTTCGAGAAATTATGACCACTTAAAAATGACAAGTTGGTGACTTTTTGGAGAGAAGTTTATATTGTGGCATTCAATGTACGATATTTGTAAAGAATTTGTTCACAAATCGAATTGCTGTAGATGTATTGGATGTAGATGTAAAATGCAGAAATACAATTATTAAAATTCATAGTTTGGTTTATAACCAAATATAATCGCCCAAATATAGACCAATGATCCAGTATTCTTGGCTCAAATGCAATATTAGCAATTTCAATCCAGTAAAGTTAGCCAAGAACTAAGTTAGCCGAAGTCCAAGAACTGTCTTTTAAATTGGATCGCGAGAACTGTGATATTTTGCATTGTGACAGCTACAAATTTTTGAAATGTAGCCATTGTCATAACTTTTTGTGTTTTCTCCATTTTTACGTACAGTTTCACTGCCATTAAAAGATTATAATATTTTATTTAACAAAATTCAGATTAAAAATTCTCACCAAAAGGTAACCAACTCGTCATTTTTAAGGCATCACAATTGCTCAAAAAATTAGTTTTGCAAAAAACTAAAGACATATTCTGAATCAGTGTTAAACACTATACAAAATAATCCTAGTGTCAACTCCAGGTGTGATGAACACGATAAAAGGTTCCCTTGTCAGTGTACTAAATAAGTAAACGTCAGAATTGCTTAAAATCACTCGTGAAACTGGTCTCCCGCAATCAAGAATGTGTGAAGGTTTGGGAAATATATGAGTGAAACATGTGCGTGTGTGTGTCTTTGGCACATAAAATCCAATGATTACCACAACTAATCAAACAATACAGAGTTTCACCAGGAGATTCCATAACAAACAGTTATTTTGACACTGGCGTAAGGTTTAAAAACACGTTTCGGGAGCCAACTGCTCCCTTTGTCAAGAGAGGGCAGACTGAAGAATTAATGAAGGTCCTAAGCTTATATACCCGCATGGTTGGAAACCCCCATCTGATACCATCCGGTGTCGGATAGCTCCGGCTGAGGAAACCCAATGATGTCAGATGATCACCCTCAACTCGAGGTTTGGCAAAAACCCTGTAAGGTTCTGGTAGTAGTTTTGCAATATTTACTGCACGACTCCTCAAACCATGGGTTTCCCATGATTCATCACATTCTGATGTAATACTTTCATCGAATGCCAATCTGGTTCGTGACCCTCCCTGAAGACATGTTCAGCCAACTAGCTCGTAACTCTTTTACAGGAATGTAGAGGATGAGACTAGGAAGACATCAGTGGTTTTGCCATATGTGGCGGGTGTCTCAGAAAAGCTGTCTCGAATTCTCAGTTGTGTGAATGTTAAGACCTACTACAAACCTGTCTACACCCTGCGTGATCTATTACTTAAAGTTAAGGATCGCGTCCCTGAGGAGGAAAAATCTGGTGCTATTTACCAAATACCGTGTGGAGACTGTGACAAGGTGTATGTTGGACAGACGGGAAGATCGATACGTCTACGAGGGAAGGAGCATATGCGTGCGGTAGCTAGGGGAGACGATTCAAGCCAGTTGGCTGAACATGTCTTCAGAGAGAGTCACGAACCAGATTGGCATTCGATGAAAGTATTACATCAAAATGTGACGAATCTGGGGAGTAGACTTTTTCTGGAATCATGGGAAACCTACGGTTTGAGGAGTCGTGCAATAAACATCGCAAAACCTCTACCAGAACCTTACAGGATTTTTGCAAAACCTCGAGTTGGGGGTGTTCATCTGACATCGTCGGGTGCGGGGGTTTCCCCAGCCAGAGCTATTCAGCACCAAATGGAGATTCCCAACATGCGGGTATATAAGCTTAGGACTTTCACGAACTCTTCATTCTGCCTTCACTTGACAAAGGGAGCAGTTGGCTCCCGAAACGTCGTGTTTTTAAACCTTACGCCAGTGTCGAAATAACTGTTATTACGACAACTGTCAAAAGGATGCTACATACACTAAATGAAGAGAAAAATTGAAGGAGATTGAACCTTGTGCCAACAAAAAAACTGTTATCAAGAAAACAAACAACCTTCAAAGCACATACCAGCAACAAAATTCTCCTTTATTATTCAACAACTCTTATGTAAACTTCTCCCATTCTATGTGCTCCTAGTCCAACTTTTCTCTCATACGACTCTGAATCCAACTTTCCCTGTCAAACCAGGGCCATAGTCAGGATAAAACTAGGGGAGCTCAGTCCCTCTCCATGAAAATATAATCAACATCCCCACCCTCGTCCAAAAAATATTGTGGTTATGTTCTTTCCCAAAATAAATTATTGTAGAAATTTGTGTTAAATTTTTGTTTTTGTACAAGATTATACATGATAACGGAAATCGTTCTTTAATGTTAAGAATGTATTCAAAACAAATTTTCATGGAAGATCTTGTGTACATCATGGTGATTTTTTTTCCTCCAGTTCATGGTGAAACTATTGAAAGCAGCTTTAAATACGTTGTTTCGTCCACACGTAAATAGCTGTGCCAATCTTTAGCGGTCAACTGTAATTTGCATAATAAATTTACATGTGAATAAACTTACTTTTTTTTAAGCCAATCGCTACACCATGTTTTTCAATGATTTGATGTCATAGCTGACTCTAACTGAATGATGTAAACATAAATGAATGGTGACATCTCACAGATTATGGCAATAATGATAAAATATATGGTTATATTTGATCTTTTCAAGAAGAACTTGACAAGATCAAATGGGACATTGTAGGACTCAGTGAAGTTAGAAGAAAAGGTGAAGAGTTGGTGGAACTGAAAAGCGGACATTTGTTTTATTATAGAGGAACGGAAACTGGAAGAACAAGTGGTGTTGGCTTCTTAATCAACAAAAGAATTAAAGACTACCTTCTTGAAGTTGAAAGTACATCAGATCGAGCAGCGAGGCTCGTTGTTCAACTAACCCAGCAATATATATATATATATATATACGTATTATATACATTTTTAAATTCTATAAAATGTAAATTCCTTTTAATAAAATTATAATTTTTAATTTAAATGATAATTAATAAAACTGATTTTTATTTCTTTATTTAAAAGATCACCCCCTCAAAGGGATTGTTCTCGGTGAAGCTGTTTGTTCTGCAATGTGTGTCACACTTTTTAGCACATTCTGCTTTGGGGTATCTACGTTAAGTGTCATAAGAATTGAAGTTAATCGGGCTTGGAGAATAGGCATAGATTCTTTACGGGAAGGGTTTGCTGGAAAAAAAAAAAATAAAAAAAAAAATCGATTTTTACGGTAACCAACAAAATAAATAGCACGGACAAAAGTGTAGGTGCCAGTAGAATAACACATATGACATTTCTTCCTAAAAATAATATCAGCAGTGGACGAACTAAACATATTTTTCAATAAAATATGCGTTTGCCTTTCCTCATCTCCCTCCCTCTGAAAATCCAACAATATATTGGTTTGGTGCAAATAAATGAGGAAGTAAGTTTTTTCTTAAAATTATCTATTTTCATATACGCATATGCAAATTAATTTTCATAAAAGGAGGACCCCCAAAAATTATTGCACCCAATTTCGGAGATTTTCCATTATGCCACTGAAACAGGTATAACTTATAACACATTTAATTACCTTATCAATCCTTGGAACAGTGATATCAAAAGATTTTCTAACAAATGCAATACTAGCATCTCCTCCATAAGCTAAAAATTCCTGAAGTTCAGAGCTCTTTGATATTTCATCTTGTTTGCAAAGATCTTGTAAGTATTTCTCCAGAAAGGTTTTTCTCTCGGCAACATTCTTTTTATCTAAATGAGTGAATGGTGTAGCTTGCCATTTACTTGGTCCTTTAATACCTGAAAAATGTTCAAAAATTAATGTGCAAGATTAAAATATATAAGATACACATAAAAATTTATTATCAGGTTTGTTGTAACACTCATATAATGTATTCATCTGCATTAAATAATTTCTTTAACGAAGTAATCATTTTTGTTTTAAAATATGGTTATTCAGATAATGAAAAAGACATGATTCTTTCACTTTTAATTTTATCATATAATGATGTACATAAAACAATCATAAACATTTCCTACCCACATGCTCTGCGATTTTCTATCACATTGAAAGGGCCAGATTAACAGAATTCTACTGAATTTCTTCTAGCATAAAATTCCTGATAAGCAGTGCCCGCCCCCATGTGTTTTTTCATAGTATTTGGAGAGGGAAGGCAAATCAACCTTTCTGGCTATGACGTCAAAAGCACCGCTGTAAAGGCATTCATTCAGAGTTAATGTGGGCAGAATTTTTTTCCTTGAAGTTTTTTCATGGATGGCTAGTTTAACTCTGAAAACTTAGCAGGACATGTAGCTCTTTAAAAGGGATGAAGTAAATACTGTATGTATATACACACACAAAGTGAGGCGTATATCTTAATAAACATCTAGTTATGAAATATATGGGAAGGGAGTGTAATGCCATATACTAGACAGGCTATATATTTCATACAGCTTTCAGACTCCAGCTCATTAGATGGATACAACTGAAGCTGAAAACTGACTATTCTATATTGAAATTCTCCATGGAATACAGCTTTGTGATTGGTTTTTGAGAATTGTACAAATATGTGTATATGAAAATTCAAAGGAAATAGTGTAGTACAGCAAATTTTTTTAAAATTTAAACCATACATCAAGGAGTTAAAGTTCTATTTGAAACTTTGAGGTTGTGCTCAAATTCCCACAAAATATTTCAAGCTTGGGCGGGTTCGAATTGCAAATCTTCAGGCTTGCACAGGCTCAGGCCTAAAAAAATGAGAACTTGAACTCATCTCTAACGCACACACACAAAAAATAATCGTGTCCAGAGTATCTTGCAGCCTGAATCCAGACCTGATGAGAGGAAGGAGAATCAACACTTTTAGCTACTGTCCTTCTGCTCACAGGCGGAATATGAAATAATATAATAAGCCTCATTCAAAATCACCTTCATAAAGGTGTCTAATTAGAATTTATCTCAACAGGTTAAGATTTTTTTTTAAATTGCACCCAAGTGAAACATTTTGGAAACTGAAAAACAAAGTGGTTAGGTGTTATTAAACCCTCACTTTCTGCTCCTGATTTCTAAGCCTGGTTCCACTATAATCTCAATGTAAACAATTTAATACCTAACACACAAATGTTGCATATTTTTTTTACATCCCAAGACTGCTATGAGCCATCTGTAAGAGGACCTAAGACTCAAAGTGATCTACAAACTACAATATATTTACACATAGCCAAATTACTGGAAATTGGGCCCAGCACAGTGAGCTGCTCTGAGGTGACAGTAATAGCCACTAGGGAACTTTAGGTGTTTCTCGATGCGCTCACGACATATGGTAAAAAAAATAACGTGTCTTACAGTTACGGTTATAGTTACTGAATTTTGAAATTATCAAATAGCAACATCCCAATTTTTTAACGGCATAATGATAGGCACCATCAGAAACCGTAAATACCGTTGTAATTTTAATTGTAAACTTAAAACTGACAAAGTTGTGTAATATTATATAAAAGATAAATTGAAAGAAAGAAAAAGCACCTTTAACCGAAAACGTCTTTCAAAAGCTGCGAGAAATTGCCATAACTGAATAACTTTCGGAATTAGCAACGTCAATTTTTGTCAGTATGCACTACAGATATACGAAACAAAAATTATCAGAGGAGTCATAGTTCATAAAGCAGAGAATTGTCGACGAAAGGTAGAGTGTATGCATTAATTTTATATACAAAACCCTCATTACTTACAACATTTGTCATTATGGCAGATTATTATTATTAGTACAAATCTCTTCAACAGCACAACAACTGTTCAATGTGTCCTCCATTATGGCCAATAATAGTTTCAATTCAATGAATATTGTTTTCTGCAGGCAAGTGTAACATTTCAACTGGAATGCCCAGCACATGGCATCTAATGCTACCCTTAAAATGGTTCAGAGTTAGACATGGTTCGCGATTCACACATCTTTCAAGTAACTCAACAACCAGAAATCAGAGTGGGTGTGGTCCAGAGATCGAAGTGGCCATGATGTCTGAAAACATCGGCTAATCTCTCGTACGTCAGTAAAGTCCTGTCTCAGCAACTTTTGGATAAGATGAGCAATGTGTAGCGGCACACCATCTTGCATAAATATGGATTCATGGAGGCACTCTCATTGTTGTAGCTGCGGTATAACAAAATGTTCCAACCAGTCATGATACCTTTTGTCCAGTTACTGAATAGGTGCAGATCCCAGTTTGTATTTTCTCTTCAAAGAAATATGGACCAATAAGAAAAGTGGCCATAAATGCACACCATACTGTCACTTTTGGAGAATGCAACCGGACTTGTTGAATAACATGATTTGTTACAGACCAAATGCAGCAGTTGGGAATGTTCAAGTATTACGTAAGCAATATTTTGGCCATTTTATACCCCTCCCTCCTAAGCAAAAATTAACATTGGCTAACATAGGAAAATAAGCACAACAGCAATGCCCTCTCTCCCCAAAGGTGCTTACGTAATACTTGAATTTTCCCTTGTGGGTATTAACTTGTCCATTTAAGGAGAAATGCACCTCGTCACCCCAAAGAATATTCCACAGCCACGTTATCTTAACTTGCATTTGTTCCAAAAAGTGACGTGCAAAACTGACAAGCATATATGCGTCACCACGCCTTAGCTGCTGTAGCGTGTAAAGCTTGTAAATATAGTATCATAACGCCTTATGCAGCACTCTCCATGTAGTAGTAGCCGACATGTCCACTTCGCGGGCAATTACTGACACACTAGCGTCACCATGTGCACATTGGCTTGATAAATCCACAAGTTCAGTAGCCACCTTTTCAAGATGAGCGGAGTCCACCCTTTTTCCACCACGGCCAGGTTGAACACCAAGATTTCTTGTGGCTTAAAATTTCACCATCATTCTGCATGGAGAAGAAACAGAAATAGGTCCATATCTTTGGAATTTCTGAAACCGGATTTCCTTGATTGTCGCAGCTGCATTATTTCTGTTCTGGTAATATAGCTTCACTAATAACGCCTTTTTATATAAAGATGTTGGCATAGCTACCATTACTTCACACAAACATTTATGCTTTTTAGTGACTGCTGTTCTTTTACATTACTTACTATGATAGAGTTACAATAGTAACCATTATGCAAATCACAAACTGTTATTGCCACACAGCTATCTATCGACAAATACTGTAATCAATGAGTGTTTTGTAGGAATACACGAAATTAATGTACACACTCTACCTTTCATCAACAATTCTCTGCCTTCCGAACTGTGATACCTCTGATAATTTTGGTTTCGTACATCTGTATTACATACTAACAAACATCGACGTCGCTAATTGCGAAAGGTTTACTCAGTTACAGCGTGTTCTCGAAGCTTTTGAAAGACGTTTCCAGTACTTTTGCTTTCTCGCAATTTATCTTTGAAATAACGTTACATAACTTTGTCAGTCTTAGGTCTAAAAATAAAATTCCAACGGTATTTACGGTTTCTGATGGTGTCTGCTATAATGCAATTAATAAATTTGTGTTCCCATTTGAATATTTCAAAATTCAATAATTATAACCATGAGTCATACATTACTTTTTTTGGAATAACTCGCAAGCGAATCGAGAAATATCTGTGTGCAAAATTTCATATACATCTATTCATTATAGCATCCTGTACATCGGTTTTAAACAGGGAGCGTTTAATTTGAAAGACCCTGTGTATATACAAGGTGGACCAGCTTAAGATGATACTGTAAAATGTCTCAAAAAATAAGAGTTTTACAAAAAAAAATATTTTAAACAAAAGTTGCTTGTCTTGAAGGGGTAAAGTGTTTTTCATTACTTCTATTTTACTTGGGGGTCATTTTCATGGTCATTTGAAGGTCAAACAAAGAAATAAACAACTTTCATAGAAAGCATTTTTTTTTATTTGGCACTTAGTTTTCGAGATATTTAAAAAATAAGCTTGAATAAAAACATTCATGCCATATTATGAGTATTTCGTTTTCCCCATAAATAAGAACCATTTCGACTTTTTCCTCTACAGACAGATATTTATTTTTTAACACACAATAAACTAAAAATCAATCAACAAATTTATTTTAATACACAATAAACTAAAAATCAATAAACTAATTTATTTTAACACACAATAAACTATCTTAACAATTAAGTATTGACTTTTAAATGACACATATTAAATGGGCGGCTGTAGGTCAGAAGTAGAGAAAGGCTGAATGCTGGTAGCACGCAGCCGTCTCGCTTCGGTACCAATTAGCACCATGCACAATATCTCATTTTTCTATGGAATATAAATCGATTGTATGACTTATCAACGAATCATATTTATTTGTGTGTACAATGCCTCCCCAACTACTGCATACTTAATTTTTTTCATTTTTTAAATATTAAATCAGTGTTCTATGATATAGCATGAACGTTTTCATTTAAGCTTACTTTTTAAATATCTCGGAAACTAAGCACTAAATCGAAAAAATGCTTTTTACTTTTTTTTTTTAATGAGGAATAAGAATATAGGTTTCCCTTTGCAAAAAAACAGTTTGACCTTCAAATGACCTTGAAAACAACACACACACACCCCAAAGTACAATGTAGATAATAAAAAACACTTTTTTTTTTACGCTTATTTTTTTTAGATATTTTGCAGTATTAACTTAAGCTAGTCCACCCTATATATGTATATATAAATATATATACTGAAGAGCAATTGAATTAGAGATGCCTATCTGGTATCATATAGCACCACCTTTGCCCTGATGAGGGTGACCATTCATATCAGCATGGACTCGACAACACACTGCAAGCGTTAGGAAGCTATATGGATCCACGAACCGAAAAGAATATCCCACAGTTCAATGAAGATTTGATAGATGGAAGTCACAGGCTCAAACATCTCTCTCGATGGCATCCAAACGAAGCAAGTTCATGTCAGTAGATAATTAATTCAACCATTCAGATACAATTTGGGAATAATGGCATAGTGCATTGTCTTGTTGAAAGAGGTTTCCAGTAAGATACTAAAGATGAACAAACGGGAGCACATGGTCATCAAGGATATCCCAGTAACATTAAAGTGCAAGGGATAAAGTCATACATAGCAGGGGTCCCATTTCATTTCAAGTAAACACTCCCCAGATAAGAATGCTACCTCCACCAACTTGAAAAGTACCCTGCTGGCAAGAATGATCCATCACTTCATGTGGTTTGAAAAGTACTCATACCCTTCCATCGGCATGTACCAACATGAATCATCAGTCCAGGCAATATTTTTCCACATTTCTGGGGTCCAGTGGTAATGTTTCCATGCCCATGCTAATCTATGCACCAGCTGATGTGCAGTTAGCAGAAGTACGCTCTTGTATAACAATGGAATAACCCCATGGCGAGAAGATGGTTTTGGGTGGTGTAGCTATTTACATGTTGTTGGACACCAGTGTTAAATAGCCAAGTGATCTGTTGCACTGTGACCCATCTATCTGCTGTTACAATGCGAACTAGCCGACAATGACTCCACCATACACATACCATTGTCCACAGTAGTTGGATCTGGCTGGGATGGTTTTATTAAAAACAATGTGCTCACGGTACACCCTTGATACATTGGCTCGCAAAACTCTCAGTGCCTACATCACTTCCGAGATTGAGTGACCTATTCATTGGGCCCTGACAATGTGCCCACAATTAAATGCACTTAGATCATTCTTCTTACCTGTATTACGTTTGACTATTATTGATACCGTGAGCCTCACTCCTTATACTGTCGGATCCCTTTCACATAAAAACATCTTTGTAAAAACATTTTTAAAAACATCTGTGTAACATCTTTCCCTTTCTATTTATAATTCTGCCCACAGTGCCAAATTTGCATAATGCCAACTGTCTCTAATTCAAATGCTCTTCAGTGTGCATGCACATACACTACCGGAAAATGAAGAAACATCAAGAAGGAAACATTTGATATCAACAAAATTTATTCATATAATCATTGAATACAGAGGATTAAATAATGAATAAAAGTATAGCAAAATACAGTTGTATTTGCTGGTAAACTAAAAAATAACATTGTCATGTGACATGGTTAGTACAAGGTAGAACCTCCATGAACTGCGACACATTCTGCAATTCTGGCATGGAATCTGTCGTACAGATGTCGGATATCACTTTATGGTATGGAGTTCCAAGCATCCTCAAGCTGGACACATAAACCGTGGATATTTGTTGATGGTCGTGGAGACCAGATAAGTCATTGTCCCATAAAATCTTATGTGTGCTCAATGGGAGACAAGTCCGGTGAACGTGCAGGCCATGAATGTTGTCTCGTGCCTTGAAGTGCATGCTGTGTTGCACGTGCCGTTTGTGGGTGGGCATTGCCATGCTGGATTACACCATTATGAACCAACCTTACAAATGGCACAACAATTGGCTGAATGATACTTCGGATATACCGAGTGCTGTTTAATGTGCCCGGTACAAACACTAGTTCTGTACTGGAGTGATAGCTGATCTCTCCCCATACGAGGAGACCAGGCCCTGTGTGTCGATGGCGGATGTAAGAAGGGTGGAGATGCTCCCCTGTGCATCTGCGAATACACATAAGGTCATCTCAGGCTACCAAACAAAATCTGCTTTTATCGCTGAAAACAACAGACTGCCATTGAACTCTCCAGTATAGACATTGTCGGCACCACTGCAGCCATTCCCGACGGTGGGTTGGAGTCAGAGGTACACACATGTATGTAAGCCCTGCTTCAAGTAGACAATTGCGGATTGTTCACCTCAGGTGAACATCATCAGTCACCTCCAGTGCAACGACAGCTCAAATTTTCAATGCAGTGGATGTTCTGCTTGACAATGCTGCTCTTCTTATGTATCAATCTGTCCACTCAGCAGTCCATCTGTGAGTCCTGGTTCCATGTCTTCTTGTGTGGGAATGTTCCTTGGACCATCTACGCCAACATCATACCACCACTGATACTTCCCATCCAATTCGCTCTGCAATATGATGATACGACTAACCGGCATCACAGAGTCCCACTAAACAACCTCTTTCAAAGTCCGATAACTGCTGAAATCGTACACGTCTTCCACGTCCAGGCATTACAGCTTCTTCAAAGACTTTGCAAGTGTTTATAATTCGAAGACTGATTACATTCACTTCGCCCTTCTCCTTAAATGCCATTAACTACAATTGGCATATTATAGTGTGTTTTGGCATAAGTGATCACCAGTTGATCCTGAAATTAAGATCACACCTAAGGGTGCTCCACCCCATTAACGCATGCAAATTTTATAACCGTCCAGCAATTTCTTCTTGGCATTCTTTTTTTCATTTTCCAGTAGTGTGTGTATATATATATTGCAACGGCATTTTTCACTAGAATTCTAGTAAAGCCAAAGGAAGGCATTGCATGTTCCCCAGCTGGGCCACTTCTGACATTGCACATCTAAGGGGGCATTCCCTCCAAGTAGCAGGGAGGCTCCGGAAGGAAAATGAAGATAAGTAGGTGAAAATGTAACAAAAAGAACTTGTTTAGGAGAAATACCACCGGTCATTCAAGAGGGTATAATCCTCAATGAGACCTTTTAGTTTGATTTTGATACTAATAGGAAATTTTTAAGTTGCTTTGCGTTCAACGGCATGTTAGTGGTTTCAGCTCTTTTGTACCCTAATCAGAAGTGAGTCAATTTGTTTTGTGTAAGATATTATCAGGGGTCAGTAATTTTTCTCTCGAAAATAATTGATTTAGTGACCAATCTGGCAAAAAAAAATGATCATTTTAGCAAAAGAAAGTGACCATATAAGCGAACTTAAACTAGGAAATAAAAATATCTTTTTACCAATCCTTCACTTATTCTGCCTAGTATGGCCACTAAAATAAGAGACAGAATTATAACTTATATAAAATTAATAAAAATGTTTTAATGAAAAGCTAAAAACACGTTAGTTCGAAAGCTTCAACTAAAAAATTATTAAGAAAGTTTATAATTTTATGCAAAAGTTCTCTGGACAGAATTTTGTCTTCTTCCTACTCTTTACATTTCTTTAACAATTTTAAAAATAAGGCTAGATTTTTTTTCAAAGTTTGAAACCTTTTTTCTGAAGCTCTACTTCCTCAAATTTTATTATTTACTTATTAATTTTATCATCTAATTTATTTATTATGATTTAATTATTAATTTGCTAGATAATTTACTGAAATGGAAGATAACATGGGTTCAATAACTCTGTGATTTCAAAACTTCATTAATTGGATTGAATATGGAGTTATGGCCGGGTTTCAAATTTTGAGGTTGGTTGTATTTTTATGGTGCAAAGATAGCAAGGGTCATTCTGCACCAAAACTTTTGAGTTAGACATATCACTACATAATTTTTAAAAAAATTGCTAGATGATAGTAAATGGTATTTCTCTTTTTCCACGCAAGAGGACGAGATTTCTAAAATAAATGCGTAACTTTTATGTGTCGATAAAATACATCATTTCGTACCCACAGCAAGGGGGAAAACTGGTGCACACAGGAGAGAGAGTAAATGTATTGCATAAAGTTTTTTTTTATCACAGAATTTATAAACTCTGAAGTATGGATCTGTAGTTGAGATACTTAATACATCTAGAAGTAAAGGTTAAAATTCATTGTCGCCACCAGCCACAGGATGACTAAATATCGAGCAGTAGCAATTAAAAATATGCCTTCAGTCATCATCACACTCGCCACTTTGTTTCCCAATGCAATCTTGCAGAATATAGACTGACAGTGAAACGTGCAAAAGTTTTAATTGAACACTTTGATCCCATACTTACAATTAATCTGTGATGGTCGGATTTAGTGAGAAGGTGGTGCCCAAATTTTAATCACTAATTAAAAGTGTGAAAAATAAATAAAATGTCTTTGTCCTCTTAATCTTCATGTATTTATATAAAGTGTTACCTGAATTTTTCAAAATTTTTGAGGATGTAATGCGGTGGCCTGTGTTTATGTCTCTGTGTTTGTGGTGAGTTATTGATTGATTTTTAACCATTGTGGGCTTTCTTTTTAACGTTGTATATTCGTGAACAGTCGCTGAGTTG
>QLNU02015360.1:63788379-63805204 GCA_006491805.2 Dysdera silvatica
AGGTATTTAATTTAAAAAAAAAAAAAGAATCAGTATTTTAAAAAACACTGGGGATTTTAGACGAAATCTCCGAAAATTGGACGAAATCGTTTTCCGACCAGAAGATCGATAAAAAAAAAAACGGAAGCCTTCCGGGTAAAACGGAAGGATTGACACCTATGTATTAGTTTCGGTGCAAAGGGGTCATTCAAACATGTTTGGGGGGGGGGGTTTGAGATTTTCTTATTTTGCTGACAATGGGAGGGAGTAGTCAAGCATACAGAAAATAATAAACTAGAACATAGTCACAGAATGACACCGTCCCATTACACTGAAATACTACGTATAGCACATAATTACAGTTAAATATTTAATTATTCAAACCAATGGCTCACGTCCGTTTTGATCAGGCTCCCTGCCCAGGGTTCCCCGTATCCCTTAAACTATATGCACAACGATATTTCAATACGACAACCGCTTCTTGTTTAGGCATTAAAAGGCAAATTATTTGTTTACATAATTATCAGAAATATTAATAATAAAATAAAATAAAAATATTTATAATGCCACCAAAATAGTTATTTATAAAATTATTTACAGCATATTAAACTTTTTAAATGTGATTTTGTGATTACTTCCATTATTAAACATTTAATATTAGAATGAACGTACAAGTAAGTGCTTAATGTTAAAATATAAACGTGAATAAGTACTAGAATTTGCATCACATTGCATACATTTTTATTTCAATAGCTTCTATCAAAAAACTACAGAATCGACATCTTACATTAGCATGAAGCGGGGAGAGGGAGGCATATGCTTATTTTTTTATTTTTTCTTACAAGGGGAGTATAAAATGGCCAGAAATGTGCTTATGTAATACTTGGACGATCCCAAAAGGGTCATTTTTAGAAGAAGTTTGGTCAAAAGTAAAAGTTTTTAAAAACTTTCAGAATGAAATGCTGTAGGAAAAGCACAGCGCAGGAAAATTATTTTAATAAACTATTATAATGATGAATTCCAAATTTCTCTGACTTAGGCATTTGCACTTAAAATTTTCTTGACTTTTCTAGGTTCCCCATGTTTTCCAGATCTGTAGACACCCTGTTAATGTTAACCATAATCACTTGATGACTAGTAATCTTCAGTAAGGAATAGGTGCTAGTAAAAGAAAAAAGCTTATGCAAATATATTTATTATCATAAAAAACAGTACAGAGAAACTTACTGATGGAAAAAATCCTCTTCATGTTGATATTGCTGTGAAGTAGTTGTACTTGGCGCCATCAGAAGGAATTTAGCATTTTGATATGCAGAGGTTTCAACTTGACCATTAGGTTCTATGTTAGTCCAATGTTTTGGAAAATTGTTATCTTTTAGAGAATTTGACTGCTCTGGGTTAACGTTAATCAAGTGGCTTAGTTTTCCAGCATCTTGCCCAGCATAGGCAATTCTAGAAAAACATGGTTTACTATAATTAATAATAAGCATAATTTTGATAAGAAATAAATTAATTTGATTTTATTATATCTTTTTTTTTTCATTTAATATTCATTGCAAAGTTAGATTAAATGAACTTTCAATTATTAGAACTGAGCTCAAGAAAGAGAACTCTCTTTCTTTCAGTCCTAATTAGCTCCGATAGTTTAAACTCTACTATGTGTATCTATTACCCAAAACATACATGCTATAACATTTTTTGTCTGCATTAGGAGGACATTTAAATAGCATTATTTTAATTGATTTCAGTATTTTATATTCCAAAACTCCTTTGCAGGTGGGGGGAGTTTGAGATCAATGAAATAAAATAATCTCTAAATATGTGACTTCTCTACCCCTCTCCCCACCACCACCCAAATTGAATATATATAACAAAAAAGGTGGAAGAATAACATTCAGTGTGTTATACCACCATAGCAACGAATGGCCATAATGTAATTGGTGAATATACAGTAAATTAAATATTATATATTATCACAACGTCAATCCTGATATATATTAAAGCCATACACAATCGTTATTTGGATGTTGCAGAAATTCACTTACAAAGTATAGTCCTTCAATGAACTGGTTGCAGATGGTTGTTCACCTTCGATGGGAGAACATTGTGTACCAGTTGATACAAAAACTGGAGATGGAGGTAAATTAGATGAAACTTGATCATTTGTTACATTGCCAGCTTCATCCTCTTCAATTTTCAAAATAGTTTCAACTGGAACAAAATTTGATCCCATGGTCTGAAAAAAAGAACACTGATTTACTTTCTAACACACTGATCATAAGGTAATAAGATATAACAGTCGTGCTTGAATTGCTCTACTGGTTAAAAGCAAGTCTACCATATCTTTAAACAGACTACATGTAATGTCATTACATGTGGTCACTATTATCATATGCCATTATGTACAATTCTGTTTCTATATATTAAAAAAAATCTATATTTTAAAATTTTTTCCCCCAAGACCAATCGGATTTTTCATCTGTAATGACGCACCCACAAATTAAGAAAAACAAATGATAAACAATAAAACAGATATTGTGAGACAGATTAACAGAAGAAAGGATAATTAACCAAGGTCAACCTGATGCCGACAGATCATCCAGCAAGGGTAATGTGTTTCCATACTCTCTTAATCCCTCTCCTCACATAACTTTCCTCCTCTGTAAAAAAAAATTTAATTTTGTTCAGTGACCTTTCTAATCGACGGTGTGTTTGCTATGGCAAAAAAAAATCTCAATGCTGAAGAAAAGGTTGCTAGTTGTTTTTGTGAGTTTTAATGGTGCAAAGACAGCAAGGGTCATGCTGCACCAGGATCTACAGCGAGCAGCAAGTCTCTCTTTTTTATAAGAACCGTTGGCAGCTGAAACCAAAATAACGGCACACTACATAAACATAGTACCATTGAACCAACTTGCAGGGCCCATATTTATTTGTTTATAAAGAAGAGTGCATTGATCAGGGAATGTGTCTTCCTAAATACAACATACTACACAATACATACGAAAAAAAGATAAACCGATATATGGAGATTCTACTGTATATGGCAATTGTTTAAATTTTAATTACAATTAGCACAAAAAGTATTAATTTCTCCTTATTTTTAACATCACTTTGTGATGCCCAAATTCTTCAGAGAATATTGCTATGTGGTTTTCTTTTGAGGGTTAGCCGCCCAATATACAGGGTGTCCCTTCAAGACTGCATAAACTCTGCATAGAGCAATTCCTTACAAAATTCTAAGCAAGAAATGTTAATGTGAAAATGCTGAGAAATCCATATTTTTTGAGTTACTAATGTTTGAAATGCAGCCAATTAGAAAAAAAATTTGACCATCTTTTCCAGGTGCTAACAGAGGTTAAATATAGCATAAACTGGAGGGAGGGGGGTGAGGGGATGAAAAATCCAAAACTGTATAGAGAAAAAGTACGATTTTACCTTTTTTCTAAAGAAACTGGGAGGGGCAACTGCCCCCTTTCTCCCACTAGATTACGCCTATGCTTTTAAATGCAAAGTAAAAAAATGTAGGGTCCGACAATTTTCCGTTTTTTTCAATGAAAAACATCAGCGTTACATCGGCATTTAGATATTTTTCTAGGCCTATGGCCGATTTACCCCCCAAGTTAACATCGGCCGCCGATGACGATGGCTGATTTTTTTAACAATCAGCGCCGATAGATCGGTCTAGCCCTAGACTCTACTCCTCTTCAAAGTCAGGATAAGTAAATTTCGAAATTTTCTTCGGCCTCCCCCCACCCACCTTTTATGTTGCAAAAACCTTTCGTTAATTTTATGCCTTCCTAGCTGTTTAAAAACATTTTTTTAAATTTTTCTTGTAAAACCCTTTTTTGTCCCAGAATTACCCACCATCACTGGCATATACGGGAGGGGTGTTCATGGGGTTGTAACCCCCATTGCAATGAAATTTTGTATATTTAACATAGGAATATGTGAGTTGTAACTCTGTACCCCCCCCCCATTGAGTCTATAACCCCACTTATGAACTTTCCGCACACACCTATGCCCGCCATCTCTCCCTTTCATAGTGGAGATATAACGATTCAGTTTGTTGGTACTCCGTGAGCCATTCAAAGCTAGGCTAGGTACTGTATTAGTGCCTGATTTTAAATATGCACTAAAATAATGCTATATGCATGCCATCTCCATAACGTGTGTGCAAAAGTGAGGAAGCCAGAGATAGGATACTGGAGCTGTTGAAAGAAATTCCATCAGTGTAGGAAACAGACTTTGTTATTTGGAACTTTAAGAAGAAACCGCAAAGAAAATGGACACAGAAATATAACCAATGGAGAAACAAGTAAAATTAATTACATTTTGTTTAAAAAAAAAAGAGAAAAAGATGGTTACTGAAGATCACAGAGGGTATGAAACAAATTTAACAGAAATGATCATTGGATCGTGGAATGTAAAGTGCACATCTAAATACAAAATTAGTAGGGCAGAAGCTCATCACCACAAACCAAACATATAAGAGAGCAGATGCTTGTTTGCAGTTTCACAGCTCAAGGACTACAATGGTCATGCTGCGCCGGGACCTACTGTTTTCCGAGGAATGCGAACCTCTTAAGGCCTAGGGAACCAAACCCCGGACTACAGTGAGTAGTGCGATCTTTGTGAGATCTCTGAGTAAGCATTCTTTACACCATTGGGAGTCGAACCTGAGTTAATGGTGCACTAGGCAACACGTTACCAGAGCGTACCACCGCAGAGCCTAGAGAGCAAATGCAACGAAACTGTAAGAAAATGCTTGTGAAATTAAGTTGGAATTAAAAAATCGCTTTTCTGCTCTACAGAAACAAATTACTACCTCAGAAGCAAATGAAAAAATAATTAAGGCAATTATTAAAACTGATGGGAGAAGTCGGTGGTTTAGCAAATACATAGTGAAGATACAAAACAGCTTATGAAAATGAACTATCTGCATATCACTTCCCAAATTGAATATGCAGAACTTCGTAAAACCTCATGCAAAAGAATGAAGAGATGAGAAAATTTGGTGAAACAGCATAACAATCTTCCTTCCCTCTCCCCCCACCAAGTATGCTTTTGTTACTAAAATTCATGCTATACTCTTCAAATTAGTCTAAAAATTTTTTGGCTGTGGTCAGCATTGTAGCTAAGTGGTGGTGGGGAAGGCCCACGCTAGAGAAAATATATCTGTGACTAGGGACATAATTTGGATGGTTCCACAATGGGCACAAGATCTAGCCATGGCACTGGGCATGGTTCATCAGTGCATGCGCATCAATGGCTTCATAGTATCGCCTTGAGACATTTTCTGTCTGTAGTGTTGTGTGACCTAGAACGTAAAAATATGAGCAAATATCTGAATTTATTTTTTTATGGACTGGAATTGAAAAGATTTTCCAGAGATTTTTATGACCCAGTACTTTTTCTGAATCAGTAAAAGCCCAGTGGGCGGTGTTCCCCCCCCCCCCACCCCTTGCTTACTTAAAACCTCAGATAATTACCCCACCATGACCTGGTGCATCAGAAAAGCTTGCAATAGTGAAAGTGGAACATCGCAAAAATGAAAGTCCACAATAATGGAATAATATTTTTTTATGAAGCATTTACCGACATTATGGCTTTTCTTGACTTAATACATCCCATTTTCTCTCCTCTTCAAATTTATAGACAATGCATTTGTGATGTCATAAAATCTCTGACATCACACCTTAGCGTCTCTAAACCACCATTATTTGCATTTGACCTTTTCTTTTCCTTTCAACGACGAAGGAAAGGATAGAAGAGTGCCATTAAATAAGCTATGAAAGACGGTTTGAATACATCCAAGTACTAGTGACCCAGATATGAGAAGATGATGAAATTATTTAATAATACAAATTTATAGGCAAATACTGACTCACCATGGTACTAATTCCATACAAAAGGACTTGTCCCAAATCGTCAGTGGGGGGGAGGGGGGGTAAGGGGGATTGTCTCCCCCAACTTACCCTTCTCCAATACAGGTAAAAGTAATTTATCAGGTATGAATTTTGAAAATAATGCATTACAGCAATATTTTTGGCAGCATTTAAAAAAAACGGGGATGTCGTACAGAGATTATGGTTCGTTTGCACGTAGATCCAGTGCACAGAAAAGTCCCAAAGCAAAATTCTCGGACTTATTTTAAGAGCATAGCATGAATTTTGGCGACATTCGAACCGCCTTGCCAACAAGGAAATAATATGCAGTTTTCCCCCTTTTCTGAATCAGTAAAAGCCTAGTGCAGGAGAGGTGACCCCAAACTCTGCTTACTAAAAACATCACATAATCCGGGCACCACATCCTGTTGTATCAGGAAAGCTTGAAATAGTGCAAATAGAAAAATAAGCTGATTTAAAAAAAATAATAATAAAAACTAATGTGTTAATCTTTGTCAGTTGTTTGTGAAAGATTTCTTAAACCAGCCCCAAAAATGTTTATTACGAAAGCTTGCAAAAACAGGAGAGTCTTTTTTAATTTAAATTTTAATGAAATTTTTTTAAACTTGGAAAATGTGAATCCATTATTGCATCATCCATAAAGAAAGGCCCTGCGGTGGCGCAGTGTGGTAACGCGTTCTCCTAGTGCGCCGCTAATCCGGGTTCGACTCCCAGCAGTGCAAAAAGAACGCTTACTCAGAGATCTCATAAAGATCGCACTGCTCACTGTAGTCCGGGGTTTGGTTCCCTAGGCCTTAAGAGGTTCGGATTCCTCGGAAAACAGTAGGTCCCGGCGCAGCATGACCACTGTAGTCTTTGAGCCGTAAAACCAAAAAGCAACCAACCAACCAACCATAAAGAAAGTTGCGGCAGGCAAGAAGGAAGTTGACAACAAAAGGAGGGATTTATATGCAGTTATGCCAAAAATTCATTGGTGAGAACATTCCAAAGTTTAATTAGTTTATTTTATTTTATGATACAAAGATAGTGGCCAAACTCCAGATCTATTCCAGTCATCAAAGGCATGCTAACTTCATTCTCGGGTGATCGTTCTGGGATGACATCATAGATTGACGTTTTGCGAGTCGCAAATTTTTCTAAATGTTCTAAAAAATTCATTGATGTCGTGGCATGAAATTTGCTAAAATCGGAATATGACCACTGGGGGCTACGTTCTGTTGGGTAAATGCATCCTGCTTTCCTTTCACTGATGTTATGGCTGCTACATGTACAGAAGTTTTTTTTTTTTTTCAGGCAGTGTGGCTCCATGCTGTACTAATGTTTTATTGATAGCGGGGGATGTGAGGGACACACCCCCACTAGGTTTTCACTGATTCAGGAAAAATACTGGCTCACAAAAATTTCAGTTGTATACAACATAATCATGGCCGATACCCAGTGTTCATTCTGACAAAGTTCCAAGATACAAGCCAGGCTTACTATGTACACTTGATTTACGTGATGGCACGGTGCTTAAAATTCTTAGACTCATTTTAAGAGTATAGCAGGAGTTTTGGCAACCGGGATGCATCTGGAGTTTTACCAGGATAGCTAAGGACATGCTGCACCTTGACCTACAGTTTTCTAAGAAAATCAAACCTCTGTTGCCTAGGAAACCAAGCCTGGATAAGCAGAAAGCCAGCATACATTCTAACGTACCACTGGAATTAAACTTGAGTTAACAGCATGATAGAATATATGTGAAAATTTCGACACCCACGTTCATTAGTTCAAGTAGAACCTTCTTGTTTTAGGAGAAAAAGAGACGCCGTTCTCATCCTGGATTCGAACCTGGAAGGACCCTGATTCAAATCAAGGATGGGGATGGCATCTTTTTTTCCTCCTAAAACAAAAAGCTCTAGCTTAAGGTAATAAACATGGGTATAGGAATTTTCATGTATAATTATTCCCAATGAAAAAAACTTGCCCCAGAGGTTTTTTCATGTTGACCACTACATGGCAATTGTGTTATCCCTGAGAAGGGTAATAATATCTTACATGACAGAATATGTTACCACTATGAAACCACAGGGCAAAGAGTAAGGAAAGCCATTAAAGATAATAAAAACCTTAGAGTAACTAGTAAAATTTGAATAGAATAGAAAAGAAAAAGTAAAGTAGAAGAAAGAAAACAAAAATAGTAAAGTTAATAGAAATAAGGAACGGAATAAATTAGGAAAATGATTAAAGAAAAAAGAAATAAGGGGATAAATTAAAAATGGACAGAAGGTATTGAGAAAATAAAAGAAAAAAAGAGTAAAAATAATAAAACCTATCAACAGAGAAAAAGCTGAAATGTGTTGAGTACTACTGCTCTCTTTATCAGGCAAAGACTGCTTGATACAGAGGGTAGTAGCTCTCAAAAGTTTGCAAAATTCTCTAAGCCATTCGTTAAGTTTTACTCATTATTTTTACTATTTCTTCTTTCATTTTAATTTTATAACTTCTCTCTTTTTCTTTCACCTTTCAGTAATTTATTCCTTTCCTCCTTTCCGTTAACTTCATTATTTTCATGGTGAAACTGCACAATCCATCACACTGCATTCTCTCTCTCCTCTTAAAACTGGTTGAAAATTACAGCAGTTTGGCTTGTGACATCATACTTAAGCATCTCTTCGATACTTGTATTGTAACGCCATTTGGACCTGCTTCGCATTTCCAGTAGACTGTGTTTTGTTCCTTGCAGCAAATTAAATTACATCAGAACAATTGACCTTGTAATTTTTTTTCTTTTTTGTTGGCTTGCACTTGAAAGATAAGAGATGTTATTGAGTGGGTTATAAAAAACACACAACAAAGCATACACAGCCGACTACAACCACCAGGCAAGTACTTCCTTTATTTCCTTCACTGGTTCAACAGTTTCGAATTACAGGCTTTTCTGATTTTTTTGGTAGTTGGAGGAACATCCCCACAAATCATTCACTGATTCAGGAAAACTATAATGCTCAAAACACTCTGTAAACAACATTTTCAAAATGAGGGCAGGTTACTTTGCCCATTGCCAGCCGCAATGGGCAAATTGGCAACAATTAGCTGCTATTTTGGCAACACCTGAAAAAATTCAGTAGGTGATGGACTATGCAATTTTGCCATTTTCATTCTTCTACTTTACTTTTCCTTTCGCATCCTGACCAATATCAAATTTCATCTGTGCTAGTAAGCCTTGGTTAATCATCATATTCTTTTATAAGAACTTCAGGAATGTTAAAGAATGCTTGTCTATAAGGGAGAAACAAATCACTTGACATTAAAACAAGGATGGCATTGTAACAAATACAGGCTATACTACATGTGTGTCCGCTGTGCGATTTGTCGCCAAGGCGTGGCAACCTCCTTCCCGGATTATGTCATCACGCGCTCGCTTCCCGGCCGCCATGTTTTTTTAAGGAGTAATTACCTGTTATACTGAGTTTACTACCTATTATAATCTTTTCAGATTTTTTTAACAAAAAAAAAAAACTTCTGTCTTTAAGCGTCTGATTTTTTATGGCTTTTGGAATCATTTCCTCCACTTCGTCTTTGTGACGCCGCCTCCACATATACTCTGCGTAGTATGAGTCAAACAGCTTTTCAGTGCCTATATTGGGATGCTCTACATGCCCCTCCCATACCTTCTGCGAAGTACGAGTCCAATAGCTTTTCATCGCCGACATTGCGATACTCCATATTCCACTCATCTCCCCCTACCTCCTCTTTTTCCCTCCATACCTCTAACCTCTTCTCCCCATACCCCCTCTCCATCCCAAACATACCATCAATTCCAATCTGTTACAAAAATAAATACATTTGAACTGTCGCTCATCCTATCACTACAAACCGGCACGAATGCACGCTACAATACAACTACCATGTACATGTGCTCATTTTTAACGCTTCCTAAAACTTTCCCTCTGTTTTAAGAGTATAGCATCAGTTTTGGAGACGAGTTGGCGACAAAACAGGGGATTCATCTGTAGTGTCACCCAAATACAGTAGCATAGGAAATGAAAGACTCGAGGATCTAAACCCCCTCCTATAAAACATCAAGGCACATTTTTCTCATTAATGCTGAGTCACACAACTTTTTTTAATGCTACTTAACCCCCTTCCCATAATTTTTTAATTACTACATCCCTGAATGCTCAGGAGGGTAGAAGAATTCTACAGAAAACTGTATGAAAGAAGGATTACGTGATGATACTAAAATAGTAGAAAAAAAGAACACCCAAATTCCGGAAAGTAATAGGAGACTCAAAGGCATGAAGAAAGAGAAAACACAAGGTGGTGATGGCATTAAACTAAATATTCTGAAAGAAGTTGACGAAGAATAAATGCTTGTAAAATTTAAAAAAAAAAAGTGATAAAGAGGACTTAAAAGGATACATAAACTGGATAAGTTCCCTAGAAACACTTTATTACAATTGGGAGAAAACACCGCCTTTTATAATTTAGGTTCTCCCATTGCATATGCACATTTTGTAAGAGCCAACATATAAATAAAACGAAGAGTACAACTTCATTAGAGATACGGTAACTTTCCGTTGTGAACATTTACATATTTCGCTGGTCATCATTTAGGTATTAAAACTGAACACAACGTAAAAATGTATCAATGAGTAGTCAGGAACAAACGTATAAATATATTATACCGAAGTAGGGCCTTTTCTTTAAATAAATAAAAGCTGTTCGGGGATTACAAACATCAACAAAATGTACATTAAATAAAACTTACCTTAATCTGTAAGTATTTTTTAACACATCTTTTAAAACGTAAGTTTGTTTGAAGACCTTTAATTTTTGATGAGCGGTTAGTTAATTCCCCATTTAATGGTTTTCGGCCTTTTATACCATAACATATTGTTCCACGGTATACATTTTTAAATGCACATTGTATTTTAAATGTGTTCTGGTGATGAAAATATGCATGAGCATAAACATTTGTTTTATACTATCCTAACCACCTAAACACATAGATCACAAACAAAAACAATCAAAATTCATGCACTGTTGCCGATAGCACTGAGGAAGCTAGGGAAGGTATAAAACATAAACACTGAGAACTAAATCCTTCACTACAATTGCATATATATATAGTTAAATAACTATTTAATGAACGTCTATTTTACGAATTTCTATATATTTTAGCTTTTTTTTTTTTTTTTTTTTTTTTTTTAATGCTGGACTATGAATACCGTATTTATGAATTTCAACGTATCCTTGGAGGAATTGTGCAACTTCCTTAAATAAATTCGAATGTACATAAACACAACTCTATTAGATATTGATGTTTATGAAACTAAATACTAACTTATGAATAATTAATAATCTTCCTTTAATAAATATGTCTTTTCAAGTAAATTATCATTTTCAATGACATGTTTAATTTCAATTCCAAGGAATCGAAAATTATGTTCAGTAAATTAACCTTTATTTTTAAATTATAACTTTAATAGACTTCTCGCTATTTCGTAATTATATTTCATTATCTGCTTCCCTTGGTTTGCGTATAGTTCTGTGAGAGTGCTAGGGCTGCAAAAATTTGCTCGCCATTCCCATTTCAAAAGAGGGCGTAACCCAAATTACCGCTTTTCTTGCTAATTTAAATGGAAAACGTTGAAAGAAATTTAAATTATTTATCACATTTTCAGATAAAGGAAACTAAAATAAAAAATATTTTATACATTTTTTTTTTTTTATTGTATATTATGATGGGAAAAATAAAGGTTATAGTACAGGCCTGTAGGCAGGATGAAGGGGCAACTGGGGTAAGATAAAAGGCCCAGGGCATCAGGAGAACAGCTATCAGAGAGAAGAAAAGTAAGCAGAACCAGATATTCGTTCTGATAGCTTCAGCCGTTTTTGGTATTATACTAAAATGTAAATCTTCTGATTTTTTTTTTTAAATTATGTAATATAATGAAAACACAATCCTATCATACATCCCTGCATTCTAAGTTTATTCCCATCTCAATAAATAAAACACATAAACCTAGCTGGTGTGGTGCCCAGATCGTTTCAACAGATGATGTCATTGTTGGGATTATTTATTTTATTTAAAAAAAAATAATGGTTATAATAGTCATTTTCATCGTGCATAGTAAATATATGTTTGACTTTAACTTTTTTTTTTAAACAGACAAAATTTACACTTTAAGACTTCTTTTCTTACCTAATTTTTCATTTAATTTTAATTGTCACTTTCCATATTAACTTAAAAGACATTTATTTTCACATAGAACTTTTAATTTGAATTATGACACCTAAAGCTGGAATTTTAATACAGCTGCATACGACTTTAATATGCGAGCAAATCTTTTTATAAATTCATTTATGTAGAGACCTTTGGAAATTTCACGTTCAAATGAAAGTAGAATAAGATTGAATTTCCTCTAATGAATCAATGAACGTCTGTAGGGTGTAAGTATACGATTGAGGGTCTAAAAAGTGTTCTCGCATGTAGCCGCCGATGTTTTAAGAGTTTCTATACCTGCATCCAGGGAATAAATATTAGGAAAGGCCTTAATGAAAGGAAAAAGTAGAGACATCATTTTTAATAACGTTTCTCGATCATCTGGTTTTGAGGTTCATTTTGAATTTCCAGTTTTATTAAATTCTTAGCAGTTTCTAGTTTACTTTCGCTGGTTGAAACACTTATAAGTTTCGTCATTGGAATCAACGAATCACGCTGTAGAAAGTCTCCATCGCTTGGGCAGACAGCTAGAGTTGTAAAAAACCCGGGAATTTTGGACACATTGGAAACTTTGATGGGAAGAAACCAAGATAGCTAGAATAAAGGAGGTAGTCTTGTCCGCACCTTTCTTCCTATTGGTCGATTTGACACAATGGGATGTGACGGTTTTATGAATGACGGGACTACCTCCTTTATTCTAGCTATCTTGGTTTCTTCCCATCAAAGTTTCCAATGTGTCCAAAATTCCCGGTTTTTTTACACCTCTAGCAGACACTAGAGCAAAATTTCTTTCGCTGAATTGTGCAGTCTTGTAAGACAAAGCATTATCTGGAAAATATGAAAACTTTGATTCTGCCGAAACGTTCTCCAGTACCTTCACGATGTTATCGAAAATTTTAAGTACTGTTTCAGTGGTTTTTAATTGTCCTGTATATCTTCGTTCTATTAGATGATATAGATTAGTTCCTTCATATGCGACTTTAACACTGGGCTTCCGTAGAAAGTTGTATAATATAGTTCAGCCAGTTCAGAGTACTGTTTCATTTCAAGTTCGCAGGAGACAATATTTATTGTCACAAAATGAAGCTGATGGTTGCAGCATTGAACATACGGTATCTCTTTCCCAATTTTTTTTTCTTTTCTGCAGTTTTCCCTGTACCCCTCTGTGAACTCTAGCCATTGCCACCGCTCCATCATAGCACTGGCAGAGCATGTGCAATGAATCTGCTCATTGTTGTAGAAGTATATGTATCCTCGAGGCCCAGCCTCCTCAGTAATTTTCAATGTTTCCCTGTTCAATTTTTCTCTGTAATTAAGAGTACATACAAAATGTTGTTGGAAATCACTTCCGCCCCAAAATTAATGGTTATTGATATATTTAAAAGGTGTTCTTGTACGCATCCCATATCTATAAGGACTGAAACGTTTTCCATTCCTGTAGGATCTCTCCCAAAATCAATTCAAATAATGTAAATCAAGTAAAATATTATATATATACACATACATATATGTACGTACGTACGCACGCACACACACGTATGTATGCGTGCGTGCGTGCGTGCATGCATGCATATTCAAAATAGCTCGATAGGGAAACTGGGGGCGCAACCCTACTAGCCCTGGCTTCTCTACACGCCTGTTATAGCATCACTTTTATATCCAGAGTTATCATGTGCAGCAGAAAAGTATTATATTTTCTTTTTATATGATAGTTTTTGAAAGTGATATTAGACATTTAGTGCATTTATATCTCGTATTTGTTCTAACTGGTTTTCTATTTGCATCTCGCTTAAGGGAGCATAAATACACTATGGTATTGGCTTAGTTTTTTTTTCTTTTGTAGCAGGAATAACATCTGATAAATTTATTGATGTATGTCTGAGTAGTGAAGGAATGGGCCTTCCGCTTGCAGAAAATTTATCATTATTATTTTCCTCAAAAAGTTTGTTCAACAATTTCCATACTGTAGTGCAGAGGTGTTTTTTACCTCCTGTTTTGCAATGTAAAATGGATGAAATTTATAAGGCTAAATCTATTAAGTGGGAAAATAGACTTATAATATTTATTGGCACGTTTCATGGGTATGCCATAAACGGCTAATCAATTTTGTTAACTTCACCCAATGTCAACGTAATCAATAACACACATTTGGATCTAGGTTTGATTATACTAAATTTTTGTGCATCTTGAATTTCAATTCTATGCATCGTAGGTATAGTGTAATATCTTTTTAGCTTTCTATTTCAATGCTTATATTTTTTCTCTAATATCCAACAATTTCTCCTTTACCAATTCTTTTGGTCCTTAGACATGGTATTAATTTCTTCTGAGTAAATTTGAGTTTTCCATAAACGTCAGTTCTTTTCCTTATCAATATATCGGTTAACTGTGAGGAAGTGTCATAATTATCTATTGTAAGACAATATACTTTGTCCTTTTTACCTTTGTCAACGTCATGACAACTTGGGCTGACATAGGAATATCTGAATATGTTTGAACTCATTATAATTTTTTTTTCTTATGTGTAGTCTATAGCTGAGTTCAAAACGTATCCACTTTTAGACTGGTACAATAACCAACACTTTATCTTAAACTTGTCTTTATTCAGAGGAAGAAAATGAATCTAACCAAAACGACTTTTATACAGGAATATACTTTGATTGATAGTATAGGAAAAGGTGGTAATATGGACCTCCACTTTGTTTTTTGTAAAGTGCGCTTACATTTTAAGCTAATTTCACTCGTTTTGGGAATGGTTGGTCGCATATGCTAATAAGCTATGGTCACAACAGGAGGAATAATTTTTAGAATATTTACAATATCCCCCATAACGCGATTACCAAAAAAAGTGAAACCACCTGTTTTTTATAAAGTGTGGGTATTATGGACCCCACGAAACTGTTTGTTTGGATTTTTTATGGCGCAAGAGCATCTAGGCTATATTGAGCTAAGGACCCCATGAAGTACAAGTAGTCACAGTTTATTTGTCAAAAATGAACTTTATTGTTAAAAAAACATAAATTATTTACAAAAGTCACAAATATAAATTTCTTTCTCGGCTCAAGCACATCCACCACGTACCCATAATTAACACATCATATACATGACCTATAGTTATTATACAATATATGCAAAATTACAATTCATTTTAATTTACTGGGAGAACTTTAGCCTCACGAGCTCATATTCTACGCTTACGTATAAAAGTCATGCTTACTAAAACTGTATCATTTTATACTAACATAGAAAGTACTAAAATTATCTTTTTTAATCAGAATATTGTATATACATTAACATATGAAGTATATTTTAAGAAAATTCTCCCTAACTTTTTAACATAAAGAGCTAACATGCTGTACAAAAAGTGCAAAATATTAAAATTATTGCTTATTAATTTAAAACGCGTTAAGCACTAATATATAAAGAGTAAACCTCATATAAATAATCATTATGCATACATTGTATAAATATTTTTGATTACAAGACAAATCACAACAATTTGGTATTGCATGTGAGAAAAAAAAAACTTAGCTACATAATAAATTACGTAACACAGTCAGTTTTGTGTCTATTTCGTCTAATAACTTCTCTGTTGAAAGCCAGAATGAAAGAGGTTATGAAAAATAACGCCATATGATTGAAAGATTAATGTACATAACACACAGTTTCTACGTAATTACACTGTATTTGAAATTAAACCAGAAAAAATTGGTTAAATTTATAAACTAAAGCTTTTATAATATGCAATAAATATTTTACAGCTTTTTCATATCATGGCAGAAAGAAATATTCCGAGTGCAATAGTTAAATAGCTGTTGCGGGCATAGGTGTAGAGTTATATAGGCCCATGGGGCCCAAGCCCCCAACCCCAATAATCTGAAATAAATTGCGATTTTACATATACTGTAATGTATAAACGTACATAAAATGTGCTTGGGTCCCCTAATAATTTTGAGAATTCTAAGTTGATGGTCGCGGGGTGCTTCGTTTGCTGAAGTGCACGTCTGTATTTTTCTCTTTTAACACATTGACCGTCTACTTTCATGAGAGCTATGCTACGCAAACCTATACAAATATTAAATTCTGTGCAAATTGATTCGATCACAGACACACAGCTCCAACATTCGCTTATTATACTTACGCGTCGATGTAGCACCACACTAAATAAACATGTTTCATCGACCTCTTTGGTTAGCTCATTCGTGGAATGTAGAAAAAAAAATAGATTTCATCATGTGCTTACAAATGCAAAGTTCTACAATACAATATAAATAAGAACAGTAATTATAATACAGTGAATTATCTCAATAACGTCCAAATTAACGAATCTTTCCGTTTAACGGCTGTTGGTCAGTTATATTTTTATGGCGCAAGGACAGCGGGAGTCATTCTGCGCCAAACAAGGTGAGACCGCACATACGTTTGACGGCCGTATTTTATGGTCCCTAAGCAAATGTTTTATAGCGTTAATGCATTTCGATTAAGGACCACATTTTTTTTTATCGACGTTTAAGTTCTGGTTCTTCTTTCTCGCCAACTAAGGCCAAGAAAAAGAAGAAAAAAAAAGGAAACTTGTTAATTTAAGTGAAGGGACTGATTATGAAACAGAGGACGAACTACGCCCCCACCCCAAGCTTCGAAAAGCCGAAGATGCTCAAAAATTATCCTTCTGCAGGCATATTATCTTATGACATAAAATCAATTCGTTTTATTTCCTTTCCAAAAAAAT
>QLNU02015360.1:63817891-63840502 GCA_006491805.2 Dysdera silvatica
GGGTGCCAAATTTTTAAGGACGCAAAAAGCGGCGAACTTTCTTTTAATTACAATCTACCGTAAAACTGCGTCGATCCGCACTCAAGAAATCGCCCACTTCACACCTTTTGTGGGCGTAACGATAAAATTTTGTTTCTATTAGTACGGTGGGGCATGGGCATAACTAGCTTCGAAGTCTAGGGGGCTAACTTTTTTCTAGGATGTTAGCTCCCTAGTTACGCTAATGGAGGGAGCGCCAAAAGTAGTTGTGCCCAGAGCGCCTTGTTCCCTAAATCCGGCACTGGTTATCGGCAAATCTTGTTAATTTTTTATCGCTAATCTAATTAAAATTATTACCGTTTAAAACGGGCAGCACTCAAATGAATCTGAGGCAGTAATATCATAAACTTTCTTATAATTTATATAAAGGCTTAATTACTTTGGTGATGTTCAGTAACTTTATCAAAATTACGCGCTGAAATTAGTGTGGGGAAAGATTTTAATTTTGGAAAAATTCTTGAAGAAAAATTCAGTTATGGACATTTTTCTTTCTCTCCGATGAACCAAATGTGAACCGCTTTACTAAAATTGCAATGTGAAAGCATCAATACTTATAGTCCCTTTAATATTTTAGGATGTGTTAAAGTAGTTGCGTAATTCGAAATTATGGGGTACAAATGGGCGGTTAACATCCGTTATTAAATATACATAAATATATGACAGTTCAGGCTAGGCTATTGTACTCGTCTGATAACTTTTTCATAAAACAAGTTATGCACCAATACTTTTTGTTAATACTGAAGATGTAACAAATTAACTGGCCGGGGAAACTTGCGTTTGCAATTGAGCGCGACGATACAATTATTTGTAGCACCAAACGTTGAAAATGCGGTTTTGTGGAATTAAATGATATAAATCGCCATTAAATGTTTCGGTTGATTGTGTTTTGTTTCGAATATTTTTAACGAGCGAGTCCATATCCGAATGACATGCTATTTTTAAACGTGGCATAATGAAGCACAAGGTACATTTGTATGATCCATTGAACAGCTTTTTAACAACGTCGAAAAGTCAACGGGCCTAAACCACGCAACATTGAATCTTAGAAAAGCGTTGCGTATACTGTCGTATATGAAGAAACGCATGAAATACTTTCGATTGCAAGTAACCGGTAGAATTATGTCAGAACGAATTGCGGATGTTGGGGAAAAACCGGATGTTGTGTATATTTATATGGGGAAGTTTTGCTTTGATAAGCGAAATAATGAAATCTCGAGGTAAAGGTACGGTATCGGATATGTAGGTCATGCTATTGAAAATAATTAATAGTGATACATTTCAGACGATGAAATATATCACTATTGAAAATAACTAATAGTGATACATTTCAGACGATGAAATATATCAATTCTGTATCCTGAAGCCTTAATCTGTGTGCCTACTTCATATTAATTTAACAGCACCTTAAGGGATACAATACAAAACAACAGCAACCCACCTTTCTAAATATTCTGGTGAAAAGCTCTGTGGAAAAACAGACAGTGCATCACACAAATCTGTTTCAGCAAAAGCCCTACCTGAAAAATTCTTTTTTTTGCCACTTAACTTTCCTTTTCTCATTTATACGAAAGATCTTTCGCATTCAAAATTCTACCGGTTGTTCGAGGAAGAAGGGGGAAGCTGAATATATGGGCGATTTTAGGTTTCGAAAGCATTAACTAAAGATATATACGTGGGAGGCAAAAATTATTTTACAAATTCCTCCACGAAAAACTCACAAAAATCTCGCCCCGGAGGCTTTTCTGTGTTGACCATATTTGGCAATTGTGTTATCCCTGTGAAGGGTAATAATATCATACATCCTTATATACGGAGAAAGAGAGCGTTGTTTCCTTTCCTCCTTCATTTAGCGGTCTAAGACACTATAGGCTAAACGGGGGGACCCTGGTTCGAATCCAGGACGGGGAAACGTCTCTTTTTCTCCAAAAACAAAAAGCTCTAGTTTGAGCTATATGTACGTGGGTGGCAAAAATTATTGTATAATAAATTCCCCCACGAAAAACTCACAAAAATCTCTCCCCGGAGGCTTTTCTGTGTTGACCATTATTTGGCAATTGTGTTATCCCTGTGAAGGGTAATAATATCTTACATAATTAAAGACTCAAGAAAACTCGAGAAAAGGTTTAAACTATGAACTTTTCAAAAGTCTCATTTTTTTGTGTAATACAATTAAATAAAACAGTCCAGTTGTTTTTTACATGACATGCTAAATATCACAAAAAAGAATCATGGCAATAGCTTTTACGTTTTCTAAGAAAACGAGATATAAAATAAGGCATCTTTTAATGCATCAAACGTTGTGGTTTATTTCCTAATCTTGTTTGCGATAAAGCAAAGCAAAAACCATCAAAAGTTCGAAAGCATTCTGAACACCCTGTAAAAAAGAATCAAATATTTGGATTTCCAAGAAAGGGGCCGTATAATTGAATTCCCAATTGGAAGATAGCATACGCTCCTCCAGACTTTCAGTTTATGAACGAATAAATGGCCCCCGAAAAGTGGTTGGGGATGTCATATTGAGATGTCTGTGAGAGATACGTTTGACATTCTGCATTAGTGGTTACTTCGGGTGCTCGGTGGGAGTCTTCTGAGGGAAGATTGGAGTTGTGCCAAAAGGTGAATGGCTTGGCCCATCTTATGTAGATGAACAGAATCGTTCATTATTTGAGTCAGCATAATTTTGCGCACTCCTAATTGGAATGCTTTTCAAGGAAAAACGTACTCTATTTCAGTGCGTAAAATGTATCCCTTAGTGTTAAAACATTGCACTGAATAATGGTGTACTCATGACTGCAAGTCTATCCACACAAGGATTTTCTATCCATGAACAGTTTCCATACATAAGTACGGTGTAGTCACGCTTCTAGTACGAAAACACTAATTTGATTTACATTATTTTAATCCCCGCACAATAGTAACTTTTCAATTAAGTCAATTCTCTCTGTTCCCAGTTCGTTTTCCAAATCAGAAAATACTCGCTTGAATTCAAACATTGGTCTATATATGTCATAGTTATCAACCAAGATGGTGATATCATCTTTAGTCATCCAATTTTATCTGGTCAAGGTAATCATTTTAATGACATCACTTTTACCTCCCTGGGGTAAATATTGCTGAGTGAGAAAATAAATACTATTAGGAAGTGCTTTTCATTTTTTTCCCTTCCTTGATTTTCTTTTTTCATTCATTTTTTGGTTGTTGTCATAGTTTATTTTTGCAGTACTTTTATACTGTTTAGTATACTCATTTTAAGTATACTATTTAAAGTCGTTCTCTATTTTCAGTTTTCCACCTATTCCATTATTGGGGCCTTATGAAATTAACGATAAATTATGCCAAACAGAACATTTATTTCAAGGTAGCATTCGTGGACCAGAATCAATAGTTGTTCATAAAGGTAAGGTTACAATTTTAGAAACTTTAATTTTTATAGCGATTCAAGTGTTAAAACATTTTTAAAAAATCTAGATTTTTTTAACTGTTGAAGTAAATGTTTTGTAATTCTATTTTTATAAAACAAATTCAGGTGAAATTATCACTGGTACAGAAGATGGTAAAATTTTAAAAATTAAAGGAAATGAAATAATTCAACTTGCACAAACTGGTCGAGAATGCGGTAAGTGTGAAACAATATTCGTTCTATCAAAATATATTTTGCATTAAAGATAATTTGTCAGAGCAGAAAGGAGACCCTAGATAGCTCTTTATTCAAGTTCAATAGAATAAACGATTTTTTGAAATTTGGAAAAATTTATGCTTAATATGCATTAGTAAAGCTAGATTATCAACTAGCTTAATATGTAGAAATCCAAAGTAATAGTATATGCGAAATATCTGTAAAAAGGAATTCAGATGAAAGTTTAGAAAAGCTCTTCTATTCTGATGATGTCTGACCATTTATTAGTCCAAACACACTTGTTGACAATTTGGCTACAACAGTGACGACCCTAGGTCCTACACTCCGTGACCATGATTTGAGTCGCGACCCGAGGTTGGGAACCCCTGCATTAAACAGAGTATAAGGGTAAAAGGAGACAATACGAATATTGTATTATATATTCAATCCCTTAATATTGTTGGCATTGTATGTTGACCCACGAGTCAACAAGAGACAGAAATATTGGCCCTTGGGCTAAATAGTGATCTGTCTTAAGAGGTTTGGGTTTCTTCGAAAACTGTAGGTCCCGCCGCTCATGACCTTTTGCTGTTTTTGTGCCTTAACCCTCTGACTACTCAATTTTTTTTCTTTTTATCAAAATCGCTTCAAAACTGCATATTTCGTTTTATTATGTAGGGTTACCAATTGCGGTTTCTACATTTATAGATTTGGTTATCGTTCTATGACGGATTGCAGAACGATGGAGCGGTGATAGACTCCATAATATCACCGATAGCTTATAAGTTATATCAGAAGGGTTTTAGCACGTGCGTCAACTCACGTGGATTGTTACCCTGGAACCTTATCGAAATTGAGTCAGGAATACTAAGATACAGATGAACCATGTAGACAGCATGTCTCTACGTTACACAAATTATTTACAATCACATAGCAAAATAACTTAAATTGTTACGATTAGGAATTGACATTATTATAAGACATTATGAATGTACATCATGGGCAGCGTGACCATCTCGCTAAGAGTCCTACCGAAAGAATGTCTTTTATTGGTGTTCGCCTCATCGTCTCTACACTCGCAATCACTCTTATTGGCTGTTCACCCTTTTCATACGCAAATGTTCATTGGTTACCCCTTTAACACTAATTGATGATTTGCTGTTCCACTCAAGGGTTCGTGGTGTCACACTCGGAGGGTCGTAATCATCATGTCCAGCAGGGGTACTTATAAGCAGAAAATGTCTGTCAAGGAGTTTGAAGAAATACAATTAAGTTATCCTTGCACCGTACCGTGTTGTACACTAAACTCAATCGTCGCCTGCAGCCAATGTCTTTTCCGTGGCCGGGAACACAGCGAACCGCTGATGAGTCGGTCCATCTGGATGGGAAAAGCGTATGTGCGGGGAAACAAAATGGTGAACATTAAATCATGATTAAACCTTTTGGAAATGTGGGTTCATGTATCAATGATCGTTGATTCGTGAGTTCCTACAATTGCATATTTCAAATCTACATATATTTGATAGTTAAAATATGTAGCACATTTTTGTAACCAAAGATGGTGTGAGATGAAACATGGAAAAATTTCATACCCAGGAAAATCGCTTGAAAAGAAAATCTTGTTACTTTCATGTTGCCCGTGGAAATCGCGGGATAAGCAGTCGGAGGGTTAAAAACACATACTAAAATTTAAGCACTAGCGCATATAATTGCATATTTTATGTTGTATAGAAGTGTTTCAGAAACACTTTTCAATACTGAAGATTTTTTCTCAATTAGATTTACCATATGAAGAAAGGTTATGTGGACGGCCTTTAGGACTACGGATGTGGAAGGATGGTCTCTTATATGTGGTAGACGGGTATTACGGTATACATAGCATGAATCTATCAAACGGTAAGTTGATTCCTAATAGAGATATTGTCTATGTTGGGACCTGTTTTTATTTAGCATAGTATATTTATGGCCATCTTTCTTATAGGTATGCTTACCCGCTTGCTTTCTACGAATACACATATCGGTGGACAGAGGATGATGTTTCCTGACGACCTGGATATTGACGATAGAGGAAATATTTATTTCTCTGACGCTAGTGAGAAATGGGACTTAGCCAGAATGGTTTACATGATAATTGAGCACGAAGGAAGTGGCAGGTAGCAAATATTTAGAATTATATTTCGTCGGGGATTGAATTGGTATCTTGATATGTGCCATAAAAAGCATAGTAGGAAGAGAGTTCGAACAGCAAGCATCTGCAAGTTTTACATAAGTTATCTTAGTTTAATTGAAAACTCCCACTTTTATATAACGAATGGTTAGAGGTGTGTGGAATTACACACACACACACACACACACACACACACACACACACACACACACACACACACACACACACACACCAAAAGTATTAATTTTACACCCTATAAACTCACCAAACGAATTTCCTCTCAAACTGTTTCCTTTTTACAAAAAGGAAGATTCAAAAGTCTATGTTGTGAGTACGAAACGTAAGATTATATCGGCTCAACCCAGTGCCTAAGTCGGTAATGTTAGAACGGAAACCCAAAAGTAGCTGGATGGAGGTCTGCTTGGTAGTAGGTCCTCGTCGTTCCGATTTTTTCGCATCAGGTAGAACTCCAGCATCGGTACAAATCGTAGGCTGCAGAAATCTAATTAGTTGCTAGCCAACGCTTACCCTTGACTGTTGAAGCTATTTGCTGTTGTTCTTTTTAGTTTTGCTTAGGCTTTAATGCTCATTTACAGTTAAATCGTTGTTATTTAATTTGAGGCAGACTATCTTCGTATTTCACTTACCACGAAGATCGAAATGAAAATTGAAATATTTGTAGATAAAATTTGAATCGAACACTTTATTATAATCAGTATACACGCTAATTTTTTAGAAAAATGAATCTTGGATTTTGGGTAAGCAGCCGCGTCCGTTTTTGCATATTTGTTTGCTTTAGTTCTGTTTCGGTTAGCACGATAATATTTCTTTTACATTTCTATTCCCAGGAGACAGGTTTATTAGCATGATCCTTATTTCTCAATATGTACTGAAGTGTTAGAATATTAGGTACAGCAGCACTTAGTTTTTAGCTGCTTCCCGCCACGGAAATGGTTGATCGAACGACTGATACCTTATTCGTAATAGTAACGAACCTTGTTAATGGTATGTTAGTATGTGTCTGTTAACACTGGTAATGTGAAGGATTTACCATCGCGTGACCGCAGGTAGATTGCAGACAGAAGGATAGGGACAGGGTATTTCCCAGGTGGTGGATATTCTTGCAGGTTTGCACAAAGGGTAGTTTTTGCAGGAGTGTTGGCCTCAATTAATAGCCCCGCTGGACCCTGGGCTCCTGAAAGGCGGCGGGGCAACACATCCTCTTCAATTATGTTGTTAATGAAACCCTTCTCCACAAAAAGCAAGAAGAACGTGTAATAACTGCAGAACGGCTGAGGAATTTCCCACAATCGCCGAAAGAACGGATTTCGTTACTGAGTCGTGAGTTCCACTACGGGAATGAGTTTTTTTTAGTTTTGTTCCATCTTTTAGTTTTGGTCTTTTTTTTTTCACAATTTAGTGTTACCTTGGCCCACGAAACCGTATGTTAAGAAAATAGGCACTTAGTGTATTTAAGGGATGCACATAATTAAAATCTCGTAATCAAATTTCTAATTTCGAAATGTGTTACTAGTATATGCGCACTGGATAATAATCAGGTTGAGCTTAGTTTTATTTGGTTTTTATATAGAGCATATTCCTATTTTCGACAGCTTTTGCACACTTTCTTTGGATGAGTACAAAAGCTTATAGGTTGCAGTTGATTTTTTGTTTTCTAAGTTGTGTGTGTGTGTGTGGTTTTCAGTGAATTGTATTTCAGCATTTGTATATACAGCAGTATTTGGTTAATTTCTTTCGGCTTAAGTGGTATTATTGACAGTTGTAATAAAGTCGAATATTATAACAATTTTTGATTTTAGTCATCGATATTGCGAAGGTCATAATAGAGTAGTTCAAAATTACTTTTAAGTATAAAACACAGCGAAAAACGATACAAGAAGGTCGATGTATTTCAGTATCAGTGTTAGTATTTGATTTATTAATGTATATATGTATAAAGTGTACACGCGTGGCTAAGAGACAATTAGCTTGAAAAATTACATTTCTTCTACGTATATTTGAATACTAGAAATACATGTATAGGCTACACGAGCAGTTCAAAACACTGATAAAATCGGTATTTTAAACGAACCTCGTTTTCAGTACGGAATCAACGTTAATTTGTAATAATTTCAAATTCTCAAAATATATATTAACGAACAGATAGATTCATTAAGTATTTTTCGTTCTGTATATGGGCTATTATAATTTTTATTCCATCACACGCTAACAGAATAAGATGTGATGGAATAACAATCACAACCTACGATGCCTATTCCGCCACACTGTATTGTATTAACGTGTTTAAATATGGTAGTGACTTCCCGCTTACTCCAGCCTTGCTACTTGCGAGTTAATTAAATTGGATGTAGACACTGGTAGAAGCTTCCATCAATAGAATATTCTAATACATGTAGTAACTCCATTTACTTTAAATTGCAGGGTTATCCGATATAATATTTATAGTGGTGAAAGTGAGGTAGTTTTACGTGATCTCTATTTTCCAAATGGAATTCAGCTTTCTCGAGACGGCAATTCTCTATTGATTTGCGAAATTTTAAAAAGGCGAATTCTGAGGTAAGTAGGTTTTAAAATAGTTTTCTACTAATAAACTTTGTAAAGCTTTTCATTAACGGCTTTCCAAACAGCAATGGAGAAGACTAAGCATTATTCAAAACAGATCTTTATAGATCTTAGCGGAATTGCGTATTTCTTTTCATAGATTTGGGAGATTAAAGGTTTACAAACAATATTTTGGCCATTTTATCCCCCGTTAAGCAAAAATGAACACTGGCTAACGTAGAAAATGCACAACAGCCACCCCCCAAAAGGTGCTTTACATTTCTGAAATCCCCTTGTCTTAGTGAGCTGGCAAAGCATGACATTTGTTATCCTTGCGTCGTAAAATACGAATTTCTTTGGTTAGGGGGAGAGAAATACTTTTAACAAGCGTTTGTCAGCTGTAGAGGAGACTTGTTAGTTCTAAATGACAATGGAGTGCAGTGAGGTAATGGTAACGAGTTTACCATGTGAAGTGTCTGGGTTCGATTTCAGCAGGTTTACAGTGCTTACTCTTTCTTGCTGCTGATTTACTGTCCAGTTTAAGTCCTTAAGAAAGAGGTTCGGATTCCTCTACAAACTGGAGCTCTTGGCGTAGCATGGTTTTTAGCTGTTCTTGCGCCATAAGACACAAAGTTACAGGGTCATATGGTGGCGTCAGAGCCGTGTGAAGAAGAGGCGCCTTTGCGCAAAGTTTGATTTCAGCGCTCCCGTAAAATAGAACTTGCAAATTGAAATGAAGTTAATTTAAAAATTTATTTCTTTTAATATACAAATGCAATATAAACGTATACGTAAACATATAGCATCCCCCCCCCAAAAAAAACCTATTATAAAACAATCGCAACAGAATACTTTTTTTTACCTTTGGTACATATTAATAAATTTAAAACCAATTTAAGGAAACACTCTCGAATAGATGCTTAAATGACAAAAAAGGGGGGAAAGGGTAATTGAAAAAGGAGGAGGAGAAAAAAAAAATAGGAAAGAAGAAAATAGTGTGGAAAGCAGGGGGATAAATATGATGGGGTAGTGACATGGAATAGAATTGATTAGAACATAGGCATAGCCAGGGGTGGTTTGGGTGGTTGTAACTTCCCCATTGCAGTGAAATTTTGTATTTAACATAGGAATATACGAGTTGTAGCTCCGTTACCCCCTTCATTGAGCCTATAACCTCCTTTATGAACTTCCTGCCTACGCCTATGACCTTGTGGGACTTATCTTTTACTAGAGATTTGTGATTAACGAAACCCTAAATTAATGGACTGTATTAACTAAAACAAAGGTCTTTTATTTCAACACGAAGTCGGAGGGTTCTAAAGATGCTGACATACCCTTCAGCTCTGACAGAAGAATAGCACGACTCTTCCGTTGCGTACATAAATGGCCCTAGAAATACTCAATAACATGGGAGGCTTGCTATAACATGCTGCCCCACTTCGAAATTTCAAATAATAATATACTTAATTTTACAAAACTGAACTAAAAATATATTTTACATTTACATAGTTAGAATAACGTTAAAAGTATGAATTAAACTGTTTCGTAATAAGTCTACAATAAATGAATGTTAGTTAACATATTAACATTTTGACAATTACTTTGTCACAATACAAAAAAAAAAAAAATTAAGAAAATGTGCCCTGAATAGGTAATATACATAATTTAGATACACTACGTGTAAAGATACCAGTAGTAGTTTTCACTTTTACAACTCGTACTTGGTTGTCTTTACCTGGTATGACTTCTTCAATTCTACCTAACAACCATTTGCAAGAGGGGAGATTCCTTTGTTATTAATGCTAACATGCCCTTTGACACATTCTTTTTTTTTTTTTAAATTTCCATTTTGAGCGTTGTTGAAAATACATTCACCGCGGCAATGGCGTGTCTTCGTCCTACCCCCTGCGTTAAGAGTTCCCCCTCTAGCGTTACAGTTAAAACAAAACGCAAATTCCTTTTTAAAACTTTATTTTACTTTCATATTTTTTATATTACTTTCCGGATACATTATGCCACTGCTGCCCTGAAAAATACCATTAGTCGGCGTGTAATTCGCGCCAACTTTACGCTATTCATATGATGTTGAAGCTATTTGAGAATCATCAGTTTCACTTTCACTATTTTCTGAAATACTTTCTATTTTATTAACATCAATATTCAAGCCTGAGGCACATTGAAGTGACTCCATATTTGCTTCGTCTCCTTCTGCAATTTCTTCGACCTCACGACTTTCATCTTTGGTGCTTGAATCGGAAACACAGTTGCTAAATTTGCAACTGCTTTCCCTACTTGAGTCGATGTCAACAAGCTCTTCGTCAGATAAATTGAGATATTTTATTGCCTCGTCAATTGAAAGAAACTTTAATTTACTCATTTTTCTTTTCAAAAAACGTAAAAAGTGTGTAAAACATAAGTTGTGCGGATACGAAAATTGTGCCAAAGCTTTAAAAATTGTGCGATTAGCGCCATCTTGTAAAAATTTTGTGAAAACATAATATGGACTGGAATGCGATGAAAAGTTAATAAGTCACTGGACACGCTACAACAATATAGGAAAACATTGTGTAGAGGACGAGTTATTTCATCCCTAGCACACAGCGAATAATCTTGAAAGCAGGGATATCTCGTCTGTCGCGGTGAAAATGTTAAGTAATCATTTTGCCAATGTTTCCAAATGAGTTGGACGAATTTGGTAATAGCTTGCCATTTGGAAAATCTATTATCAGCAATTTATGTTAAATCTAGTTCTTGAATGGCGGTAGTTGGTTGTCCAATTAGGAAATGACCAGGTATTAAGACATCAGTCATTGGCATCACTTGATAAGGGAGAGATAGGACGTGAATTCAAGATTCCTTCGATTTGACATACAATAGTCCAAAACTCTTCTAACGTTAACTTAGTTATCAGTGTTGCGCTCTCTCAAGTAAAGGCAGAATTCTGCCTTCACTTGACAAAGGGAGCAGTTGGCTCCCGAAACGTCGTGTTTTTAAACCTTACGCCAGTGTCGAAATAACTGTTTGTTATGGAATCTCCTGGTGAAACTCTGTATTGTTTCGTTAGGAATTTGAGTTATTACAAATTTATTGAAAATGTTTGCTAATACCTAAATACAGCTAAACTCGTTTGTTATTTGAGACCAAGTGAATGTATAGGTATACATATATAAAGATTGATAGGTATATATGTACACTGAAAAACAATTAAAGTAGGCAGCTGGCGTTATTCAAATTTGGCCCTGTAGGCGAATCTGCAAACGGAAAGGAAATGACGCAAGCAGCGATTCGATAATATAAGGAGTGAGGTTCACGGTATCAGTAATAGTCAGACGAAAGATCCAGATACATTTAATGGTGAACATAATTGTCGGGTCCCACAGAATGGGTCATTCTGAAGTCGCCTAGCCACTGGAATTTTCACGAGCCACTGTGTCAAGGATATACCGTAAGTACGTCAATTCCGGTAAAACCATCCCTGCCATTGCCAGCTACCGTGGACAATGGCGTGTGGATGAGCGGGGTTGTCGTTGACTAGCTCATATCGTAACAGCGGATAGATGGGCCGCCATGCAACAGATCACTTGGCATTTTAACGCTGTTGCACATCGTGTAAGCAGCCACACCATCCAAAACCACATTCTCGCTTTGGGGTATAGAAGTCACCGTCCTACGAGGGTACCACTGCTGATTGTACATCACCGGGCTCAAAGATCACCTTCCTTGCCTAGGCAAGGGAACATCGCCACTGGACCCTTGAAATGTGGAAAAACGGTACATGGATTGAAGAGTCAAGATTTAAGTTGGTACATGCCCGGTGGCAGAGTACGGCGTAAACCACATGAAGTGATGGATCCTTTTTGCAAGTAGGGTACTCTTCAAGGAGGTGGCATTTTTGTCCGGGAACTATTTACGTCGACTAAAATGAGGAACCCTGCTACGTGTTACATTGGCCCCCACAGGACAATGTTACTGGGATATCCTTGACGACCATGTATTCCCGTTTGTCTTCAACATCCCAATGGTGCCCTTCTTGGACACGTCGTGTGTATTCCATGAGCGTTCATTATGTTTTTATATTTATACACTAGTGCAGTGGTTCTCACTTATATCCTTCGGAACCCTTTTTATTACTACATACCTAGCAACAGGGAACCCCTCCATAAATATTACTTAAGGAAAACCTAAACGGGTGTTATCGCTTGTTTTGAGGAGTGCGCGCCCAATTTTGTCGACCATTGAACCTTCATTAATGCTTATTTTATTTTTATTTTTGTATGCTTATTTTATTACATTGTTTCGTTCATTCAATGTTCGTTATAGGTATCATCTCAAGGGAGCTAAAAAAGGACAAGTAGAAATCTTCATTGATAACTTACCAGGAGATCCAGATAACATCCGAATGGGTCCACGTGGTACTTATTGGGTGGGTCTTTACACTGCAAGGAATGAGAAACTTCTGTTCAAGGTTTTTGAGAATCTAGGTGAATACCCACTCATCCGGAAGATTTTGTGCAGGGCTGTCCATGCTGTGGGATCTTTCTTGGTAGCAGTTGCGGAACTCTCCTCTTCTCACACGTTCAAGGAATTTGCTTATAGGGTTAGTTCTGATTTCATTGCTTTTATATTTTCAACTAATACATATGGCGAAATAAAATTCGTGAAAAATAACAGGCTGTAGTTTTTACTTGGATTCGATTTCAAAGGAATAGAATGCGTATCCCCTTTCTTTTTTTTTTATTTTGATGATACGATGACATGATTTTGATGACACGATGAGATATGAGCATTTGAAGAAAATTTTTACTGCGCATGCGCGAAAGATATGAATAACTTTCTTTCATAATTTTGTAGTCAATAGTATAGGGCAACTTAAAAAAAATACCAGTGGGATATCTTGAAAATTCAGAAAGTTATCGACGATATAGTGAGCCGTATTTCTCTAATTCTCTGAAAGTAGCTAGATGATAAGGGTTTTTTCCACAAATTGTCATATTCCAAATTACCAAACACCCCTGTTCTGAAAATGAAATATTCCAGATTTATGCAAATAAGGATCAAAAGTATCTGGACACCCCTCTACGTGGTGGATTCTGTTAGTGACGTCAAATTTCTAGCTCTCAGACAAGTATAAAAGAAGTCTGACGAGTTAACAATTATAATTTCAAAGCTAGAAAAGTAAAATGGGAGGAAAGGGCGAGCTAAATGATTTTGAACGTGGTGAAGTCATTGGTTGTCACCGCTGTGGAAAATCTGTTCGTGAGATTTCTGTGATGTTACGAGTGCCCCGTTCCACCGTTAATGATGTTATCGTAAAGTGGGAACATACGGGGACTACAACGGTGCATCCACGACCTGGTCGACCACTTCGTCTAGTAGACAGAGAATTTGATTGATTTGAAGATTGGAGATGTATACAATATGTTTAATGCATATTTCCCAAAGTTAGAGAATAATTGGCCGAGTAGTTTTTTAGAAATTCGAAAAAAAAAACAAAAAATCCAAAGTGTCCGGATACTTTTGGGCATATAGTGTATGTATGAAGGCTACTCCTTCATTTTCACAGGTGGATCAAAAGTGGATGACTATGTCGGTGCGGCATTTGTCTGTGGAGAGTCAACAACTGCCGATATTCTGCTCAGTTTTCAAAGCAAAAATTCATGCTACTGTGTTAGCTTTACAATACATCTTGAATAATGCCGTATCTCCAACTGTCATCTGTACAGATTCACTCAGTGTTCTGCAAAGCCTGACTTCATTCAACGTCTCGCATCACACTGGAATCCACAGAGTTTACAAACATCTCGTGGATATAAAAAACGCACAGTATATTGCGAAATTCTGTTGGGTTCTAGGCCATGTTGGTATCGCCAGCAATGAACAGGCTAACATTGCTGCAAAGATAGCAACTGCAGAACCTTAGTGCATGGTCATTCTATTTCAAGATCTTAACACTTATGTCCCAGCCCATCTGTACAGGAAATGCCAGTTTGAATGGAACGACGTTTTTAATAAGCTTCACCACATTAAACTTCTTATTGAGGTGTGGAAATCTAGCTATAGAAGTGACCGTCGTAACGAGGTCACTCTGGCTAGATTTCGCATCAGGCATATACGCTTCTTCCATCAACATCTCTTAAAAGGGGAAGATGCCCCGATGTGTGCCACATGTGATGAGCCAGTAAATGTTTTATGTATTTGTCCCGATTTTAACCAGCATCGTTCATATATTTTTAGCCAAAGTAATTTTGCCATACATGACATTTTATCTGATTCTTTTAATCATGAACTAATTTTTATCTAATACTGGCTTCTCCCATTTCATCTGAGTTTTGCTTCTTTTGTGACATTTATTATTTTACCATTTCAGTTTTAAGTTACTCTAATTTTAAAAGCGAATGTGTTGTCCAACCTAGTTTGGCGCAGAATGGCCATTGCTGTCCTTGCGCCATAAAACTACAACCAACCTTTCACGTACTTACCCATTTCGGAGCGTTCTGTTTTCCGCTATTGATAAACTTTGGAACTAAATTTTACTTGAGGAATCGTTTTCCCTATCTTTTGAATAGCATATATACAAATTTTGGTGCCATTCGACTTATTAGTTTCGGCTAGAGAGCTCTGAATAGGGAAAATTACAACTACCCTATATATATGTTTCTTTTACTTACTAAAGGAAATTTTGAATTTTAGGAATTTTATTTACTGTGAACGTTATATTTTAGGTGCAACGGGGTGATTTTTTTATATCTCTGCTTCCACTGCATGGAATTATCGTGGAGTTGAATGAGGACGGGAAAGTTTTACGTACTTTTCAAGCACCAGATGGCAGCACAACGAGGATCTCCCATGTAACTGAATACGACAATTACTTATATTTGGGATCTGTTCACAACAGATATTTAGGTAGGCTGAAACTTTAGAAATCCGATTTTAGGACAATCAAGAAGTGTTTAATCAAATATCTAGTTATCCTGAACTTTCTCATTCAAGACAAGGACTTGTATTCGCGATAAGAATTTATACTTTTATTCGTCAAAGGTATAAATACAGTGCGAACATTTCAATTTGGGTAATTTGTAATTTACTACTGTATTTTTTGTTGCAATACTCTCACAGAAAATGCACATTTATACATATCAATTGCATTATTACTGATTTTAAGGTACAAACGTTTTCAGCAGGCTCTGCGAAAGTTTTATGCCATAATCGTTTTACTTTTATTCGCACAATCCTATGACGAAAGTTTATAGAGCTCACCGTTTTAATCTCGCCTTTTAATAAGACAATGTGATTTGCTAAATGTCGGATTAACCCCTAACTAGTCTCCTCATTCTTGTCAGAGTCCCACAGAGGGATGACTTGTAACTATTTAGTAGTTTTATTGAGAGAATTGTTTCACTTTTCGTAAATCATGATGAATAAAAGTTTTGTCAGTGTTTTTACTTTATTTTGTCTCTTTTTCACTTCCTTTTATAAACACGTTATGAAAAGCCACTTTATATTAGAATATTTATCTTTCGCACCTGCCCGTCCATAATCCGTATTTTTAAAATATCGTTCATACGAGCATCTGAATTTAAATGTAAACTTGGATGTTTTTCCAAAAAGATCAACCGTATGTACGACTTGGCCTCGTTTGGCGCAGAATGCTTTCCTGTCCTTGCGCCATAAACGTACAAGCAAGCAACGAACGAAAACGATCATTGTTTTAAATTTTCTTGGAAACCCCTGGGATAGCGTAGTAGTAGTAACGCGTTCCGAGTTACCGTTCGAAAAATTCGTGTCTGATTTTAGCAGGTTTCCAGCACGTACTGAGTTTTCTTCTTTCAAATCCGTAGTTCAGGGTTTGCATCCTCAGATAAGAACGATGTTTGGGTTCTTGCGTGTTTTTCAACTGCCAGGCCCTGAAATCAGTTAACCAGACCGCAAGAGATTCTCCTGGAATTTATCATATATTCTTCTTCGCGTTTTTCACAAATAGTTTATCTAGGAAATATTCCAAGGAGAGTGATGTTAGCAATAAATACGACTGACTAGACTAGGTCTTACCATAACTACTAAAATTCCGTTACTAGTCCAACGTAAGAGGAAAGCTGCTGCAACGTTTCCAGAACTTCAGTTTCCTTTATCAAGCGATGTATAAGTAACTTCGCTTGATGAAGGGAACAGTAGTTCTCGAAACGTTGCAGAATCTTTTCTTACACGTTGAACCATTGAAGTTACAGAATGTTCGCGAAAGCGTCAAAAAGCTCAGATCCAGAGCACCCAAATAACATCTGTGCAGCAAATGCAAGTGACCAAGTTCATAGGCGTAGCCAGGGAGGTGGTTTTGGATGTTGTAACCCCCATCGCAATGAAATTTTGTATATTTAACATAGGAATATATGAGTTGTAGCTCTGTAACCCTTCCCATTAAGCCTATAACACCCCCTCCCCCCTACCAACTTTCTGCCTACGCTTGTGCCTAAGCCGTGTATTTTTAAATATGTAAATATTTATTAATAATCGAGAATTTTTGGACATTGGAATCTTTAAACATTCGAGAAAGGGTGTACTGCTCATTATGACCGGTCATAAAAAGTGCTTGCATCTTTTCAGGTATTAAAACCGAATGAATTAATATTCATATATGTCGCAAATGCTAGTGACCAAACAGCAAGGAAGTGTATCTGGAAAGTATATATTAATAGGAGTATACAAATACTGTTCATATTTATGCCATAATTATTCATATTTAAGATAATGCATGGCATTTAAAAATAAGATATTTACGAGTTGGAACAAGTCACTTGTCTTACAAAGAATTGGCAAAAGATGATCATTTTCTGCCGAGCAACCAAGCGAAAGTCTTGCATTTTACAGAGGGAAACTTGTTCGGCAATTACTTCTGAGGATGCCCCGCATAGCACGGAGTGAAACGTTAAGTGTTTTTAATAAACAGACGTTGCGGAATAACCCGCAAAGCTCTATGATGTATATTAACAGACGCCGTGAAAGTCTTCGTGAACGTTCTGAGTATTGTTTGAGGTTATGTTTAAAAATGATTTTAGTGAATTTAATTTAAAAATGTGATTTTGGCCATGAAAGATATGGACTGTATAATTTTATGACGAAATTATCCTAAATACAAATAAAAGTTTATAAACTTCAAAACACACACAAAGTAATAAAATATGAAGTCCAAAGCTCCATCAAAATACAGAATTGATGGCATGAAAGTTACAGGTCAAACTCAAAACAGCGTTGACAAAATCAGTGTCCGAAATTTACCCAGCATAATGGCTTTATTTATCCCAACAGCTTAAGTAACCCCCATTTTCAGTACTTTAGAAAATTGTAGGTTTTGATGTAGCATGCATGCACACGTTATCGTATAAGATTAAAAATCCACCCCTGGCATTAGTCACGCGTGGTGGGTATTTCTAAAATTAATTCAAGAACGAATCATCAGGGCCTCGGCGTGCGGGTGTGCAGGTTGTACCCCGCAGAAATGTGCTTGATCAGCAGAGGCGCCACTTCCAAAATACAAACAGTAATTTTTTATGCAATGTATCAAGTAAATGAGATTCATTAAAATTAACGGCATAAATTTATTAAGACGATAAATAAGCTTTTATACCATTCATGAAGTAAATTTTTGCTGCAAAAATTGCACAGTTTAAAGTACACAGAATGGCGATAAAAAATGAACAGTATAAACGGATTAGCCGTTTTGCCTTGAGGTACTACTATTATAATTTGACGTTTCGGTTCGTCTTTGCAAAGCTTCCCCCGAGGTGTTCTCAGTCAGTGGTTTGTAGAAATGAAACGGAACGTCAAGATCTTTTGGGTAATTACTCATTTACTATTTCTATTACACGGTACTGAACTCGAAATCTGTTTGCAATTTAAAATGCTCTATTAAAGTTTTCGTGAAACCATTTATGAATATATTTATTTCTTCTTTACTTAATTTTTGATACCCTTGTAGAAATAGGCTCAAACCAGAGCTGTTTTCATTTAGGAGAAAGAGACGCTTTCCCCATCCTGGATTCGAACCAGGGTCCCTCCGTTTAGCCCGGAGTGTCTTGACCTATTAGACGAACGAGGAAAAAAAACCCTGCCTTTTTCTCCGTATATAAGGACGTAAGATGTCCTTCACAGGAATAACACAATTGCCATATCCTGGTCAACACACAAAACCACAGGGGCGGGTTTTTGTGAGTTTTCGTGGGGGAATTTATTTTTTTACTTAATAATTTTCCACACCCACTTAGAAATACGTTTAAACTAGAGCTGTTTTTGTTTAGGAGAAAAGGACACAGCACCCATCCTGGGTTCAAACTAGGGTCCTTCGTTTAGCCCGAAGTGTTTCAAAATATGGTCCGCGGCGGCTTATCAAGTGGTCCGCAGGATCATCACCAAATTTCAGAAAAAAAAATACAAATTGCTGGCATAGCTAGAATTTAGGTTCTGGTGACTTTTAAGGAATTTCTCAAAAGTATTACATCGGCGCCGATAGTATGAAAATATTGGGGGGGGGGGGACAATATACCTTTAAAAGGCATTTTGTTTCAAATTTAAGGGGTTTAAACCTTACCTTTCGGCGTTTCGTGAAATGTTTGAATCCTCTGAATACACCCGTGCTGTCTACATTGCTTATTATTATTTTATTAAGATGTCATTTTCATTGTAAATTTGACAAAATAAAATTGTAACCCACATTCTTTTTATCAAATAGCGTTACTCTCAAAATTTTGTTTCGGGTGGGTTTGGCAATCAACCCACATTTTAAGAACATGGTCGGAGATTTTCTGCCAAAAGCTAGTGTTTTTTTAGAGTTTTGAAGCTTTTTTTTAGTTTTTTTAATTTACCACAAAAGTAGTTAATATCATCTACAAATTATATTTCATGGAATGAATAAATCTCCCCTGCCGCAGCTCTTACATACGTATGTACAGGGTGATTATAATTAAAGTTCAACTTTCAAAAAGCTGTACAAAAGTTAAATTTTAGCAATAGATGGCGCTTTAAGCGTCATAACGTAAATGGGTGTAGCTACAAGTGACATTTGAATCGCAATACGATAGCTATGGCGTGCGTTACATGTTAAACCAACTGTACTTTTCAACATGCATGACTGTATCGTTTTCTTTTTTTTTCACTGAAAAAAAAAACTTCCAAGTCATTCAACAAGTATGGCACTGTTAGTGGAAAGCCCATCCACCGTGACAGGGTCGTACCACATCGGATAGGAAAAATCTGTTTTTAATTTTCCTGAGGCCAAAATCAGCATAAAAAGCAACAAAGAAATCGGTTTTTAATTATCGGCAGACTTGCACGAGACATGTTCAATATGCTGTCCACCGTTTTCTCCCACAAGTTGAAACCGATAAACAGCATGTTCCACAACAGATCGGACTGTCTCAAGGGTCATGTTGTGAATGTGTTGCGCAATGCGTGCCTTCAATTCAGCTAATTTTTCAATCGGACTACTGAACACAACACTTTTTAGGTAACCCCACATCCAGAAGTCACAAGGATTAAGATCAGGTGATCTTGATGGCCAGGCTGTTGGAAAATGATGGCTGATAATTCTATCATTTTCAAAATGCCTCTTCAGCAGCTGCTTCACTGGCTTTGCAATGTGCGGAGGAGCACCATCTTGCATAGAAATGCTACCCACACATGCACGCTGTTGAAGTGTTGGAATGATGTAGTTGCGCAAAAGACTCTCATAGCGTTTACCATTGACGGTACAGGTAACAGGACCCGCACGACCCATCTCCTCGAAAAAAAATGGCCCTACGATAAACAATGGTGTCAACCCGCACCACACAGTTACCTTTGCAGAATGAAGAGGTATTGGTTCATGTTAGAACAGGTTTTCCATTACCTATATTCTGCAATTCTGAGTATTGACATGTCCTTGGAGATGGAAATGGGCTTCGTCGATCCACGAAATGTTCCATGGCCATTCATTGTCCAATTCCATGTGAGCAAGAAATTCTAGAGCAAAAGTGTGTCTTACTGGCAGGTCAGCAAGAAGCAACTCCTGAACATGGGTAATTTTGTATGGATAGCAATGCAGGATGTTTCGTACAATTTTATGCATCATGCTCACAGATATGTCCAAAGTTCGCACACCACCGCTGGCATCTTCTACTGACGTCGAAGCAATTGGTTTCTTCCCTCTGCCAGATTTCACTTCAAAAGAACCTGTCTCTTCGAATTTCTTAATCATTTTCTCCAGACCCTTGGCAGACATCGTACCACAAACTTTTTCATACCCTTTACTGTCCTGAACTTCGTTAGAGCTACTGGCGCACTGTCACCGTTCTTGTAAAAGAGCTTCACAAGCAGAGCGCGATCCTTCATTGAGAGAGTCATGACAAGCTTCTCAGACGCTATATGAGGAAAACGCCATGTACCCAGCGTTTTTATAACAAATGCAATGTGTCGTGCGAATGACGCTTCTTTTATTTTGCATATTACGACGCTTAAAGCGCCATCTATTGCTAAAATTTGGAACTGTTTCTTTTTCTTATGCCATATCATTTCCCCCCTTCTTCGAGTATATTCAGTTTAAATTTCAGGTCATTCTGAGCAGTGGGCTTTGTTTGTTTTTTTGCGGTTTTTTGGAAGTTGAACTTTAATTATAATCACCCTGTAAATTTGCCAATAAATCATATAAATCGAGGGTTACTTTGGTTAAATCTTTCTTCGGAGAGGAGGGCGGAGGATCAGTATAACGGTAATAGAGTAGGGCTTAATATTATTAACCATAGTTGGAAACCTTAATTTCAAGTAATATATTTTTAAGTGGGGGGCAGAAATCCCCCCGGCGGTGGTCCGCGATAAATAAAGGAATTCTTAAAGTGGTCCGTGAGTGACCAAAGTTTGAGAAACACTATACTAGACGAACGAAGACAAGAACAAGCGCATTTTTCTCCGTATATAAGGATGTAAGATATTATTACCCTTCACAGGGATAACACAATTGCCAAATAATGGTTAACACACAAAGCCACCGGGGCGAGTTTTTGTAAGTTTTCGTGGGGGAATTTATTTTTACTTAATAATTTTCGACACCCATGTAGAAATATATTTCTTTCATTTGACGACGAATTTTATTTGTTTTTTGATGTTTAGTGAAAGTGTTTCACGAAATTTTTCAAATTTCCAAATTATGACATAAATTGGGGCGTTTTCTCGATGGAATCCTATGATTGATACATTGAAGTTTTTTAAGTCAGCTGCCTCTTAAAATTTGCGTTATGGGCACTTGTCCAACGTGATAACTTATAAATCCGGGCCTGATAGTACGTCAAAGCAAGTTTGAACATGTTCAGCGCATTGGAATTACCAATTGCCACTAAATGATGTGAAACGAAAGAGAACTAAAACTAAGGAAGACAATCATGGGCACACATATGGGTTTTCAAAGGATACGGTTTGCTTCCAATATAACAGTTCGATTTTTTCATAGAAATCACTAAAAAGACACCGCAAAATCGCAGAGCGATAAGAGCGCTGGCGTATAACTTATTTTTCTTTTTTAGATTTCCCATTGTTTTATTTGAAACAGTGAAGACTTTAAATTTATTCACGTCATGGGCGAATTCAACGAACGAAATAATGAATTATTAAAGTTCTACAAATTTACACGCATAAAAATAAGCAAAAGTAGAAATTTTGACGATCGGATATTTTGAGAAATTGAAGATCATAATGTTTCGTAAAAAGAGAGATGTCTCTTCTCACAAGGGCCTGCGGTGATGCACTGGTAACGCTTTCGCCTAGCGTGCGGATATTCTGGGTTCAACTCTCAACTGGGCCGAAAAAGAGAAGGCTTATGGATTAAATGCTTAATCTATGGTTGCCGCATTTCGAAAGTAAAAAAGCCGGACGGTCATAGTAGATAGCATCGCCATTTATCCGTAAGTATTTGCAATGCGAAGATTGGAGTTTTAACTGACATCAACTCTCAATTTAAATGGCAAGATCGTGATTGCGGCCATTGTATACTCTAAATAAATTTTAAGCTCTGAGAAAACTAAAATCAAAGGAATATTCCAAGAAAATTCTTTGGAAAAAGAATTTCAAGGTATGCTACTGCTATGTTAAAGGCATTGAATGAAATCTGCTCAAAATTAGTTTTTGAATGTTAAGCAACTAATCTTAATATTCAATGAAGGCAGTCATTGTACGGCTATTCCTTATTAATACCCATATTGAACTTCAATGC
>QLNU02015360.1:63840602-63853825 GCA_006491805.2 Dysdera silvatica
TGAAATTTTGTTGTATTATTATAGAAAAACAAGCACGCTTATAAAAGCTTTACATTATTTATAAAATTGTAATTTCTATAGGTTTTAAAAAAATAACTAATACGATTAACTCAGCTTTAACGTCAACTTTAACGTCAAATGTGATGCGCACAAAACTTATTAGTGTCCCTGTAGCTATAAAATTTGTCATCGCAAACTTCCAATATATAAAGGTGAGAGAATTGCAAATAAACTTATTTTCTAACGTATATGTGTGTGTTTAATGAGGTAGTTTCAAATATTCGACATTGAGATTTCAATACAAGGATAATAAATCTTGCACGAAATGGCCTTAAATTTTCGTTTAGTCAAATGTTGTTGACAATGCCAGAGAAATAATTAGACTATCTTCGAGGACATCGATGGTTTTGTCATTGTTTCAAATTCTCTTCAATAATTACCCGCGAAAATATCCTTGAGTTATTCTAATTAAAGAATCGCATAAACACAGTGTGCGATCGTGTGCAGCTATCAATAAAAACAGACTCCAAAATACAGTAAAACCTCCGAATAACAGTCACCCGCGGGACTCTGCAAAGGTGACGGTCCTTCAGAGGTGGCTGTTATTTAGAGGTTCAGTACAAAAAAACAAAATAAATAAAATTAACAATAAAAAATTATAACCATTTCAAATACATTAATCCTCACCTATTTTAATTTATATTAAAAAAATCAGTGATGCGTAATTGTTTTGCTTTTTTATGGCAAACATTTTTTCTAAAGTAATAATAATATTTGTAGTCCTTTTGTAGAAATCGTCATCATTTTTGTTCAAAGCAAAGTTTTGGATCTCCTGAAAATTTACCAAAACATCAAAATATGTTTTGATGTTAGAATTTTGTGGCAGTTCCACTCTTTCTTCCGCTTCCATTTCTTCATCACTCTTCCCCTACTTCCATCATTTTTACTAACATTTTCTGAATAGTATTAAACATAGCAGAAACTTCTAAATCGTCGTCCAAGCAAAACGAACTCCCTGGCTTTCATTTTTTCCATTACTGCCTATTCAATTAAGAAATATTTTAATTGCAGGATTTTTGATTGAAAGTTTTTAAATCGACAATTGGAAACCCAGTCTAACAGCACTTTGTCAAGTTCTTAATTTCTGGTCTTCCGATACATCGTTTTGCTAAGTTCACGCTTAGAAAGGACAGTTGTAGATAATCTTTACTTCTTTTTAAAATCTCATTTATCTTTGACTTGCTATAACCGTAAAGCTTTGCTAATTTTCGCTCACTTGCACCTTTTTAACTACCCTGGATAACTTTAATTTCCTTCCATTGGACTTAAAAAAATTTCGTAAAGAGCTCATCGTGATTATAAACTTACATTCAAATGACGAAGTTAGGTATACGACACTACCCAATGGTAGCAACGCTTAAAGAACCGGAACTGTCAAAAACCAATTTCTAGTGGGTAGTGGTTGTTTGTGCAGAAGAAATATTAGGATAGTCGGTCATATGTAGCGACACCGTATTCCAGGGGTGTTCAACCCGCGGCCCTCCGACATGTTTTATGTGTCCCGCTGACTCACGAAAGAATACAAATTATTTCACACAAAAATAACGTCCCTGCTCCCTCCGAGTCTGAAATCTATATATTTTATTCTGTCGTCATTTTCACATTTCATAAAAAATATCTTAAAACATTATAGGACTAAAGTAACACGAGGTTACCCCTCAATCATATTTTGATTTAATTTTCTAGCGTATATGGGCACTAGGTGTAGTTTTATCGATTTGCAATGCAACAGTGATTGAAAAAAAATTCAAGTTAGGGCTCGTCAAATTCTATTCTAAATATGCTGATATGAACATCTTCCCCACTATCTGACTGCATGCTCTGAAAACGTTACTGTTCTTGAGCACTTACTGCACATAGGCTGACATAGAAAGTTCACAGGGGATTACAGGCTTAAAATTGGTAGGGATTACAGAGCTACAAATTCGTATATCCATATGTATACACACAAAATTTTATTTCAGTGGGAATTACAAATACTATCACCCCCACCGCGTACAACAACGCGCGTCTGTAAACAGCTGTTCTGTTGATAAAAACTAAAAGTTGTAGAGACAACTAACGCCCACCTTAGAAGCATAGGCGTACATAAAAAGTTCATAAGGGGGTTATAGGCTCAATGGGGGGTTACAGAGCTACAACTTAAATTTTTCTATGTTAAATATACAAAATTTCATTGCAATGAGAGGGTTACAAGCCCCATCAACATCTCCCTGCGTAGGCAGGGTTGCAATATCAAAAATAAGACCTGATATTAACAGGATTATTGAAAATAAGCAGTGGCAAAAATCTCGCTAAAAGGTTTGATTTCGCTTTACATATTAATAACTAAAAGTATTGTAAATGTTTTTTTGCGTCCATACATATTTTACATTGTAATATATATATCATCATCATCATATTCAACCATTATCTATCCACTGCTGGATGAAGGTCTCTCCAAATGCTTTCCACACAAGTCTATCCTGAGCAATTCGCTTCCACGTCACCCCAACCTGTTTTCTTATTTCATCCACCCATCTAGTTTGAGGACGTTTTCTAGGTCTTCGGTGGTCTCTTGGAATCCAGTTCAGAATTTCTGTTGTCCATCGTTGATCAGTTCTTCTTGCAATATGCCCAGCCCATCGCCATTTCAGTCCTTTTACTTTAACAATGATGTCCTCTACTCTAGTTTGCTCTCTCACCCAAGTGTTTCTTTTTCGATCTCTCCTAGTTATTCCAAGCATGCACCTCTCCATGCTCCTTTGCGTTGTCTGTAACTTTCGTATTGCTCCAACTGTTAGACTCCATGTCTCTGATCCATAAGAGAGGACTGGCAATACACACTGGTTGAAGACCTTTCTTTTTAGACACAAAGGCAATTTCCCCTTCAGGATAAAACTGTTTCTTCCAAATGCACTCCAGCCAAGTTTAATACGTCTGTTGAGTTCTTTCATAATGTTGCCATCCATTGAAATCAGCTGGCCAAGGTAAATATATGAATCAGCAATTTCTAGCTCAATGTTGTCAACTTGTATTTTTGTTTTCTCTACGAAATTATTGAACATGATTTTAGTTTTTTGTAGGTTCATCTTGAGTCCAACTTCTTTACTTCTAGTTGAGAGCTCCTGTACCATGTCTTGGAGTTCTGATGGGTTCGTTGAAAAAATAACAATGTCATCAGCAAACCGCAAATGATTTAAATATTCACCATTTATTTTTATTCCCTTGTCATTCCAATTTATCTGCTGAAAAATCATCTGTAAAGCTGAAGTAAAAAGTTTTGGAGAAATGGTATCTCCCTGCCTCACACCTTTACCAATTTTGATAGCTTCGGTATCTTTATGTAACCGAAATTTTGCACTTGCATTTTTATACACACATTTCACCATGTCAATGTACACATCCTCGATGTCTGCTGATCTTAAAGAGTTGATGACTGCTGATGTTTTAATAGAGTCAAAGGCCTTCTCATAGTCAATAAATGCCACACACAATGGAAGTTCATATTCATGTGTTCTTTCAATTAATTCTCTTAATACTTGAATATGGTCCACTGTACTGAATCCACTTCGAAATCCAGCTTGTTCTCTTGGTTGAGCTGCATCTAATTTTTTCTGCAGGCGATGTGTTAGCACTTTTGTGAAGATTTTATAAATAGCAGGTAACAAGCTAATTGGTCGGTAATTTTTCAAATCCTCTTTATCACCTTTTTTATGCAAAAGAATTACTGTTGCAGAATCCCATTGGTTTGGTATGTTACCGCTGTTAAGACATTTGGTAAAGAATTTTGCAAGTATGTCTTCTACATATTCTCCAGCTTCTTTTAGGATATCTAATGTAATACCATCATCACCAGGGGCTCTTCCTTTCTTCATATTTTTTATTGCAAATGAAACTTCTTCTTTTAAGATTTTAGGAGCTGTTCCTTCGACTATTTCGGCGTCTTCGTTTAATCCACTGTTACTTTCATATAGTTTTTTGTAGAATTCTTCAACTCTTCTAAGTATTTCTTCCCTATTTCTTGTTACAGTGCCATCCTCTCCTTTTAATGCAATGATGTGTTTCTTCCCAATAGACAAACTCCCTTTAACAACCCTAAGGCTCTTGTTGCTTTCAATGGCCTTCCTTACTAACTCACAATTGAATTTTCTTATATCTTCTTTCATGTTTTTGCGCAAAGTTTTGCAAAGTTCTACATACTCGATCTTGCAACTGGTATTTTGATTGTCCACCTTCATAAGTCTTCGCCTTTTCATGAGTTGTTTCGTCTTCTCAGATAATTTGCTATTGTGCTTTTTACAGGTTACACCACCAATTTCCCCAGCAGTTTCAACTATTGTCTTAACAATGTTTTCATTTGCTTCTGAGATATCACTTTCATCAATAAGTCCTTCCAGTGCAGAAAAGCGATTTTTTAATTCCAACTTGAATGCCTCGGTATTTACTTTCAGTTTCATTAGATCCACCCTCTTACTTACTTGTTTCCTAATGAGCTTCTGTCGTTCTAATTTAGTATTTAAGTGCACTTTACATCTCACCATTCGATGATCACTTCCAGTATTAAATCTGTTCAGTACACTGCAATCTTCAATAATTGATTTCTTGTTTGCCAGGATATAGTCAATTTCACTAGTTCCCCCATTTGGGTGTTTCCATGTCCATTTTCTTTGCGGTTTCTTCTTAAAAAATGAATTCATGATGCTAAGGTTTTCAGCTTCTGCAAATTCGATGAGTTGATCGCCACGTTCATTCCTTTCCCCATATCCGTATTTACCAACCGATGTCTCTCCTTGTTCCTGTTGTCCAATTCTTGCATTGAAATCCCCCATGATGAGCTTGATATGTTGTTTCCCTTTGGTGTGTAACTCTTTGATTTCTTCATAAAATTCTTCAACCTCTTCGTCGGTATGGCTTGATGTTGGTGCATATACCTGTACTATTTGAAGTTGGTATCGCTGGGTTAGTTGAACAACAAGCCTCGCTGCTCGATCTGATGTACTTTCAACTTCCAGAAGACAGTCTTTAATTCTTTTGTTGATTAAGAAGCCAACACCACTTGTTCTTCCAGTTTCCGTTCCTCTATAATAAAACAAATGTCCGCTTTTAAGTTCCACCAATTCTTCACCTTTTCTTCTAATTTCACTGAGTCCTATAATGTCCCAATTGATCTTTTCAAGTTCCTCTTCCAATTCCTGAAGTTTGTTGAAGAAATTGATATCTCAGAAGCAAATGAAAACATTGTTAAGACAATAGTTGAAACTGCTGGGGAAATTGGTGGTGTAACCTGTAAAAAGCACAATAGCAAATTATCTGAGAAGACGAAACAGCTCATGAAAAGGCGAAGAGATATGAAGGTGGACAATCGAAATACCAGTTCCAGGATTGAGTACATAGAACTTTGTAAAACTCTGCGCAAAAGCATGAAAGAAGACATAAGAAAATTCAACTGTGAGCTAGTAAGGAAAGCCATTGAAAATAACAAGAGCCTTAGGGTTGTTAAAGGAAGTTTATCTGTTGGGAAGAAACACATCATTGCATTAAAAGGAGAGGATGGCACCGTAACAAGAAATAGGGAAGAAATACTTAGAAGAGTTGAAGAATTCTACAAAAATCTATACGAAAGTAACAGTGAATTAAACGAAGACATTGAAATAGTCGAAGGAACAGCTCCTAAAATCTTAAAAGAAGAAGTTTCATTTGCAATAAAAAATATGAAGAAAGGAAGAGCCCCTGGTGATGATGGTATTACATTAGATATCCTAAAAGAAGCTGGAGAATATGTAGAAGACATACTTGCAAAATTCTTTACCAAATGTCTTAACAGCGGTAACATACCAAACCAATGGGATTCTGCAACAGTAATTCTTTTGCATAAAAAAGGTGATAAAGAGGATTTGAAAAATTACCGACCAATTAGCTTGTTACCTGCTATTTATAAAATCTTCACAAAAGTTCTAACACATCGCCTGCAGAAAAAATTAGATGCAGCTCAACCAAGAGAACAAGCTGGATTTCGAAGTGGATTCAGTACAGTGGACCATATTCAAGTATTAAGAGAATTAATTGAAAGAACACATGAATATGAACTTCCATTGTGTGTTGCATTTATTGACTATGAGAAGGCCTTTGACTCTATAAAAACATCAGCAGTCATCAACTCTTTAAGATCAACAGACATTGAGGATGTGTACATTGACATGGTGAAACGTGTGTATAAAAATGCAAGTGCAAAATTTCGGTTACATAAAGATACCAAAACTATCAAACTTGGCAAAGGGGTGAGGCAGGGAGATACCATTTCTCCAAAACTTTTTACTTCTGCTTTACAGATGATTTTTCAGCTGATAAATTGGAATAACAAGGGAATAAAAATAAATGGTGAATATTTAAATCATCTGCGGTTTGCTGATGACATTGTTATTTTTTCAACGGACCCATTAGAACTCCAAGACATGGTACAAGAGCTCTCAACTAGAAGTGAAGAAGTTGGACTCAAGATGAACCTACAAAAAACTAAGATCATGTTCAATAATTTTGTAGAGGAAACAAAAATACAAGTTGACAACACTGAGCTAGAAATTGCTGATTCATATATTTACCTTGGCCAGCTGATTTCAATGGATGGCAACATTATGAAAGAACTCAACAGACGTATTAAACTTGGCTGGAGTGCATTTGGAAGAAACAGTTTTATCCTGAAGGGGAAATTGCCTTTATGTCTAAAAAGAAAAGTCTTCAACCAGTGTGTATTGCCAGTCCTCTCTTATGGATCAGAGACATGGAGTCTAACAGTTGGAGCAATACGAAAGTTACAGACAACGCAAAGGAGCATGGAGAGGTGCATGCTTGGAATAACTAGGAGAGATCGAAAAAGAAACACTTGGGTGAGAGAGCAAACTAGAGTAGAGGACATCATTGTTAAAGTAAAAGGGCTGAAATGGCGATGGGCTGGGCATATTGCAAGAAGAACTGATCAACGATGGACAACAGAAATTCTGAACTGGATTCCAAGAGACCACCGAAGACCTAGAAAACGTCCTCAAACTAGATGGGTGGATGAAATAAGAAAAGAGGTTGGGGTGACGTGGAAACGAATGGCCCAGGATAGACTTGTGTGGAAAGCATTTGGAGAGACCTTCATCCAGCAGTGGATAGATAATGGTTGAATATGATGATATATATATATATATATATACAGTGAAACCTTTCTCAGGCGGAAACTCAGGGGACCGGAAAAAATTCCGCAGTATGCAGGTTTCCGCCTTATGGAGGTTACATGCAAAACAAATACATACATAGTTAAATTCAGTGGTAAGAGATGACTGCATATGCTAATTGTTTTTATTTGTCTCATCTTGCGAACTTTATAACTAAATTTATTTTCCTTTTGATAAAAATATTTATTTTATCACTGCATTTTATTTTTATTAATTTTAATTTTTGCACTATTTTGTGGTTTTAGTAGTTACGATCAATATGATGCAAAATTTCATGCTAACTATACATGCTTATTCTATACAAAAAGTCTATTATGTAAGCTTAAATTGTAACGATAAAGTACCTCTCTTGTAAAGATACTCTCCCTTGTATAAAGATACTCTTCCTTGCGGTGGGTTTATCCATGTCTTTATAACTGTGTCTATCCTTTACATGGTCGAAGTTCCGCACTCAATTTAAGCCGCGGACCACTTCGAAAAATTTTCACGAGTTCAGGGGCGGATTTAAAAGGGGCGGAAGGCGATCCGCCCTTAAATATAAAAATTTAACATTGAAAAAATACAAAGTAAAGGTCAAATGAGGTATCATTTTCCAAAATCTAGTCATTAATCGCCCCCCACCTTTTAATGAGCTCGAAATCCGTCCCTGCAAGAGTTGATTGAGATGCCTTAATAAAAAAGCGGGTCGGGTCTTTTGTGGGGAAAGATGTAGATGTATAGAAGTAAACAAAGCAGTGTTTCATTTTTATATTTAATTTTAATATTTAATAATAATAATAATTTTTATAAGTATTTTTTATTTCAATACTTCTTTTAAAATACCTAATGACCCGTCTAGGGGATCATTTGGAACTCTTTCGCGGACCACCAATGGTCCACGTACCACCAATTGGGAACCACTGGTATATGTATATGGAAAGATTAGATTCACGTTCTGAAAAGTTTTCTCATGGTACTGTTTTTTTATTTTTCTTTCAAATAAGAACAGTATCTGTTTTTGCATGTATAATAGCAACTTTTTTTTTTACTTTTATTAAGCCACGGACCCTTTTTATATCCAGAATTATGGTCGCTGCCCCCGAGCACATAAAACTAACTTTTTTTATGATTTTTCTGGAACTAAAAATACCTGAAAGAAAAAAAAACATTCATGCTGATGAAGTAGGCCTTTAGCCAAACGCTTGTTACGAGGGAGGGGGCAGAGAGTTACAGGGAAGAGCTCGAAAAGTTACAAGGTATGCATAAAATTCTTTAATATTGGTGATGTATTTTTTTATATATCTAATACTAAATATGTAAGCAGAATAATATATTTAACGTTAATAAATAAATTTCTTAATGTAATTTTTGCATTGAAAATTAGAGAAGTATACTAATATTTATAATTTACCTTATCATTATTAAAGAGTGGGTGAGGACTCAAACCTCTGTAAAAAAAAAACAAGATGTATCGTAGAAATCTATTTTGAATATCTTTTTAACGCCCAACAATAATTTTCATTGTCATGTACATTTTCATGTGAAATAAAAAATTTTAAAATAAAATTCCACAACAATTTATTTTGAAAAAAAAATAATAATAAAGCCAAAAATATTTTAAGGGAGCTGAGACCCTGGTCAGTACCGTATTTATAAATGGGTACATTGGGCACTTGTCTAGGATGCCCAATTTCTAGGGGCGCAAAAGACGGCGGATTATTTTTTACATTGCAATTTATTTAACATAGAATTCTGTTGAACAGCTGTCTCTGAAAAGACGCCCCCAATCCTTTTTTTCTAAATCGGAAAAATTGCGTGAAACAACCCCCGCCTTCCAAGGGCGGCCAAAGCAGGGAGCGTGCACTCCCCTGAAAATAATAAATTTATATTAAAAATGATTATTTTCAAGTAGAAAATAAAACTAAACTTACAAGTGAAATTTTCAAGCTTTGCTCCCACCCTGAAATTTTGTTTTGCAGCAGCCCTTGCCCCCTCCCCCAGTATTAAAAAAATCCAAAAAATCGTCGTCAAATAAACTAAATTTATTTATAAAAATATCGTTATTATATCTTATAATAATGCACACAAGGTAATCATAAATATCGCCCCTTCCCTATCTTCTGCAATTTTTCGTCGTATTTGAGGTGGTGGAACGACAGAATTTTATTTGCTTCTGCTAATACAGGGGGGGCGAAACTAGCTTTGAAGTCCGAGGAGCTAATTTTTATAGGAACTAACCCATTCTCGGGGCTAAACCCTATACCTCAATGCTTAAAAGAAATTTTCTATTGGGATAAACCCTATCCCTCAATGCTTAACAGAAATTTTCTAGGGGGCTAAACCCTATACCTCAATGCTTAGCAAAAATTTTCTAGGGAATAACTTTTTTCAAGGGGCTAGCTCTTTTCTAGGGGGGGTTCCCTCTAGCCCTCCGAATTATTCCAATGGAGGGGAGCGCCAAAAATCATTGTGCATAGGGTGTCTCGTACCCTAAATCTGGCACTGCCCCTGGCTGGTTACGGCTCTGTGCTTAAGTGAATTAAAATCGAGAAATTAATCCAAATGCAAATGTCTTGCTAATTACCAAATATATATAAATATACCAAATATATATAAAGAGTACACAATACAATGCAACAAATTTCAGACACTTACATTAAAAGATACAATATACAGGGCCATAATCATTGCCCACATAGCGTCCAGATAAGGGAAAATGCAAATATAAAAAAAAAATTGAAAAAGTAATTAAAATTATATTTTAAGGTGGAAAGAAATGTTTCTCTTTTCATCAGATTGCACTTTGTGAAAACACACCACGGCATTAAAACATTTACAAAATAAACAATAAATAACACCAACAAATATCAGATAAAATGAGCAAAAAAACACTAACAAATATTAAAAATTAAACGAAATTGAAAACTGAAAGAAAGCATATCGAAACACGTTTGAAAGATAAAGCAGAAATAAATAATCCCACCAATCGCACTAAAGATGTTACAACCTTCCTCCCCTATAAGGCAAAGTGAAGTCGTCTATTCGGACCGACCTACCTTCTATTCTAGTTACCTTGATTAACAACATGGAGGCAATTGACTACACTTTTTGAGGCTTGCGCTCCCTCTATTCTTTTTCAATACTCGCTGGTTTTCACAAGTGCTTTTATACCTTTACACTCTTTCTTCACAAACTTTTTTTCTTTTATACTGAGACACAAGACGATGAGCAGTTTCATATTTTGACTGTTTCCATGAATGTGAATATCATTAAATGTATTTAACAATAGAGTTTATATTTTAGTGTAGTTTTATATCTTTTTACATCAACTGCATATAAAGACTTACCAGCATCTTCGTGACAATATGTAGTGGGGGCTAGTGGGTAAGTAAACCAATATGGTGTAGAAGCTGGTAGCTCATTATTCTAATAGGGAATTGACAGGTTGTTTTTAAAAATATATAATATAAAGTGTTTTTGGGAATCATATTAGATGACAACTCTGCCTTAATATAACTGACAATTTTGATGTTGCCAGGTTTAAAGAAGGCAGGAATCTGCATCATTATGTATAGTCCGTTCGCGGAAGCTATCCAGCAGTGCCGTTAGAATTCAAGGGAGCTGAATTTAGTGTGAAGTGTTAGGAAAGACGCCCTTCCCTCTACTGCAATGAAACAACCCGTCTGTGACGTCAGCTCCCTTGAATTCTAACGGGACTGGTGGACAATTTTCAGCGAACGGACTAAACCTAGTATGATACGATAAACACGGGTGTTAGCTTGCCAAATTCTGGTAAGTTTACATTTTTATATAATACGCATGCGCAGTCCATCGCGTAACCTGTCTCTAACATCATACAACTCCAAGATAAGAAAAATATAAGGTAGGGCCATCCGAGTGAGCGTGTTTACTTTGGCTCTTAGGAAAAGAAGGTTGTGACGTCATTGGTGCGATTGCGTGTTTCTGATTTGCCTCTCAAACGTAGGTTTCCAGTTGCTTTTCTTCGTTTTTCAATTCTATTCAATTTTTAATATTTGCTTGTGTTTTTTGTTGCTTATTTTATTATGTTGTTAGTATTATTCATTACTTCTTTGTTTATTTTGCAGCTGTTTTAATACCATGGTGTGCTTTTACAAACTGCTGTCGTAATGGAAAGAGTAATGTTTCTTTACACCTTAAAACATGATTTTATTTGCTTTTTAAAAGTCATTTCTATATGTACAATTTCCCTTACCTAGTTGCTATCTGGACTCAAGGATTATTGCGATATATATTGTATTATTGTTTGTTTTAATGTAAGTGTCTGAAATTTTTTGCACCTAATATTGTGTGCTCTTTTATATATTTTGATAATTAGTAAAACATTTGCTTTTGCATTAATTTCTTGATTTTTAATTCACTTAAGCACAGAGCCGTAAGCAGCCTGGGGCCAAGGATGCTCGGGCTTCCCCTTAAAAATGCTTTTTGGTTTTATTACTTTTTTTTCCAAAATAAATTGTTGCAGAATTTTATTTAACATGTTGGTTTTGCATGAAATTGTACATGACCATGAAAATTGTTCTTGGACATTAAAAATATATTCAAGATATAAAGTCGGTTATAATGAGCATGATGGATATTACTTCGGTTGTAACAAGCATGCTTGGTTATAAGAAGAACGATGTATATGATCTCGGTTATAAGGAGGATGATGGAGAGAACGAGCATGCTCGTTATAACTGAACTAATATCCATCATGCTTGTTATAACCGAACTCATATCCATCATGCTCGTTAAAACCTAATTTATATCCATCATGCTCGTTATAACCGAGCTCCGAACAGGTACAACGGGGTAAACGACCTGTCGTGCAAACGTACCAGACCCTGTTTACAGATGTTTGAGTCTTCATCCTCTCAATGCTAATGATAAGGTAAATATTATACCTCTCTATGTTTTCAATGCAAAATTTTCGACAAGAAATTTATTCATTAATGTTAAATATATTAGCCTACTTAGATATTTACTATTAAATATACTCGTGTTAATAAAATACATCACCAATATTAACGAATTTTAAGCCCCTGTGACTTTCTGAGCTCCCCCTATCCATAACAAGCTTTTCTCTAAGGACCTGCTTCAACAGCTTGAATGTTTTTTAAGTATATTTAATTCCAGAAAAATCATTAAAAAAAAGTTGGTTTTATATGTTCTGGGAGCTCCCGCCCATAATTCTGGATTTAAAAGGGGTCTGTGGCTTAATAAAAGTGTAAGAACCGTTATTATAATACATGCAAAAACAGATAATATTCTTATTTGAAAGGAAAGAAAAAAAAAACCAGTACGATGAGACAAGGGCGGATCCAGGAAGTTATTACGGGAGCAATTTCTGGGGCCCCTCACCGGGAAAATTTGTTTGTTTTGGACTATTAAATAGTTTAGGTAAATGTTGTTATATTACTAGCCTTCCTTTATATCAGGGTTGTCCAACATATGGCCAGCGGGCCATAATCCGGCCTGCCTACAACTGTTTGAAATAAAAAAAATTCACAAACAAAAATTTTAGATTTTTTTCAGAAATAAGGAAAAATTTTGGGGACAGGAGAGGTGACCCCTTTCTACATCGCAAGTGCACAAACAAATAACTGGAAAAAACTCTAAGGGGAGGTTGTTAAGTGTAAGTGAGTTTTTTTCTCCTTTTTTAAGAAACCGTTGTCCGCTACCTTAAAAGGTTGGACAACCCTGCTTTATACTCACCAAAATATTTAATTTACGACAATGAATTAAAGCTGGGCTTTTCTTTAATTAAACTATATGGTTTAGGGTAGATTATAGTCAAGTATGACAGAAGGATAACCTAGTAAAGGAGACATATACAATAACCAAAACGATAATTTACAATGTAATTAATAGAACAAGTTAAAATTTAAACTGCAAAAGCGTTGTAATTATTTCACTTTTTTCATAACAAGCAACTTTTTGAAAAACTTGAAGTTTATAGTGCAA
>QLNU02015360.1:63861893-63873072 GCA_006491805.2 Dysdera silvatica
CTGACATCGTTTTGGTGGAATAGGTCTACTAGATATATGAATGTCATGTAATTTATAAGACGTGGTAATAAAATGACGTGAAAACCAAAAACTGCCATTCACTTAAATACCCACATTTGACTAATTTAAATTTGTACTTACCATGCAACCGCTTATTATAGAATCAGAATGACAATCTCCGAAACGTGGGAAAGATTAAACTTTATGAGCGCATTAGGAGAAGGATGGTAAAATGCTCGGAAACAAAAAGATCTAAAACTTGAGATTGCTAACAAAAGTCATTTAAGCCTTAAAGACCTCGGAGGAAAGCATGATGCTTATATATATATATAGTCCAGTGACGTAGATGTAGTTTCTGATTCCTCATAGCGTAAGATTCAGGGATTCACTAACTACAAAGATAAGGGGAATCACGGTTCCCGCTGAAAATGTATCGGTAAGCCTCCGAATGAATACTTTTACAGTGAATAATTTGCCAAAAATGTCGATGTGGGAATGTAATGAGGTGAATTATTTCAAACCTCTAGAGACCTCATCCCTACACCTAATAGCAGTAATTTTAGTTTCATTTGTTTTAGTGATTTTAAAATGATTGCTACTACGTATTAAACGGTGCGTTTAATGCAAATTTTTACCTAGAAAGAACAAGTGAAAGGTATCAACTGATTAATGCTTAATAATCAGTCCAAATAGTCTATAATTATTTTGTCTTCATGCACTTGATATAAGACCTTATACGCAACAAAAATTTTTACATCGATCTGCTTTTCTCTTTGATGAAGATTTTAAGGACCTACACGTAACTGAGTATAACACATTCAATAATTGGTCTAAAATATATTAAAGGGCTTAATATGAAATAGGCATTATCTTATCCTATTTAATAAAATAGTAGAGGCCCTTTTGACACACTGTACATGTTAGATGGAGTTTAAGACAGATCATAGCATGGACAAAAATTGTAGGGCCCTGCACGATGAAAGCCGAAAGCTCCATTAGTATTTATTGTAAGAAAATAATTGATAATTTTGCTGAAAAAAAAGCATGAAAAAAGAATTTCTAGTACACATTTTATTCTGTATGGTAAAAATGTAAGTTTTACTCGCATGGTATCTTTTTTTGGAAACATATATATATATAAAAAGTTTTCCTCGCCCATTCTTGGCGGAAACAGGCTTTGGGACGGGCAGAGCGCCATGTTCCCAAGCCTCTTTTTACATCACTTCTTAATGTGCCATGTCTAGAAACTTCCTGACAATGTGACACGTGTTTAGGATTGTGGCTTTTTGTATTTCAATGTAGGTGTTTGGGTCAATGTTGAGTATCTCCAAATTCGTCGCAAGCGTTTTTGGTACTATCCCTGTTGCTGAGATGACTAACGGGATGATGAGGATCTTTTCCATACCCCATATATCTCGTACTTCATGTCTGAGATCTTGGTACTTGGTGATTTTCGTTGTGTAGGTTGTCTGTATGTTATTGGTGTTGGGTACTGCTATGTCGATTAAGTACGTGGTCTTATTCGATTTATCGACGAGGGTTATGTCAGGACGGTTATGTGGGACTGTCTTGTCTGTTATGATTGCTCTATCCCAGTAAAGCTTGTGTGTTTCGTTCTCATGCACGGTCTCTGGCTCATATTTGTAGTACGGGCATTTTTCTGTCAGAAAGCCAGCATTCGCTGCCAATTTCTGGTGGACTATTTTCGCTACTTGATCGTGTCTATGTTTGTAGTCTGACTGCGCAAGGATCTTGCATCCTGCCATCACGTGTTGGATTGTCTCCGATGCCGCATGACAGTGTCTGCATTTGTCGCTTTCTATGTCTTTTCTCTGGATGAATTTCTGATTGTTCCTTGTTGCGATCACTTGGTCTTGGATGGCTAGCATGAATCCTTCTGTCTCTGGCTGGAGAGTGCCTTTGGCCAGCCAAGAATTTGATGCCTTTTTGTCAACGTGTGGTTGTTGCAGGTCATTGTAGTGCCTGCCATGTAATGGTTTTCCGGCCCAAGTTCTCAGTTTCTGTTCGTTGGCTGTTTCCAGGACACGCTCTTCGGTACTACACAGGTTTAGTGGCGTGTAATTTGCATCTGCTTGTATTATGGCTTGGATGAGTGGCGATCGGGGACTCTTCAACTGGAAGTATTGCCTCATGCTCTGGATCTGCTTGTCATGTAAGTCTTTGAGGTCCGCTTGTCCGCGTCCTCCTTCTTCCCGGGGTAGTGTTTGCCGTTCAATTGCCGTTGCAGGGTGTAGTTGTCCGGCTCTTCTCTGGATGGTTCTCATTTTCCGCTGGAGTTGTTCTAGTTCAGTGTTGGACCATTTGATGATCCCGAAGGAGTAGGTGAGCACTGGTACCGCATATGCGTTAATTGCTTGCGTGGTGTTCTTCCCGCTCAGTTTCGTCTTCACAATGCTTCTAAGTCTTTCTTGGAATGCTTGCGTGAGCTGGACTTTGACTTTCTTGTGCTCCTGCTGCCGTTTTTGCATTATCCCTAGGTATTTGTAGGTTTCGCCCTCGTCCAAGGTCTTCAGTAGTCTCCCGTCTTCGAGTTCGATGCCTGGTAAATCTTCTTTGCTATTCTTCTGTATTTTGCACTTATCGAGGCCGAATTCCATTCCTATGTCCTTGGAGAATGTCTCTGTTATACTGATGAGTTGTCGGAGTTGGGTGATTGTTGGCGCGTATAGCTTGATGTCATCTACGTACATGAGGTGGGAGACTTTATGTAGGTTTCTCTTGTCTTTCTTCAGCATGTATCCGTATTTACTTGTGTTCAGCATCCTTGACAAGGGGTTTAACGCCAAGCAGAACCACTGGGGGCTTAGTGCGTCTCCTTGAAAGATTCCGCGCCGGATGGGGATCTCGGCCGTTTCTATTTTACTGTCTGGCGTGTTTAGCTGTAACCGGGTTCTCCATTGTTTCATGCTGCTCTGTAGGAATCGGATGATTGAGGGATGCACTTTGTATATGCTGAGTATTTCAAGGAGCCACGAGTGCGGAACAGAGTCGAAAGCCTTCTTGTAGTCTATGTATGCGGTGTTGAGTTTTCGCTTTTGTTTTCTTGCTTGTTCCAGGATAACTGAGTCGATGGTAAGCTGCTCTTTACATCCCAGAGTCCCTTTCTGGCATCCCTTTTGTTCTTCCGTCATTAAGTTGTTGCTTTCGCTGTGCCGGCTTATTTTTTCAGAGATGCACCCCGTGAGTATCTTGTACAGGGTGTTAAGGCACGTAATGGGTCGGTATTTCGCTGGGTTACTGGTATCCTGGTCCTTCGGTAGGAGGTAAGTTATTCCCTTGCAGAGGAATTCAGGCATTTTGCTGGGGTCTTCAATTATCGCCGTAAGTTCCTTGGCTAATGGGCCATGGGCGCTGGTAAATTTCTTGTACCAGAAGTTGTGTATGCCGTCAATACCGGGTGCTTTCCAGTTGTGCGTACGTTGGATTACCTGCTGGAGTTCCTCTATCTATATATATATATATATATATATATATATATATATATATATATATATATATATATATATATATACATATATATATACATATATATATATACATATATATATTCATATATATATGTATATATACATATAAACATATATATATGTAATTTAGTTAAATTGGAATCACTCTGGCGCCAATGTCTGGAGTAAAACCAATTAAATATAATAAGTAAGATTAAAATAGTGCAAAACCGTTTTTAGCATTAGATAAAACAATTATGCTACAAGATTGCAGAATCAACATTTACAAAGTGAAAAATACCCTTTTTCAATGCAAAATAATTCATAAACAATTAATATATTAAGTAAGGTTAATTATTGCAAAACCATTTTTTTGCATTATATAAAACAATTATGCTACAAAATAGCAGCACCAACATTTCAAAAATAACATTTTCAAAGTGTAAAATACCTTTTTGTAATGTAAAATAATTCATAAACATAAACAAATATACTTACAATATTTTAAATACAAACCTTTCTCGAAAAATTATGGAACAGTGTTATAATTCAGATGGCAATATATTAAAATTGCAAAGAAATGAACAAAAAGTAGAATAAAGAATTTTATATGGGAATGTAATAATAAATGAACTATGAGAAACCCATAGGACAGCACTTTTTCAAGAGAGACACTTGCCCCAATGAGTTCAGTATTGGATGTTTCTGTTCGAGTCCCAGCCAATGCTAAACTTAGGATCTCAAAGAAGACTTAAGAACTATAACAACGTTTCATAATTTTTTCGAAAGGTTTGTATAAAATATTATAAATTGCATTTATTATTTATTTATGAATTATTCTACACTTTGTAAACATTATTCTACACTTTGTAAACATTATTCTACACTTTGTAAATATTATTTTTGAAATGTTGGTGTTGCTATCTTGTAGCGTAGATGTTTTATATAATGCTAAATGTGGTTTTGCACTACTTTAAACTAACTTAGTATATGGCCTGCAAAAGGGTTGCTGGTATCTAACTGGAAGGAGACCCACACGCTGAACGTATGTGACGATGTGTGGAACCGGCCAGGCCAGTAACCTAGTGTCCTACCCCGCCTTCAAGTGGTGCAGGCTGAGCTTTCTATTTATGTGGCAAATTAATATTTGCTACACGGATAGAAAGGCGGAAGGGGAGGGCTAATTCACCAACCCGTCTAGCCAGCGTGGTGAAATTATGGCTAATTCCTCCATTATGTTGACACACCAGAAACCATGGCCCCTAGTCTCCAGGTGCTGGAGTGCTCCTGATCAAGGCAGCGGTCAGTGTGGCATGAAAGCAGGGGGTGCTAAGAATCACTGGAATGGCCCAGGCTGCCGTTTGTTATTGACCTTGGCTACGTTTAATGGACGATCCCTTGCTTCTGAAGCAAAACTTCAGGAATTGGAAGAGGAACTAGACAAGATCAAATTGGACATTGTAGGACTCAATGAAGTCAGAAGAAAGGATGAAAATTTGATGGAACTTAAAAGCGACCATTTGTTTTATTATAGAGGAACGGAAACTGGAAGAACAAGTGGTGTTGGCTTCTTAATCAACAAAAGAATTAAAGACTACCTTCTTGAAGTCGAAAGCACGTCAGATCGAGCAGCGAGGCTCGTTGTTCAACTAACCCAGCGATACCAACTTCAGATAGTACAGGCATATGCACCAACATCAAGCCATACCGACGAGGAGGTTGAGGAATTCTATGAAGAAATCAAACAGCTACATACCAAGGGGAAACAACACATCAAGCTCATCATGGGAGATTTTAATGCAAGAATTGGACAACAGGAACAAGGAGAGACATCGGTTGGTAAATACGGATACGGGGAAAGGAATGAACGTGGCGATCAACTCATCGAATTTGCAGAAGCTGAAAATCTTAGCATCATGAATTCATTTTTTAAGAAGAAACCGCAAAGAAAATGGACATGGAAACACCCAAATGGGGGAACTAGTGAAATTGACTATATCCTGGCAAACAAGAAATCAATTATTGAAGATTGCAGTGTACTGAACAGATTTAATACTGGAAGTGATCATCGAATGGTGAGATGTAAAGTGCACTTAAATACTAAATTAGAACGACAGAAGCTCATTAGGAAACAAGTAAGTAAGAGGGTGGATTTAAAGAAATTAAAAGAAAATACCGAGGCATTCAAGTTGGAATTAAAAAATCGCTTTTCTGCACTGGAAGGACTTATTGAAGAAGTTGACATCTCAGAAGCAAATGAAAACATTGTTAAGACAATAATTGAAACTGCTGGGGAAATTGGTGGTGTAATATGTAAAAAGCAGAATAGCAAATTATCTGAGAAGACGAAACAACTCATGAAAAGGCGAAGACTTATGAAGGTGGACAATCAAAATACCAGTCGCAAGATCGAGTATGTAGAACTTTGCGCAAAAACATGAACGAAGATATAAGAAAATTCAATTGTGAGTTAGTAAGGAAGGCCATCGAAAGCATCAAGAGCCTTAGGGTTGTTAAAGGGAGTTTGTCTATTGGGAAGAAACACATCATTGCATTAAAAGGAGAGGATGGCACTGTAACAAGAAATAGGGAAGAAATACTTAGAAGAGTTGAAGAATTCTACAGAAAGCTGTATGAGGGAAACAGTGGATTAAACGAAGACTCTGAGATAGTCGAAGGAACAGCTCCTAAAATCTTAAAAGAAGAAGTAGCATTTGCAATAAAAAGTATGAAGAAAGGAAGATCCCCTGGCGATGATGGCATTACATTAGATATCTTAAAAGAAGCTGGAGAACATGTAGAAGACATACTCGCAAAATTCTTTACCAAATGCCTCAACAGTGGTAACATACCAAACCAATGGGATTCTGCAACAGTAATTCTTTTGCATAAAAAAGGTGATAAAGAGGATTTAAAAAATTACCGACCAATTAGCTTGTTACCTGCTATTTATAAAATCTTCACAAAAGTGCTTACACATCGCCTGCAGAAAAATTGGATGCAGCTCAACCAAAAGGAGCAAGCTGGATTTTGAAGTGGATTCAGTACAGTAGACCATATTCAAGTATCAGGAGGACTAATTGGAAGAACGCATAAATATGAACTTCCATTACATATGGCATTTATTGATTATGAGAAGGCTTTTGACTCTTATTAAAACGTCATCAGTCATCAACTCTTTAAGATCAACAGACATTGAGGATGTGTACATTGACATGGTGTAGTGTGTGTATGCAAACACAAAATTTCGGTTGCATAGAAATACCAAAACAATCAAAATTGGTAAAGGTGTGAGGCAGGAAATACCATTTCTCCAAAACTTTTTATTTCAGCTTTACACATGATTTTTCAGCAGATAAATTAGAATGAAAAGGAAATAAAAATAAATGATGAATATTTAAATCATTTGCGGTTTGCTGATGACATTGTTATTTTTCAATGAACCCATCAGAACTACAAGACATGGTACAGGAGCTCCCAACTAGAAGTAGAGAACTCAAGATGAAACTACACAAAACTAAAATCATGTTCAATAATTTCGTAGGGAAAACAAAAATACAGGTTGACAATATTCAGCTAGAAATTTCTGATTCATATAGTTACCTTGGCCAACTGATTTCAGTGAAAGACAACATTATGAAGGAACTCAACAGACGCATTAAACTTGGTTGGAGTGCATTTGGAAGAAATAGTTCTTTCCTGAAGGGGAAATTGCGTTTGTGTTTAAAAAGGAAGGTCTTCAACCAGTGTGTATTGCCAGTCCCCTCTTATGGATCAGAAACATAAAGTCTAACAACTGCAGCAATACGAAAGTGACAGACAACCCAAAGGAGCATGGAGAGGTGCGTGCCTGGAATAATTAGAAGAGATCGAAAAAGAAACATTTGGTTGATAGAACAAACAGGAGTAGAGGACATCACTGTTAAAGTAAAAAGGCTGAAAGGGCAATGTACTGGGCATATCACAAGAAGAATTGACCAACGATGGACAACTTAAATTCTCAACTGGATTCTAAGAGATCACCGAAGACCTACTAAACATCCTCAAACTAGATGGGTGGATGAAATAAGAAAACAGGTTGGGGTGACATGGAAGCGAATTGCTCAGGATAGACTTGTGTGGAAAGCATTTGGAGAGACCTTCATCCAGCAGTGGATAGATAATGGTTGAATATGATGATATATATATATATATATAAATTTGAGAAAATCTAAACCTGTTACATTGAAGGGAAATGTGGCATTCACGAAACCTGCTAGACTAGGAACCTAGCCTCTAAAAATTGGCCGTTTCAGCAATTTTCACGATATATATTGTGATGGAAAACATATACATTATTTTCATCATTTAAAAAAAAAACACATTTATTCCACATTTTGATACTAAAATGTCTTAATTATTAAAGGCAAATAAATCGTGACTTTCAATAAAAACATCACATCAATTAAAAATAAACAGCAAATTTGTTAATCTATACACTACCTATTTGATCGAAATATAGTGCCTCTCAAAAGTTTAGTCACAAAAGTTATTTAGCTTTTAACAGAAAATTACAATATAAATAAAATATTAGCTACATCCATTCTATTACTCAACACATTCTGCTTGCATAGCTATATAAATTCAAAACATAAGATATTTAATAAATTAGTTAAAAAAAAAACTGTCTCAAAAGTTTGCCACAGGTTAAGTAATATAGGAATTTTATTAAATATGGGCTTGAATGAAGGAACTAACGTTATGAACAGCTAGTATAAAACTTAGGTTGTGTTCCTGAAATGCATTACCAGAATGGGGAAAGCAAAACAGCTGAACAACGAAGAGATAACTCTGGTGCGAGTTGAAGTCTAATGGGAAGACTGTATCAGAAATTTGTGTTCCCAAAGGCCACACTTTACCTCTATATGTGATGACAAAAGAATTGTGAGAATGACGTCTTCCCAGAGAATGTCCCTAAGACAAAAAGATAAAATGAGCTGCAAATTTTAAAGGAAACTATTGATCACAGGATTAGACAAACCAGTGCAATAGTTTACTGGAAAATGGCTCGAAAATCACTGTTGAAACCATGACATAAGATGGAGAGATTACAGTGGGCATATAAGCATATATTGTTTGGTGAACAAAATGGCTGTCAGTTATATTCAGTGACCAAAAAAGTGGAGTCCCGATGGTTGGGAATCATATTGGCAAGATTTGAGAAAACAATTCACACAGTTTTTTCAGTAGACAGGATGATAATAGGATGATCTACGATGGTCAGAGGTGGATTTGGATTTAATGAACAAACATCGCTTGCATTTATAAATAGAAAATAAAATTCTGAAGACTACCAAAAGAAACTTGAAGAAAACAATTTGATGCCCTTTGAAGAATTTCTTGGAGGTCGAAAATGAGTTTTTCAGAAAGATGGTGCACTAATCCACATCCAAAATTGTGGTTCCAGGAAAATAATATTGCAATTTTAGTTTAGAAAACATGCAGTCCCGACCTTATCCCTATTGAAAACATATGGGGTCATATGTTTTATACATATTGAAAACATCTTAAGTCACAATTTATGCCAATGGTAACTAGTATTTCTCTGTAGAAGAGTTAAAAAGTTCTATAGAAAAAGCATGATATATACGATCAACCCAGTAATTTCGCAAAATCTTGTTTCTTCAATGGAAGATAGTCTATAGAATTACACACACATGTAATATATATATACAGAGTATCCCAGCACCAAAGTTACAAACATCTAGGAGGGGTGGGGTACACCTAGCTTACTCGGATTCACATAGCAATGTTGGGTCGGAAATGACATGTGCATGCGGTAGCGTACAGATATCGTATCATCGGATATCATTATGCGTACGAGTGCTGTGCGGTTTGCCTATTGAACTCCGCAGCCCCGTACGCCAGATGCATATCTGCTAACTCCGTGTTCGTATAATCAGCCATCCTACTACCGCTGCGTCAATGTGTGAAATGAAAACTATGCAAGAACACTTGGGAAACTCGCACACATGCAACACCATCTACCGTGTGTGGAAAGCATTTGCGACCCAGCATTGCTATGTGATTCCGAGTCATCTAGGTGTACCCTACCCCTCCTAGAAGTTTGTAACCCTGGTGCTGAGACACCCTGTATATACAAAAAAAAAGTATAAATTTAAAACATGTTTTTGATTTTATAAGAGGCAAGAATCAAACTGTGACTAAACTTTTCAGACATGTGATATTTTAAATTTAAATAACATATTCAATAAATATGAGGTTTTAAATTCATATATGCAAGCAGCATCTGTTGAATAATGAAATGCGTGTATTTAATATTTAGTTTATATTGTAATTTTTCTAAAAACTAAGTTCTGTGACTAAATTTTTGAGACACACCTTAAATTTAATGAAGATATTTATTCAAAAGATGCAAAATGATTATACAACGTCATGACCTTGCTTCACATTTTGACATCAACTTAGAAACAGAAGAATTTTATTCATAAAAATATTGAGTTGGCCTTAATATCGATGATTTAATGATTATTTTTTTCCCTTTTTTATTTTAACAGACTGAACAATGAATGACTAAAAAGAATTTAAAAATTCTGAACTTCGGAAATTTTTTTATTTTTGAAACATGACAAAATTGGTAGCCATAATTTTTGGATCAATTTCGATTTAGAAATATTAAACAATTTCATTTTTAAATATATTCTATCATTTAAAAAATTACATCAATAATACAAATACTAACATCTATAATGAATGCAATTCTATTGAGAATTTTTAAGGTAGTTCTGGATCATGCATATTAACCATAAGAAACATTTCCAAATGCCGTTTCTTTGTACATACAAATACTGCATATACACTGCCATGAACACTGAACATAGGTAGCACTAAATATTGAATGCATATGCCCACTTTTAGATAACCATTTATAGACCACTATGATAACTTTGAACAGAATATTTCCAATTCACAGAGCACACTATTAGTTTTTATTGATGTTTTATGCTTAACCCTCTATGGGGTAGAACTACACATTGGGCAAATTTTTTATTGGTCTAGGAGCAAATGGCGCTACAAATAAAAGTCCAGCATGTAATGTCTATTGCTGAAATTATGAAACTTAAATGCGTACTGAAGCACACAACGCTCGAAAATGGAGTGATATTTGTTAGTGTTGTGCATAAAAAATTTTGGAAATTATGTATGCTGAAATACACATGGTCCCATAGAGGGTTAAAGAAAACAGTCTAGTTCTTCTATTGGTTCAATTAGCAGTTGTGATTTAGAAGGTAGCAAAAGAGGGGAGGATGACTTCTAATGCAAGTGGATGTGGTGTATTCCCTGACATTTCGGATTTTTTCAGAATGGTACAATTACCTGATAAATCTCCGAGTTCTCGATTGTGTGGCTACCTTGTAAAAGGTATAAAACTTTCCATGAATGTTAGTTGTTTGTTCGTGTTCTGGACATAAAAGTTATACTTTACTTTCACCCTACATATTTAATTGTAGTAGAACCTGTTTATAGCAAGCATGAAGGAACCGGTACTTTTGCTTATTATATCAGGGTTACCATTAAAATTAGAAGAAAAACCTGACACATATAGAAAAGCTAAAGCAAATGTTGTTTACTTATGTTAAATACCATATATTTAAGTATCAGGTTCATATTTTTGCCCTACACTAATGCCATTATACAGGGTTCCTAGGGAA
>QLNU02015360.1:63879141-63921589 GCA_006491805.2 Dysdera silvatica
TCCTAAACAAAAATAGCTATAGTTTGAGCTTCTTTCTGCATGGGTATTGAAAATTATTAAGTAAAAATAAATTCCTCCATGAAAACTCACAAAAACTCGCCCCAGTGGCTTTGTGTGTTGACCATTATTTGGCAATTGTGTTATCCCTGTAAAGGGTAATAATATCTTACAACCATATATATTTAGTTCCAGAGGCGGATTCAGAAAATATTTTTGTAACATAGGGACATAAGAAAAAAAAATGCAGATCCGGTCCTGGGGGGGGGGGGGTGCGCCCTTTGAGCCATCTTTATTCAGTCCTAATATTGCTGATACAGTAGTGCGGCCCATGGGCCTACAAGAATAAGCAAAATTGACCCTTGGACTGAAAAAGGTTGAAGACCCATCTTATTGTGATCACCCTTGCAATTTCAGCAGCACAGTTAGATCCATAATTTATCATCCAACCATATAACAAATTATATTTCACGGGTTATACCATGTTCAAAATAACAATATCAAGTAATGTTAGATACCTAGAAACATTGGTAATCTGTAAATTTGTTTATAATAGATTTTATAATTTTTTTTTATAAAATATCACATAAGTGAATTACATAAAATTTCTGTAAAACAGCATTAATCTGATTTAATAATATGTTTTTGTTTATATTGTGTGTCATAAGGGCAGCTAAGATTATGCTGCATCAGGAACTTGGTTTTTGACAAATCCAAACCTCTATTTCCAAGGGTATCAAACCCTCAAAATACAGATCATTAGAAAAAATGTTTCAATAATAATATGCACATTAAAGACATTTTTTAAACAATTTTTATTTAACTTCAATATTTAAATTCTGACACTGCCAATTAACAACCATTGATTGATAAACTATATGATACATGAATGCATTCTAACAGTAAGCCACATAAATGAAATACAAATAGCAAAATATAAATAAAAAGCAATGGAGATGGAACAGTGTGGAAAAAGCATAACAACACTACTTTTCTTTGTCTAATATACCATCTTCTTTTTCTCAACTTATGTTTTATTTTAGAGTAAGAAATTATTTGTAGATTCCGGTAATGTTTGTTTCATTTTACAACACACATTTTACTACTAAAAATCAGTAATAACAAAGGATATGTAAGTTGCAATGCAAGCTACTGGTGTTATATTCCAACAGAGACACAATAAAAAAAATCTCACTACATTGAAAATCATGTGTACCAAAAATAAATTTAGATAGAGTAAAATAAAAATGTGTGTATAATAGTTCAGGTATGATAGTTAAATGCTAATGTAAATAGTATGGTATGTTGAAATCCAATCACATCAAACATTACACTGTGTGAAAATAAACCACTGGAGAAATTTTTCTTTCAGTATATAAAGTAGTAGCTAATTCAGTAGCTAAACTTTGTTCAGGATTTTGTACTTTTAGATATGTTGTTACCTTTCCCAAGTCTATGAACAATCATGTCAAAAGCTGTTTTTTTCTAGTTTGCACATGCGTCAAAATTCACCTACTTTAATACTTGTTAGTTTATTTATATAAAAAAATTCAGTTACTTCATTTATGAGCTTTTTAGTAAAAATCATATCATATTAATGTGAGTATAAAAATATGCAGTCTTCTGATTTGGCTGTTTGTGATTGGGCTAAAAAATTCATGATTGTGATAGTAATGGTTTAAAGTAAGATATATATGTAAAGTTGATGTTGATAATGATGTGATAAATGGTGACTATGAATGACAATAATAATAAATACCCTTATGGTGATAATGACAATAAAAGGCATGTAGCTGACAATGTTGGATGAAATGTAAAACAAGAGGGAAAAAACAAACTTCCCAAGCATTAGTAAAAAAAGTTTGGCAATAAATGCTAGTTCAAAATATTATAGTGTGTGTGTGTGTGTGTGTGTGGGGGTTCTTATTTTCCAATGATTACACACATGAGAAATGGTTTAAATTTAATTTTCTTCAGTATTTCAGTAAAAGAACACTGACTGAAAATATCTGAATGTATAACTCAATTTGTTCCTAGCCAGTGGTTATTCCATTACACAAAAATCTAGTTGCAGGCAGAAATTGCCCAAGTATAATATTGCTGTGATTTTCACTAAATATAGTATTTAAGGGTTAAGAAACCATGTAACACAGCTTTCATTAACAAACACATGAACATTCAAATTTAACAAATTTCAATCTTAAGTATTATGTTTAATGGAGTGTTTTACATCCATTTTTTTCTTAATATATTATGTTTACAAGAAATTGAAAAATTCACAATTTGATATTTATAAACTTTGTGTATATTTTATTGATAAAATTTATTTTATGATTGTTATTTAGGATTTATTGAGTAAGGTTAATCCTTAAAAGTCATAGTACACATAAAATTTGAGATGAAATTGATATATTAATATATCACTGAAGTTAAAGCAGATAGTGTTTTACGTAACTCTTTGACGTACAACTTAAATTTCAAAAAGCTTCAAAAGCTAAACTACACTACTTAATTTCCTTCAAATTTCGATATACATGTATTTTTAAATTTCTCAAAAACGAATCACATAGCTGCATTCCTTGAAGAATTTCAATATACAAAAGTCATATTGACATTTATGACAAATCAGTACTTTTTGTGATAACCACAATTTAAGTCTAACCAATTAGTATACACTTTTCATTTGTTGACACATTCATAGTCAGTTTAAAAAGAATTACATAGAAGCTTTTTCTGAAAGGGCATGTTATAAAAATTTACGCTTTTTGTAAGAGTATTTTACTTTGAAAGGCAACATGCATGTAAAATTCTTAATTATAAAATATTGTAACCCATAACACTATCTTCTCATCACCAAACGTAATCAAATTAATGACAAGAGTGTTTTAAAATAATTTGCAATTTTTTTATTTCATTTTTTCATGCAATTGTATGTACATTTTTATCATGTAATACAAATGTTTTACATTAATTCTTTATATACTGGCAGAACATTTATGTCTTAGTAGATTTATTGGTATAAATAGTGAAAATAAGTTATCCTCTATTTACTTATGATATTTAATGAACACTATTCTATTGTGATATAATTCTTACCAAATTATACAATTCAAGAATTGTATAAAACATTTAAAAACTTTTTAAAAATTTAGTAAATGTAAACTTAAAATATAAATTGGTTTGGAGGTGCTCGCTGATGGGAAGGATTAGAGGCGAGCAAAGGTGGGAATATGAAAAGTGTCCATTAAATAGAGATGTCCTCTATTCAAGGATGTCCGTTTAAAGAAGTTTTACTTTATTACTTAAGATTGTAAAAAAATATGAACACATGTATAAGTACATGCTACGTTGTGAACAAAATAGCTTTGAAGATATATGTTAAAAAGTAAAAAAAAAAAGAAAAAAAATTAGAACACGATCATAGAATTGTATAAAAATATAATCTAATGAAAACAATATATTCTAAAACATCCCATGTTACTTAGCTTTTAAGGTATTAATAACAAAATAAAAATGAATAATTTCTATATTATCATGGGTTCCCGAAAAATAAAATACACGTTACAGCATTAAATACGTACATACTATTTTATATTAGTCTCATACAAAATACCTGTTTATAAGTAGATACACTTTCCAAATTTAAATGCTGTTCTCTAAAACATTAAAACGTATGAAGACAAATATTGATAACAAAATTATATTTTTCAAAATAAATTCTTCAAAACATTTTCTGAATTAGCTAATAGGCTGACAGAAAAATTGACAACTCTGCCATCCCTTACTTAATTTACGTAAAGTGAGGTGTTTATGATGTCAAAATCCATTTCTTACTAAATGTAGTTTGTGCTTAAAGGAAGTGAAATTCTTCCAAAATCGTATAGAAGACCTGTATTTCTACTGTAAGGGGTGGGACTTAATGCTTTGGTTTATAAGTGGTCTTTGCCAAGGAATAAGTTTTCAAGTTTTGTTGTGATAGGCTAGAATTTAAAAAAGACTGACAGTATAAATGAATCGATATTAATTAAAATTATTAATTTGTGATCATTTCCAAAGCATTTAGATGTCAAATTTTTTGAAGGCATACTGCTATGTGGTTTCTTTTCAAGGGTCCCAAGAAACCATGAATTTCATAATAAGTAGAAGGAACAGTAGCTTCTTCAAATCACATGACAGCTCTGGTTCGCCATTGTGCATTTTGGCATGGAAAGTACATGACGAGTCAGAGCGGTCAAATAAGGTCAAGGGGTTAATTAAACCTATAGTTTAAATATTTTTGTCTACATGGGATTAAAACACCTGCAAATATATAAATACTAGAAATTTGTTCAATATAAGAAATACCTAGAAATACTTTATACTTTATAATTTTTATCATTATGTAATTCTGAATTTTATCATATTACTTACATATTATCTATATATATATATATATATATATTACATATAACACGAAAAACTCCAATTAGTCATCAACAGTGTAAAAACTCAGTTTTTCTTTTCAAGAACAATGACTGCATAATGGATTATCCGAAATATTAGGATTCAACATGACCTTCAAAGACCTCACATTTTACAAGACAAAGCTTACTGCGAATCAAACAACCCAACACAATGATCTTAAAGACACTGATTGATCCACTGGAACACCTGCTAAATTTGTAAGTAGAAAAGTCAACGTTATAAGTGCCTATAACGTTGACTTCTACTTAAAAATCTAACCTGTGTAATGGTATGTCAAATTATCTTGCACACCTGGTAAATTGTTCAAAACTCATGAGGAAATCCATTAAAACTAAAGGCTGAACACAGCAAGCACAAAATAATAGAGGGGGGCATTAGCATTAAAAAGTGTACCCAACTGAAACCATATTGGAAATTAAATAATATTAACCAGTATTAATATATATATAATAAAAGGTTATAAACAAGCAGAGGCTATCTAGGTTACAAAAATTGGGTATATATATTGATTATTAAAATAATAAAATAAGACTAACTTGTGAAAAAAAAACGTTTCATCAAATTTGTTTTTTAATCATTCATGCATCGATTTAATCAATTATGCGTAACAGTGCAGAATTTTATTAATGTAAATTTTAAAAAAGTTGCTGAGAAAATAAAATGCCCTCAGAAATCTAATATTTCCTTCACAATGTTTGTATCTTAATACTTCATTTACACTGTTTAATGCTGACCAATTAATTTCTAATGTGGCAGCAGTAATGACATAAAATCCCTTGTTGGAAAGCTGTTAGACTACCTCTATTAGTATTCTGTGTTTGATAGCTGCATAGAACAGAATGCATTGCTCTTTATTCCATAAAATTCATAAAAAAAAACCCTTTTATTTATAGTTAACAAGACCATACAATGTGCTACTTAAAACAGTACCAACAGTTTACCATTTGTAAACTTTGGTATGTTTATATATAATGAAACAAACTAGCATTTGAATCCAGCTTAATATCTATGGTTATAACTAGGGCTAAGATTTTTATATGTAATAAAATTTCAAAACATTTACATAAAATATTTAGTAAAAATGAGAAAATATGTAGGAAAAATCACAAAATATGTAATATAAATTATTTTTACATTTTTTATTAACCTTCCAGAATTTTTCAAACTATACTGAAAAAGAATTCATAAATTTCAAATGCCAAATTACTTCAATCAAAACTGTCAGTTTCAACAAATTTACTGCTATCGAAACTAACGACAACAAAGTGCTTCAAGTTATCCAAAACAAAGCTGAGTCTGTTTTCCCTGAAAATGTTTTTAAATTGGCTGAATGTCCTCTCCACATCACATGAGGTGATGGGCGAAAATTTGAAGCCTGCTATAACTGACGGCAAGAATTTTCTTTCTTTTAAAGTAGCACAATGTAGTATATGCTGTTTTGTTGTTCAGTATTTCCAGTCCATGAAATAAAAACATTCCTACTCAGTAACCGAAAAATCCCTCAACCCTTTTTTTAAAACATCATTTTACCGATGTAGTGCTGCCATTTGTTGGTTTAAGGTGTTACCAAGTTTGAAAACTTTTGACTCCCAAAAAATGTTGGGTAATTTTACATAAAAACATTATTAAATAATGTGAAAATGTTATATATGTATTAAAAGAGTAAATATGTAAAATATTTTTTAAAACCGTAATATTTGTAAAAATATTTAAATCCTAGCCCTAATTATAACCATTATATCACTAAAGTTGGTTGGTTGTATTTTTATATCACAAGCACAGCAAGGGTCATTCTGTGCCAAACAAGGTGAGACCATACATACCGTTTTATATCACTAAAGCAATAAGGCGAAAAATTACTGTAATTTAAACATGAGCTTTAATTTTTTATGGAATTGTGACTAAAGAATAATAAAAAGCATTGCAGTTTTTCAAAATCTTTGACTTTATGATGAGTTTACTTGAGTACAAGGAAGATGTGTGTGATCTCAAACAATACAATTAATATTTTTTTTAATAGAAAAAGTATAATACAGATAAACTGATTTGAAATCATTGCATAAATAATGAATCAACTAAAACTATGTAATTATGCAAGATGATATTACCCTTTTCAGGGTTAACATAATTGCCAATTAGTAAACATATGAAGCTACCGGACATTTTTTTGTATTTATTTTTGTCAAAACTGTTATCTTAAAACTCCCCTCACCAAAACAATAAATTACAAAAACATGCCCCGGTGGCTTCACATATTAACTAATTGACAATTGTGTTAACCCTGAGAAGGGTAATAATATCACACAAACCTTACATACGAAGAAAAAGAACATCATTCTCATGCCCCGGTTGTCAAGCAGGTTAAGGCACTCCGTTTCATACGGAGGGTCCCCAATTCGACTATGGGCCAGGACAGTGTATATTTTTCTTCATAGCTTGAGCTTAAACGTGGGTGTCAAAACTGTTATCCCAAGTTATGTAGTTCTGATATGGAAGTAGGAAAAAGTTTTGAAAGTTTGGAAGTAGGAAAAAAGTTTTAAAACGCTTTCGTCTGTGATGTAACTATGCACATACATGAAAATTTTTATTTTTTATGAAACACACACATGAATTTAAATGTCTTTTAAATCTAATTCAATAAATTTTAACTGTTCCCATATCAAGATTTATGCACCAAGAAATAACAAAATCAACGGAAAAAGTGAGAGTATTTATGAATGCAGAATGATCATAAGAGGAGGAGGTTGTAAAGTAGGGGTCTTCTGTATAAATATTGAACATTAATTGAATTTACCATTTCAGTTCAAGATTTGTTGAGCAGACAGTACAGACTACCAAAATTTACAAAAAATATGGTAGTAAAGTATAGTAATATATTTATAAAAATAAAGAAAAGTTTATAACTGGAAAAACAAATCTATGATTCACGAAGTCTGATTGAGGCACTCATCAAATTTGTGAATTCTTTCATTCAAATGATCGTATTTTTGTGACTGATATATATACCTTCCTATTCAGTAGTATATAACTAAGATACTAAAATTGCACCACATATGGATATCAAAATAACCAATAGTATAAACAATACAACTGTAAAAGGAGTGGCACATTTGGCAAATCAAGGGTAACTTAAAATCTATTTCTTCAACAGAGAATCAATAATTTAGATGATCATGAAAGTACGAAAGTGGACTACATTTTAAATAATGAAAAATTTAAATGCTATTTCTCAAAAATGAGAGATATTGATATCATTTTTGATAAATCCTCAAATGGAATTGTATATTTTTGAATATTTAAAAAATAATGCAAACTCTTAATGTGAACATTTAATTACTTTTAACACAGATAACATTTTCAATTTCATAACAGTTACACTTTACAAAACTATCATATATATATATAGAGAGAGAGAGAAATAGGGTTTTAATTTTGTTTTATACACTTACTAGGTAACAGAAACCTCCTATAATTTGTTAAAAGATATTTATTCCCAACAAATTAACTTATACATAAAAGCAATGAACTTTTCTAAAACATCATAATTTTCAAATTTAATCATTTGTTACAATAAAATTTAAAAGAACTTCCATACTCTTATAGTATATCAATTTGCTAAAGAAAACTTTATCATAATAATTAAAAATGTATTTGCAAATAGAAAAATTATGATTCTATGATTTTTATATTTGAGGGAACAAACGATTAGACATACGATTATATGATAGCTAAAGTACTAATCAATTATATAACATAAAATCCCCTTTTCAGTAAGTAAATAAATTTAAATCCAACTTTACAACTTTCTTGCAAATTGCCCATTTTTAAAACTAAATCTCACATAATTGATTTCCAAAAATAAAACATATTCTGCTTGTTTTGAAATACAGGGAAATAAGAAATTAATATAGGCAGTTCATTTATATTATATGGGCAGTACATATAGCTTTCAAACAAGGATATATTTATACACAATAAAATCCAATAGAAACTAAGCACAATCTAGAGTTCTTGTTTGAGTTTTATGGGACAACAATGGCTCATGCTGCACCAGGACCTACAGTTTTTCAAGGAATTCAAACCTCTGTTGCCTAGGGAACCAAACCTAAAACTATGATGGGCAGAAAAAAAAAATCCACATTCTAGGGCACCACCAGAATTGAACCTGTTTAATGACATGATAAATTAACACATTACCTCTACACCCACCATAGGGCATCAAAAGAGTTCAAAGTTATCAATGTAACCACTGAACTACTCACTGGCATATGAAGGTAGGATGATGGGGGTCATAATCCCTCATTATAATGCAATGAATATATGGAGTTGTATCTTTGCTTATGAACTTTCTACATATGCTAATGAAACTACTGCAGAATTAATATGAAAAGGCAATTTCTGGAATGCTGACCGGTTGTGCATGCGCTACAGTGGCACACTTCTCAAGAATGTTCATACTGTAACTGGAAAGTGTTTCTAAAAATAATGAAAATGTTTTCAATATCCATTAGGTTAATGTTAGAAAATGTACTTCCCAAAACAAATATGTGGGGAGACAAGTGTTCAGCACATCATTATAATGCAACGTTCTTTTAACACGCCTTGACAAAAAATAGAGGCTGTTAATTTTTTTTTCTGAATACAATTACATACAAATTCACACAAGAATCTGAATACATCATAACAAATTCACAATAGAAATATTTTACCCTTACACAAAAGATATTCCAGCCTTTGTAAACAAACAGCAATTTGTCATAATATTTATCATACATCAAACCCAAAAAATTCTTTAATACTTTTCCAATACTTTTGCTTCCACATATCTTTTATGTCATCTATATCTGCAATTGGTATTCCAACTTGGTGAATATTAATTTCAGCAGAAGCACATTTTTCCTTAATTTCTATTGTGACATCTGAGTACAGATCCTTGGGCCATAATTTAAACCTCCATTTCTTACGTATTAGCTTATCTGGGATCTAAACATAAAATAAGAAGCAGAACATGCTTTAATAAAAAACATTCTAATACAAAGTAATAGTATGCAAAAATCTAAAATTATTGCATGCATTTTTTTTAATGTTATGAAAGTTTAATCTATTTCTCTAATTTTCACATGTAAAAAGAAAATACTTTCATGAATGCTATAGCTTAAACCATACTGCAACTATATTCAAAGCTGATCTTAACCTGGACATTTATTTGAGATTGGTTTTAATCATGCAACTGGAATGATAAAGATAGAATAAAATGAAGGATTAAGAAAACATTAATAAAGGAAAAACCACTCGATTTTTAGTTTTCCATTCTAAAATTATATCTTGTAAGTATATTGTCTTAGAGATCAAAATGACTCCTATTATAATACATTTATACATAACTTATTCCATTATATTTTTAAACACAGTTCACTGATTTCAAAACTTGCTGGTCACTAGAATAATAAAAAAACAAAAATTATATGTATGAAAATATTTACATCATCAATGCTTTGAATTACTGTAAGAGTTACTGCAAGAAACATACTTTAAGGTTTAAAAAAAAATAACAATAAAACATAAATCAAAGTGATTAAAAAAAAAGGCAAAGTTTGTTGACAAGATATTAAACAGATGTTGTTTTTTGCGACGGACACAATTTTCTTTCTCGCATTTTAGATTAATTCGTCGCATTTTGTGAAAAAAGCAACAGTAGCTTAAACTCTTGGCTGAGTGTATGAAACTAGAAAATTCTAAGCCAAAGTGCTGGGTGATTGTTAGTTGTTCTTTATGATTTGTGTTATGACATGTCTTTTTATAATTAAAGTTCGTTTTGTGGTTCGGTTATTTCTCTGCTAATAAATATTTACAATAGTTTTAAAGTGAATTTAATAAAGTTTTTTTTCAAAAATATTACATTCATTAGAACTAAATTTTCTATGAGTATAAAAAACATGATAACTTTAAAAACTCTTACCAGTTCTGTAAAATATCCTTGGACACTGCCACTATAAAGCTCAAATTTACCACCTACTCCTGATTCAAAAATGCAATCTTCATGGGTAAATGCTTGCATTAGCTGAGGTCATAACAAAACCACATACATTAACATACATATATATATATACACAATTAAGGAAGAAAATCAAAACACAAAATTTAGGACGGTATTTTAATAAAATGTAATTACCAAACCTCTTCACAATTCAAATTTCATTTAGCGCACCTTATTGTTCCTTTCTAAATACACAGTATTCAAATAACTAAAGAGTAAGGAAACGTAGAAACTGCTATATAAACTCACTACAATTGCATTTCTAAGTTTTTCATATGGTATTAAAAAAAATTGACCTAAATGTAAATCAGACACTAATTTATATTAAACAATAATAAAAAATATATATATAATAACAATAATAATAAAATATAATACAGCCCCAAGATTTAGCTTAAAAAGAAAAAGAAAATTAACCAATTAAAGCTATCATTTATTTACTGGACACACATTTTATTACACACAATAATTTTTACACATACTAACATTTTTCACTAGATATCAAATTAATGTAGAATTGTATAAATACCCTAAATTTCAAAACCAACTGTGTTACATTGAAAATAATCAGAAATAAACCCCATTACAATATTCTTGAGAGAATGTGATTTTGTTTATAACTTAATGTAAGCATGTTTTGTTATCTTTGTCATATGAAAACATTTACCTTTTATTCAACAGTTCGCTAATTTCAAAATATGAATATAATTACAAATAAAGGCAGGAGGAAAGCTAAAAATTGTAACAAAATGTGTGTTAATTACTTTATTTTACATCAAATCATTATTGAAACAATGTGATATATCACACTACTTAATTTATTTGTCCATGCAATAATACTGTTTACTTGATTTTTCTGATTTTCCATGAAATCTATTGTTATTTATGAAAATTAGCTTAAATTTATGCTCATACAACCCCTATTTATATTGTTGTGCAATTCTTTGGGCCTCGAATGTTGCATTATAATGGGGTTCAAGTCTGTGTATATATCACCTGAATTTGTGAGGGTTTGCTTAGTGACTATTCAGAATAACAGTTGCTTTGAAATTCAAAGATTTCCAAATAAAATTTATAGCTCCATTTACAAATAATTTTAAAGTCAATAAACATTAAAAAAGTATATTATATAAATTTTGCAAGGTCTAAAAGTGTTAACCCTCTATGGACCAGAACTAAACATCATTGTTACGCAAATTTTTCATTCGTCTACAAGCAAATAGCGTTACAAATAGAAGTCCAGCATGTAATGTCATCTATTGCTGAAATTATGAAACTTAAATGTGTACTAATCTGGACACTGAATTTTGTGGAATTATTTTTCAACAAAAATAATTTTTAAAAACTTTTTTTTTTTTTTTTTAAACAGGGTTGTGACAAAATCTGAGTAAAAATTCCAACTTCCAGAAAATATGCTTAAAATTTCCCTCATTTTTCTGTGGTCAGTCACTCTTCATATTAATTGAATACTTAAAATTAACGAATTTAAAGTTTTCTTGATTTAATTATAATAATTTTATATAAATTATGTGTGATTTTATGTTTTACAAAATATATAAACAGTATTTATGCCAATAACTTTTATAATTGTAAAAGGTATATTATACATACTTCTTAACTTTAACAAAAAGTAAATAGTATATTTATATTATCCTCATTTTTTTATTATTATTTTAAAAATAATTTGCAGTACAGATATAAAAGTGAGAGTATTTCAAATAAAATTATATTCACTACAAAAGTCTTAAAAATTTTATGATATTTGTAAACAGTATACATTTAAATTAGAAAAAATGAACTCGATATGGAGGATAAATCTGTTTTGAGAAACAGTGATTATTAGGAAAGATGGTCACTTGAGGAAGTGTGCATTCCAGGAGAGCCTACACTATATATACAGGGTGTTTGGAAAATATCTGGCAAAACTTTAAGGGGTGGTAGGGGACACCAAATGAACCATATTGGCCGATATCCCCATGTTCGAAACAGAACGGCTTTGGCTGTAAAGTCAATTTATTGTTTACGGCCAGCTCGTTACTACGAAACCAATTACACCAATTAAAATAATTTTTCAATGCAGAATTTAAGTGACTGACTTAATACTACAGCAGAGACAAAAAGATCCGGAATTCCTTTTTCTGATCTTGATCTGTGTTACCATGTAGTAAAAATAAGAATGAAACTGCCTTTTTTATCACAATGGAAAACAGTTGTGAACTACCAAGTAAGTGCAACAGCTGAAGAACATGAAATAAACGATTTTTGTCCAGTGAACCCATATCCGAAAATGAGCCGTTCGCACACTACAATCAATTAAGTGTATCCATGCACTGCATACAAGGCTTCCACAATTGGCAAAATGTGTCATTTTACGAATTTATAAAATTATGCCAAAGAACGAATGGCGGGATCTTTGTATTTGGCAACTTTCTAAAATCACTTAAATTCATCTGAATTGAAAAGTGTAAAGTACAGTAAATCTTGGCAAAAGAAATATCTTAGACAGGGACAGCCTTAGTGTGTGTGTGTGTGGGGGGGACAGTCATAAACAGAAAATTTTCAGGGTCTTTTTTTTTTTTTTTTTTTTTTATTGCGGATGTGGCAAAAATCCTCAAAATCTTAGCTTCCATTCTCTCTTTTCAGTTTCGGGGAGGGGGTAAATATAATACTTTATTAAAATATAAAAACTTTAAACACATAGTTACAGGAAAGGTAGAGGTTAAAAACAGATTATTAAATACAACTTGAAATGATGTATTGTTTATACAATTTTGCACAAATTATTATTAACTCCTAACAGACTTTTCGTGGGAAACTAGGAAAATAGGGACCTAAGGCAGTGTTGCTATTTTTTTTTAATCGTTTGGTTTTTCCCAATTGCTTTTTTTTACATGTGAATTTAATTTTATAACAAAATCTGAAATAACAAATAAGAACTAAAAACTTTTTATTCGTATTATAAAAGTCTCCTATCATACTTGCAACTTTCAGAAATGTATCAATAAATTATTCAGGAGCCTGTAATATACTTAATAAAACCAAAAAATTAGATAATTTTTTCATCAATAATTTGTAGAATAATAGCTGAAATATTAAAAATTTCCAATTTTAATGTATCAATTTCATCAATCCACCCCTAGTGGCATAGGAAAAGGGAACTCAAGTCCTCTCCCACCATATTGGACATCGAAACACATCATTTCTAACGCCGCATCACAAGATCTTCTTTTAAGCTACTTAAATATAGCCCCATAAATTTTTAATTGCTATGCTACTGATCCACCCTTCCCCAAAAAAATCATAATTAAATGCACATCAACCGTGGCTTATCCCTTTGAAATTAATTGTGATGTTGAGAAGTAACCAGGAAATTTGTTTGCTGGTACATTGGCCATTATAATGAAATGCAGAAAATGAAAAAACAATTATTCATGAAAAGGATTCAAATGGATTGAATATGGAGTTATGGCCTGGTTTCAAATTTTTAAGTAGACGTATTGCTAGCTAAGTTTTAAAAGACGGCCTGTCTCTGTTTGGCGACTTGGTATTGCCCGTAAGTGCTACTTCCCCTGTACACACATATGCATGTAGGAGAAGTAACGCCCCTAGACGATACTTGTCCTACATGCATATCTGTGCAGAGGGAAAGTAGCATGCAGGGGCTCGAAAAATCTGTTGCTGGCCCGATGAAAGACTACATAAGTAATATTCCATTGCAGTAAACTGTGCCTCCCCTCACTTAACGCCGGCCCTGACTAAAATATGTATTATGAATTATATATAGATTGTAATTAATTTATGTCAGCTTATATGTATTTCAATAATATTAAATAAATTCGACATTTTATTGACCCAGCTGAGATTTCTTTAGCATTGTCAATATTGTTTGACCCCAGTTCGGTCTAATACAGTATGAGATATTCACTTATCAGTAATTACAACACTTCAACATTTACAAACTTTACTTTCTGATCTGTCAGACCATGACAAACAAGTTTTACATAGGAAGTTGTGTCCGGAAAGACGACCGTTAAGAGGGCGATGTTCGCAGGCGTACTGGAGACCGGGAAGCGGGATCATTTCAGGTGAGGGCGTTGCAGGAGAAGGATGCATCGGTTCAGTAACAGTGAATTGGCAGATATGCATTACGTTTATGGCGCCGTGGATGGAAATGGACGTGCCGCCGTACGCATGTACCAAAAGCGCTTCCCAAACAGACGTCGTCCAAGTCGTTCATTGTTTGGACAATTGCACCGCAGATTATGTGAGTTAGGTGCTTTCCATGTATCCTCTCTCGTCAGCCATCAACGTACTACACGCTCACCTTTCGTAGAGGAAACTGTGTTACGGGAAATTGAGAGGAACCCGCAAATAAGTATAAGAGCAATCGAACATGACCTTGATGTGTCTTGCTCCAGCATTATGCGTACATTGCATGAGGACAACCTACACCAGTACCACATTCAAAGAGCACAGGCACTGGGCGCAGCCGATTATCCCCAACATGTTGCATTCACACGTTGGTATTTGGATACAAGTCTCTCACAACGGGCATTTCCATCGTCGATTCTATTTACTGATGAAGCGACTTTTTCACGAGACGGTATCCTCAACCTGCCTAACATGCATATGTGGGCGCACGATAACACAAGGAGTACACGTACCCATACAAGCCAGTCTTGACAGATCAGAACGTAAAGTTTGCAAGTGTTGAAGCGTTATAATTACTGATAAGTGAATATCTAATACTGTATTGGTCCGAATTGGGGTCAAACGATATTGACAATGTCAAAGAAATCTCAGCTGTGTCGATAAAAATGTCGAAGTTATTTAATATTATTGAAATACATATAAACTGACATAAATTAATTACAATCTATGTATAATTCATAATACATATTTCAGTCAGGGCCGGCGTTAGGTGAGGGGGGTATGGTTTACTGCAATGGAATATTACTTATGTAGTGTTCCATCGGGCCAGCAACAGATTTTTCGAGCCCCTACGTGCTACTTTCCCTCTATATAGATATGCATGTAGGTCAAGTATCATCTAGGGGCGTTACTTCTCCTACGTGCATATGTGTGTACAGGAGAAGTAGCACTTAGGGGGGCAATACCAAGTCGCCAAACAGAGACAGGCCGCCGTCCGTTGGCGTTAAATAATTTTGGAAATTCTTTAAATGGCGCATTTTGCCATATGTGGTAACCTTGAATGCGCTGGATGCGAACACTAAATTCACAGTAGCGGCCAAACGACTAATTTTAGGAAAAAGTGACTAAACAAAAATTGTTTATTTTCATGTCCTCTACCTGCTGCATACACTTAGCAGTTCACAATTCATTTCCAGTGTGCTAAAAAAGGCACTTTTATGCTTATTGCTGACTATGTGGTACACAGATCCGGATCAGAAAAGGGAATTCCGGATTTTTTGTCTCTGCTGTGTTATTAGGTGAATCACTTAAATTCTGTGTGGAAAAAATATTTTAATTGATGTAATTGGTTACGCAGCCGCGAGGTGGACGTATACACTAAATTCACTTTCTTGCGAAACCGGTTCCGTTTCGGACATGCGTTCCATTGGCCGATACGTTTCATTTGTCCTCTACAACCCCTAGAAGTTTGGTAACGACCTTCTGGGACACCCTGTATATATACATCAGGCAGTAACCTGCCAAAAATGCTTTTGTATCTTTTTGGCAAACCTGCACTTAAAAATTCTAGCCGAATTGGGAAAGTTGTAGCCAAATCAGAAAAGTTGTTTTTAAGTTTACAAGAATTTTTGGTCAGAAACAACCAACCCCACACAATGGTATTTAATTATTTTTATACTTTGACTTGATTCTTCTATGCTAGTGCATACACCAGGCAAGATATGTAGCCTTAAAATAAAATTGTTTTCACTCTCTGGCCCACTTTTTTTGATTGTTTGTGGTTTTACGGCTCAAAGACTACAGTGGTCATGCTGCGCCGGGACCTACTGTTTTCCGAGGAATCCGAACCTCTTAAGGCCTAGGGAACCAAACCCCGGACTACAGTGAGCAGTGCGATCTTTATGAGATCTCTGAGTAAGCGTTCTTTGCACTGTTGGGAGTCGAACCCGGATTAACCGCGCAATAGGAAAACGCGTTACCACACTGCGATACTGCAGGGCCTCTCTGGCCCATTGATTGGTATTTTCATCAAATGGCTTACATTGGTAATATGTAGTTTATTACGAATGTCTGTTTTTATACTCATTTCACCAAATCCTTTCTCATAATATACAGTATGCACTGGAATTTGTAATTCAAATTCACATATTATAGACATAGCAGTGTACTTGTATAGTAAATTTCCTTCAGCAGCACAGTACATTTTTGCAGTGTGTTACCTGGGGTTACAGGCAACTGGGATTGGGGAATAGGTACCTTTACTATGCGTCGACGCATTCTGCCACCTGAGTGTACAATATTTTTGGAAATTTTTAAGTGGCTCGGTGTTCACAGTAAGGGTATGTTTCACATCCAATGTGGAGGGCAGCATAGTGACCGTTACCCTTTACTGTTCCATGCAGTTGGGTGATCTTACCATCATCACCCTTCCAATTTTAGTTGGAGGTTTTTAGCGAATTGTTCAGCAGTTTTGCTAGCCAAATTCTGGTTAACATTGCCTTTCGGCAAAAAGGCTAGAGACAGGTTAATCCCTAATAAATAAATATATATATGGCCTGCAAAAGGGTTGCTGGTATCTAACTGGAAGGAGACCCACACGCTGAACGTATGTGACGATGTGTGGAACCGGCCGGGCCAGTAACCTAGTGTCCTACCCCGCCTTCAAGTGGTGCGGGCCGGGCTTTCTATCCAAGAGGCAAATTAATATTTGCTGCACGGATGGAAAGGCGGAAGGGGAGGGCTAATTCACCAACCCGTCTAGCCAGCGTGGTGAAATGATGGCTAATTCCTCCAATATGCTAATACACCAAAAACCATGGCCCCTAGTCTCCAGGTGCTGGAGTGCTCCTGATCAAGGCAGCGGTCAGCGTGGCATGAAAGCAGGGGGTGCTAAGAATCACTGGAATGGCCCAGGCTGCCGTTTGTTATTGACCTTGGCAACGTATAATGGACGATCCCTTGCTTCTGAAGCAAAACTTCAGGAATTGGAAGAAGAACTTGACAAGATCAAATGGGACATTGTAGGACTCAGTGAAGTTAGAAGAAAAGGTGAAGAGTTGGTGGAACTTAAAAGTGGACATTTGTTTTATTATAGAGGAACGGAAACTGGAAGAACAAGTGGTGTTGGCTTCTTAATCAACAAAAGAATTAAAGACTACCTTCTTGAAGTCGAAAGCACGTCAGATCGAGCAGCGAGGCTCGTTGTTCAACTAACCCAGCGATACCAACTTCAGATAGTACAGGCATATGCACCAACATCAAGCCATACCGACGAGGAGGTTGAAGAATTCTATGAAGAAATCAAACAGCTACATACCAAGGGGAAACAACACATCAAACTCATCATGGGAGATTTTAATGCAAGAATTGGACAACAGGAACAAGGAGAGACATCGGTTGGTAAATACGGATACGGGGAAAGGAATGAACGTGGCGATCAACTCATAGAATTTGCCGAAGCTGAAAATCTTAGCATCATGAATTCATTTTTTAAGAAGAAACTACAAAGAAAATGGACATGGAAACACCCCAATGGAGGAACCAGCGAAATTGACTATATACTGGCAAACAAGAAATCAATTATTGAAGATTGCAGCGTACTGAACAGATTTAATACTGGAAGTGATCATCGAATGGTGAGATGTAAAATGCACTTAAATACTAAACTAGAAAGGCAGAAGCTCATTAGGAAACAAGTATGTAAGAGGGTGGATTTAAAGAAATTAAAAGAAAATACCGAGGCATTCAAGTTGGAATTAAAAAATCGCTTTTCTGCACTGGAAGGACTTATTGAAGAAGTTGACATCTCAGAAGCAAATGAAAACATTGTTAAGACAATAATTGAAACTGCTGGGGAAATTGGTGGTGTAACCTGTAAAAAGCACAATAGCAAATTATCTGAGAAGACGAAACAGCTCATGAAAAGGCGAAGAGATATGAAGGTGGACAATCGAAATACCAGTTCCAGGATTGAGTACATAGAACTTTGTAAAACTCTGCGCAAAAGCATGAAAGAAGACATAAGAAAATTCAACTGTGAGCTAGTAAGGAAAGCCATTGAAAACAGCAAGAGCCTTAGGGTTGTTAAAGGAAGTTTGTCTGTTGGGAAGAAACACATCATTGCATTAAAAGGAGAGGATGGCACCGTAACAAGAAATAGGGAAGAAATACTTAGAAGAGTTGAAGAATTCTACAGAAAACTATATGAAGGAAACAGTGGATTAAACGAAGACTCTGAGATAGTCGAAGGAACAGCTCCTAAAATCTTAAAAGAAGAAGTAGCATTTGCAATAAAAAGTATGAAGAAAGGAAGAGCCCCTGGCGATGATGGCATTACATTAGATATCTTAAAAGAAGCTGGAGAACATGTAGAAGACATACTTGCAAAATTCTTTACCAAATGTCTTAACAGTGGTAACATACCAAACCAATGGGATTCTGCAACAGTAATTCTTTTGCATAAAAAAGGTGATAAAGAGGATTTGAAAAATTACCGACCAATTAGCTTATTACCTGCTATTTATAAAATCTTCACAAAAGTACTAACACATCGCCTGCAGAAAAAATTAGATGCAGCTCAACCAAGAGAACAAGCTGGATTTCGAAGTGGATTCAGTACAGTAGACCATATTCAAGTATTAAGAGAATTAATTGAAAGAACACATGACTATGAACTTCCATTACATATGGCATTTATTGATTATGAGAAGGCTTTTGACTCTTATTAAAACGTCATCAGTCATCAACTCTTTAAGATCAACAGACATTGAGGATGTGTACATTGACATGGTGAAATGTGTGTATGCAAACACAAAATTTCGGTTGCATAGAAATACCAAAACAATCAAAATTGGTAAAGGTGTGAGGCAGGGAGATACCATTTCTCCAAAACCTTTTACTTCATCTTTACGACTGATTTTTCAGCAGATAAATTGGAATAAATAGGGAATAAAAATAAATGGTGAATATTTAAATCATATGCAGTTTGCTGATGACATCGTTAATTTTTCAACGAACCCACCAGAACTACAAGACATGGTACAGGAGCTCCCAACTAGAAGTAGAGAACTCAAGATGAACCTACAACAAACTAAAATCGTGTTCAATAATTTCGCAGAGAAAACAAAAATACAGGTTGAAAACATTGAGCCAAAAATTTCTGATTCATACATTTACCTTGGCCAACTGATTTCAATGGAAGGCAACATTGTAAAAGAACTCAAAAGACATATTAAACTTGGCTGGACTGCACTTAGAAGAAACAGTTTTATCCTGAAGGGAAATTGCCTTTGTGTTTGAAAAGGAAGGTCTTCAACCAGTGTGTGTATTGCCAGTCCTCTCTTGTAGATCAGAGACATATAATTTAATAATTGCAGCAATACGGAAGTTACAGACAACCCAAAGGAACATGGAGAGGTGCACGCTTGGAATAACTAGGGGAGATCGAAAAAGAAACACTTGGGTGAGAGAGAAAACTAGAGTAGAGGGCACCATCGTTAAAGTAAAAAGGATGAAATGGCAATGTACTGGGCATATCACAAGAAGAATTGACCAACGATGGACAACTTAAATTCTCTACTGAATTCCAAGAAACCAGCAAAGACCTAGAAAACGTCCTCAAACTAGATTGGTGGATGAAATAAGAAAACAGGTTGGGGTGAACGCAAGGTGGAAGCGAATTGCTCAGGATAGACTTGTGTGGAAAGCATTTGGAGAGACCTTCATCCAGCAGTGGATAGATAATGGTTGAATATGATGATATATATATATATATATAAATTTGAGAAAATCTAAACCTGTTACATTGAAGGGAAATGTGGCATTCACGAAACCTGCTAGACTAGGAACCTAGCCTCTAAAAATTGGCCGTTTCAGCAATTTTCACGATATATATTGTGATGGAAAACATATACATTATTTTCATCATTTAAAAAAAAAACACATTTATTCCACATTTTGATACTAAAATGTCTTAATTATTAAAGGCAAATAAATCGTGACTATTTCATAATATACCATCATACCCTTGACAGCGGCATTTTGTAATTTCAACATTATTTTCAGGATGGCTAACAAAGTAGAAGTAATGTTGACAGCCGATTGACGATTAAGAGCTATGAATCCAAGAAAAGTCTTGTTGATTTCAAATTTATGAGAAGTCATAGTTTAAATTCACTTTAATGCTTGAATTTAAAGACTTTCAGGTTAATAAATCAATACATTTTCCTATAAAATACCAAACTATGCTAAAAGAATGCATGTTTTTCTTACATACAGTACAAAGTGAGTATTCAGTATTTGATACAGTAGCACATGGGGAAAATACTGAGTTGGCCGGATTTCAACTGCTACATCAACGCCATCTACTGAATCGCTGCCATTGCCAATTGAACTAACTCCAGTAGACAGTGCATGCACGTTTTCACAATTCCATTTCTAATGGAATCTAATGACCTTGGCTTTTAATCAAATTTCGTTTGTTGTGGTGGAATTAGGCTTCATTGCTAGAAAGAGATGTATTTTCATCCGGATTACCAGGATCCCACAATTATGCTATCTAAGGAGCCTCGACTTTCACAGGTCCCCCAAGGGCAAGGCCCCCAATGCGACTGCATTGACATTGCTACACCACTGAATCTATGCATATTAGGGGGGAAATTTACTAGATTGTTGCTCGCTATACCAGATTTTGTTTCACAATAAAGGGTTTTTGTTCTGTATATTTTACATATGGAAACAAACATTTTATTTTCGTTTGTTATAACCAATTCCAACTGTACTTTATCTATACTAATTAATGAAAATACTATCCTAAATAAAATAAGTATGTGTGGGGAAGTCCATGATTATAAAAGTGCTTAATCCATCTGAAAAGGACCTTAATCAAGACTTACCCACACCTCTCACAAAATCATTTAATACTTACAAGTTTTTAAAGTTCTTACTTGTGGGTAACCTTCACTAAATTATATCATTCGCATTTTAATAAATGCTCTATTGCAGTGTTTCACAAAGTGTGGTCCGTTAACGGCTTATCCCGTGATCTTCAGCGTTATCACCAAATTTCAGAAAAAAAATCAACTAGAAATTGCCAGATTAGCTACAGTTTAGGTTCGGGTGAGATTTACGGAATTTCTCATAAATATTGCTTGTCATAAATCTTACCTTTCGGTGTTTCGTGAAAGCTTTGAATCCTCTGAGTACATCCATGTTTTCTATATTGCTTATTATTATTTAATTAAATCAATGATGTCATTTTCATTAAAAATTTGATAAAATACGATCGTAGCTGACACTCTTTTCATCAAATAGCATTAGTCTAAAAATTATTTTGTTTCAGGTGAGTTTGGCAACCAACCCATGTTTTAAGAACATGGTCGGATATTTTAGAGATTTTTTTGCCAAAAGTTAGTGCTTTTTTAAAGTAAAAAACCCAAAAAGCTTAAAAAATTTACCACAAAACGAGTTAAAATTAACTACAAATTATATTTCAATGAATGAATAAGTCTCTCCTGCCGGGGCTCTTATATAGCCTACGTATATAAGCCTTCCAATAAATCACATAATTTGAGGTTACTTTGATTATGCCTTTGCTTTGGAGAGGTGGGGGGATCAGTATAATAGTGGCTAAGTAAGGCTTATGTGTAATCATAGTTGGCAACCTTAATTTCAGGTAATATGTGTGTGCAATGGGGAGGAATTCCCACTCTTGAGTGGTCATGATAAATAAAGGAATGCTTAAAGTGGTCCACGAGTGACCAAAGTTTGAAAAACACTGCTCTAGTGTATTAAGTGGCACAACAAAATAATGGTAAATATATAACACTATGATACTGAAGCATAACTTACCTCTTTTGTGGTTAAAATCCTGTAAAATTCATCAACTCGACATTTAAATATCTCTGTTGTACTAAATTCACCAGTTTTAAGCTTACTGGTGTTTTGTTTGTTGACTTTAGGCATAACAGTTTTAAGTTCTCCCTGTTGTATTTTATGTTTTGCAGTTTCAGTTTCATTGGTTTCAGTTTCAATATTAATTTTACTAGCTACTACACTATTCTTAACTTCAACCTTTTTCAACTTACACATTCCTACTTCACTAGTTTCCACTTTGCCAGCTTTGTGTTTGCTAGTTTCACTTTTCATATTTTCATTCTCTCTAATCTCAACTTTTCTAACTTTGTGTTCACCGACTTTAACTTTTGCAATGTCATGCCTACCGACTTTTGCAGTTCCATGTTCTTTGGATTCTATAGTTTCATTCTCACTGGTCTCCATTTTTGCAGTTCCATTTTCTTTAGACTCTACCTTTGCAGTTTTGTGTTTCTTGAACTCCAAGTTTTCATGTTTCTTAGACTCTGTCTTTAAAGTCTTGTGTTCTTTGAACTCTATATTTTCACGTTTTGTGGACTCCACTTTTACAGTTTCATCCTCATTAATCTTCATTCTTTTTATGGTTTCACATTTACTAGTCTCCATTTTTTCAGTTTCACATTCACTAGTCTCCATGTTTACTGTTTCATGTTTACTATTCTCCATTTTTACAGTTTTATGCTCCTTGAACTCCACATTTGCAGTTTTACCCTTCTTGGATTTCATATTTGCAGTTTCACATTCAATAGTCCAAATTTTTGCAGTTTCACGTTCTTTGGACTCTACATTTGCAGTTTCATGTTCCTTGGACTCCACATTTGCAGTTTCATTTTCCTTAGACTTTACATTTGCAGATTCATGTTCCTTGGACTCCACATTTGCAATTTCATGTTCCTTGGACTCTACATTTGCAGTTTCATGTTTCTTGGACTCTACATTTACAGTTTCATGTTCTTTGGACTCTACATTTCCAGCTTTGTTCCCAATAAGCTCTATTCTTGCAGTTTCGTGTTCCTCCTTGGGATTGATATTTAAAGTTTCACATTTAATAGTCTTTATTCTTGCAGTTTCACACTCATTGGCCTCAATTTTTACAGTTTCATGTTCCTCTTTGGGATTGATATTTGCAGTTTTATGTTCCTTGGACTTAACATTTGCAGTTTTATGGTCCTTAGACTCCACATTTACAGTTTCATGGTCCTTGGACTCAATATTTGCAGTTCTATGTTCAGCAATTTTAATTTTTGCAGTTTCAGATTGAATAGTCTTCATTTTTACAGTTTCACGTTCTCTGGACTCAACATTTGCAGTTTCATTTTCAATAGTCTCCATTTTTGCAGTTTCAGGTTGAATAGTCTTCATTTTTACAGTTTCACGTTCCCTGGACTCAACATTTGCAATTTCATTTTCAATAGTCTCCATTTTTGCAGTTTCATGTTCTTCCTTAGGTTCCATATTTACAGTTTCACATTCCATAGCCTCTATTTTTACAGTTTCACACTCACTAGACTCAACTTTTACAGTTTTATGTCCCTTGGACTCTATATTTGCAGTTTCACATTCCTCAGTCTTCATTTTTGTAGTTTCATGTTTCCTGAACTCTAACTTTACCGTTTCATTATCATTAGTGTCTAGTTTTACAGCTTTTTGTTCATTAGTGTTCGTTCTTGCAGTTTCATGTTCACTGGACTCTATCTTTAGAGTTTTATCTTTACTAGTCACTATTTTGGCAGTTTCGTGCAACTTAGGCTCGACATTTTCAGCTTCATGTTCACTAGTGTCCATTTTTACAGTTTCATACTCACTAGTTTCTATATTTACAGCTTCATGCTCACTAATCTCCATTTTTGCAGTTTTCCATTCACTGGTGTCTAGCTTCGCAGTTTCATTTCCAACTTTTTTTACTTTTGCAGTTTTTAGTTTACTGATTTCCTTCTTTACAGTTGCATGCTTGCTAGTTTCTAAATTTGTAATTTTATGCTTACCAGTTTCCAGTTTTGAAGTTTCATGCTCAGTAGTTTCTAAATTTGTAATTTCATGCTTACCAGTTTCCAGTTTTGGTGTTTCATGCTCAGTTGTTTCTACTTTAGGATTTTCATAGTCAGTAATTTCTAATTTCAAAGTTTCATGCTTATCAGTTTTCATTTTTGCAGTTTCATTATCCTCAATTTTCATTTTTGCAGTTTCAATGTCCTCAATTTTCATTTTTGCAGTTTCATGGTCTCCAATTTTTGCTTTTGTAGTTACAGGCTCAGCAGCTACCACTTTAGAAGTTTTGTGCTCATCAGTTTCTATTCTTGAAATTTTTTGTTGATCATTTTCTACTTTCGAAATTTCCTGGTGACTATTTTCTACTTTTGCAGCTTTTTGTTTGCTAATTTCCATTTTTGTAGTTCTCTGCTTGCCATTTTTTACTTTTCCTGTTTCCTGCTCATTGTTTTCTCTTTTTTCAATTTCCTGCTCATTGTTTTCCCCTTTTCCAATTTTCTGCTCATTGTTTTCCACTTTTCCAGCTTCCTGCTCATTATTTTCCACTTTTCCAGTTTCTTGTTCCTCCTTTCCCACTTTTCTAGTTTCCTGCTCACAGTTTTCTATTTTTCCAGTTTCCTGTTCACTGTTTTTTAGTTTTCCCATTTCCTGCTCATTGTTTTCCACTTTTCCAGCTTCCTGATTACCATTTCCTACTTTTCCAGTTTCTTGTTCACCATTTTCCACTTTTTCAGTTTCCTGCTTATTGTTTTCTACTTTTCCAGTTTCTTGTTTACTGTTTTCCACGTTTCCGATTTCTTGCTCACTGTTTTCCACATTTTCAATTTCTTGCTCACTGTTTTCCAGTTTTCCAGTTTCCTGCTTACTGTTCTCATCTTTTCCAATTCCTTGCCCACTGTTTTTCATTTTCCCAATTTCCTGCTCATCACTTTCCATTTTCTGCTCATCACTTTCCATTTCTGAAATTTCGTGCTCATTGGTTTCAGGCTTGTTGACCTCAAACCCTGCAATTTTACAGTCACTAGTCTTCACTTTTGCAATTTTATAGTTGTTGGTTTCAACTCTGACAATTTCATGATTACTAAGCTTAACTTCATCAGTTTTAGCATTTCCAAATACAGAATCACTAGCTTTACGTTTTCTTGTTTCAACTTTTAGAGCTTCCACTTTTCCAGTTTTTATTTCCTCTTTACTTGTTTTTTCATTCATTTCATTCTCATCCCTTTCATCTTCATCACTTTCAGATTCATCACTTTCATCTTCGTCTCTTTCATCTTCATCCTTTTCATCTTCATACCTTTCATCTTCATACCTTTCATCTTCGTACCTTCCACCTTCGTACCTTTCATCTTCGTACCTTTCATCTTCATACCTTTCATCTTCATACCTTTCATCTTCGTACCTTTCATCTTCATACCTTTCATCTTCATATCTTTCATCTTCATACCTTTCATCTTCATACCTTCCACCTTCATATCTTCCATCTTCGTCTCTTTCATCTTCATCCATTTCATCTTCATCTGCTTCGTTATCATTAGCCTCACGATAAACTTCACTCTGATTTGGTCCAATTTTACAAACTTTAATGTGCTCGTTACTTGAATTTGTACGTGCACAGCAATCTCTAACCTAAAATAAAATATGTTTGTTTAAATAGGTATAAGACATTTATTGTGAATAAAACAGTACTTTTGTTAGTTTTTCATTCACAAGCAATTCATATTCCAAGTTATAAACTTTATGTGACGTGCACTACCTTCAATCACACTTCAACTAGTTAGTTAATAGTGAAAAGTTATATAAGACATACTACAATGAGTTGCATGTAACTGCAAATTCATACACATAATAAAACCTTTGCACATATTAAAATACCAATAATATAATGATATATTAAATCCAAACACAGTAGAAAAAAATTACTAGCTTCACAAAGAACGAATACAATGTGTGGGATATGTGATATTATGTTGCGTTGGTGATTGTAATTTGATGTGTATGTGAAACCAGATAAATATTGAACTATTTATTATAGATGGTAATGGCATATGATAGGAGGTAGGAATGGGTGTCTGATCCTTTGATGGAGTAGATTAAGGAGATACGAGATGTCGACTTTACCTTAAAATTTGGTGATGTTTCTTGAATAATTGAAAGTATCAAATGCTAAGCTTTTAAGAAGTGTCGGGAATGGAAAATATCATGTTTGCTTCATTTAGCATTTAATTAAATTGCTTTTTATTTCACCATATTTAGTGCTCAGATCGTCATTAAAATTTATACATATTTAAAAATTTAAAACTTGAATGCAAACATTTCCCCCTCCCTCCCACCATACTGTTATACTTTTCCACTATCAAATTACATTATGCGCTTTCTTATACGTACACTCATACGTAACTTTACAGATTCTTTAATTCTGAAGCTATGTTTGGCACAGTATGATCCCATTTCTGTCCTCGCACCATAAAAATCAATCAACCAACCTTTAAATTCAAGCATCGGTATATTTTGGCACATGCTAAGGAAAATTTTTTGCATATTTTTTTTTATGTTCTTTCCTGATGGTGATTTGTGTAAAAGCTAAGGTCTATTCCAGAATAATTGAGCCAATATGGAAGTCAGACAAAAAAAAATGTAAGCTTAGAAACCATATATTTTATGGTACATTTAAGAAAAAAATGTATAATACATAATTTGCAGGCACAGCATGATACCTGCTGTCCTTGTACCATAAAAACACAATACATAAGTTATGAGAGGGAAAATTCCATACATACATAAAAATGAAAGAAACTACAAAAAGTCTGGACCTTTTGCAGGGCCAGATTAAGACCATAGTGAGCCCCCTTCCCTGTATTGCATGGACAAAATTCACTCCATCAGACTAAAAAATGTACTGAACATTTTAAAGTTTTACTAATTCTGATATTTTATACAGTAAGTGAATGAATGGTCTACTCGTAAACTTGCACTCTGCACGCTTTGGTTGTGGCAAACTTTTTAATAATGTCTGCTTAATTAGCTTTGCTTTTACAGTAAGGTCCAATGAAATGGATAACAACAAAATCACAAACTTCGTATAAAATGCTGGAGATAAAAATTTTGGTTTCACGTATTATTTCTCCCTCTCTCGTCGTATAAATTTTTATAATATGAATAGCTCATAATTGTCTTTTAATGCTTTTAAGACTTCAGAAGTAAAAATCTAATTCGGAAACAAAATGTTCCAAAAACATAAGGTTTTTTTTTTTTAGCATGATGGTTACCGTGGTGATCTCCCGTTTTCTTTGGACCCAAGATGTGTCCTGTGGATAATCCTGCCTTGACCTTTTGGCTAAAACTGTGTCCCAAAATGTAATACAGCCGTTCGTATGTATGTTACCAAAGACAAAAAATTATGCAAAGGAGCAAATGTATCATGACTGCAGGATTATTATCTGATGTGTATCACCAGTAAGGACAAAACTTAAGTTCATTAAGCAACATGTTTTCATATTTGAATTTTGTTAAGTAATCTGATATTTATTAGTCATGAGATGAGGCAAAAAGCTTAGTGTTAAAAAATTGACTATTATAAATCACTTTATAATTATGAATTTAGTCCAGCATTTAAGCTGCAGTCGCATTTTTCGCAAAATGCGACGAGTTGCTCGAAAATGCGAAGAAAAAATTATTGCCCATCGCGAAAATGCGACAGGCATTTTTAACCACAGTTTATTCTCTGAAAACAGGATTTCCCGATTCCAGAATATCCGTTTTGCACTTCAGCGATCTTTTCTTGTTCCTTTTTGTTTCCTCTTCAAAATTCTTAACAGCATCTGTCTGAAGACCCCATCCCCTTCTTTATTACTCAAGGAGGGAACTACAGTTGCAGTAAGGTGGGGGGGCAAGTTGACCATGCCAGGCATACGAAGATGCACACTCACACAGTTGTCTTCATTCAACCACCCCATCCCCTCGAAGTGGGGGGTTGCCCTTTTCTTGGCCAACTCAGGCTATCAGCTATCGATGTCACCCCATCTTACCCTGTGGACTAAAAGTACACTAAAAAGAATGACCTGGGTGGAAACGAGCAATTCTATGAAGGAGGTGTCAAAATATCTTAAGGTATTCTTCTGTGGAGCATCATTTCGAGATTTCCCAGATTGCTCAGGGTACTTATGGTTACTTCATTACTGGTTTAAGCTACGGTCGCTTTTTTTCGCAAAATGCAGTGAATTAATATAAAACACAAGAAAAACAATTTTGCCCATTGCAAAATAGCGACAGTTGTTTAATATCTTATCAAAAAAACTTAAAACTTTTTTAATAACTTTGTTTCATTGGTTTTTTAACCTTAAAGTATGTTTCTTACAGTAGCCCCCTTCTTCCTATATACTTTAGGACATGCAATGACAAATACCCATCAAATACCCACATGAATACACCACATTCAATCTCCATTTGTTGGTCATCTCTATCACAGAAATGAATGATAACTGGCTGTGGCAGCCAGGGCTTGAAATTAGCGGTCTGTTTTAATTTTGTTGTTTTGTTAATTTTGTGTTTAAATTTTGTTGTCAAATAAATAAATTAATTCACAAAAACATCGTTGTTTTATCTTATCATAATATACATAGGGCAGGGATCTTCAACCCATGGGCCGCAGGCCACATGCGGCCCGCCGAGATGTTTTTTGCAGCCCGCTGGCTTATGAAAATATACAAATTGTTTCATACTAAAATACACTCTTTGCTCCATGTGAATCTTAAGTTCATGTATTTTATTTTGTACACATTTTTACATTTAGTAATAAATATTTTAAAGCGCTAGAGAACTAAAGTAACATGCAGCCTTCCCTCAATCGTGTTTTACATTAATTTTCTTGCGTATATCGATATTAAATGTAGTTTTATTGATTTGCAGTGCAACAGTGATTTTAAAATAAAATTCAACTTACGACTCACTGAATTCTATTCTAAATAAATCGATAAGAACATCTTCCCAACCATCCGACTGCATGCTCTGAAAACGATATCACTATTCGTGAGAACTTACGTCTGCGAACAACTCTTTTCAAGATGAAGTTAGTAAAATCAAAAATTAGGACCAGAATAACCGACGTCCAGCTTAAAAACACTCTTAGGGTTGCAACGTCAAAAATAAGACCTGACAGGCTTGTTAAAAATAAACAGTGCTATAAATCTCACTAAAAGGTTTGATTTCGCTTTATATATTAACAACTAAAAGTATTGTGCTTTTTGCTTGCACACGCATTTTATATTTAATATACACTGTGTCCGTAAAGTCATGGTGCACTTTTGACCCGGTCACAGGAAATCAACGAAACAAGATAGAAATGTATAATATGTATATATATAACAATATATTATATATATATATATACCAGAACGGGGTTTGTTCAACAAACTGCCGGTATCCTTCAACTGCTTATCCCACCGATTAATGTTATTCCTTTGTGGTGGCGCTTCGTTGTACACGCGACGATATTCACATTGCACTTTGGTCACGGATTCGAATTTAGCAAACCACAGAACACACTGAACTTTCCTCTGTACCTTCCACATCTCGACTGGCGTGGGCGTGGGCTGATCCGCTGCTGCGCAGTTCGTGGTGTTGCGTCATCACCTGTGTGCGCACACGCTTGCACATCATACTACGGAAACTTGGAGAGTTTTCCTTTTATTTGGTGAAGAGTTCACGTATCTATCTTGTTTCGTTGATTTCCTGTGACCGGTCAAAAGTGCACCATGACTTTACGGACACAGTGTATGTATATTCGGTTCCAGCGGCAGACTCAGAATATATTTTCATGGGGGGGAGGGGCAATATAGAGATCTAAACAAAATGGCAGCAAAAGGAAATCCAGGGGAATCACTCCTATGCCCACTCCCCCAGATCTGCTTTGTTCAGTATTAATATTGCCGGTACAGTAGTGTGGCCAGTGAACCAAAAAGAATAAGCAAAATTGGCCCTTGGACTGAAAAAGGTTGAAGACCCCTGACATAGGGTAATCATAACCCCAACCCCTTCACCATCACGATCTTCTGTTGCATTTGAGGGGCCGGATCGACAAAATAGTATTTGTTCGTTATACCATAAAATTCCTTGTAAACGCCCCTTACATTTTCTGAGAATTTTAATTTCTTTCTTTTGGAAAGTGCGAATGTATAAGGCAAGACCAGATTTTAAAAAGTACATTTTTTTAAATGTTTCATTATAATTTGTAAAATGCCTGTTTTGTTTATCATTGTAAGTCATTATGCTATGTGTATGAACACACAGAGCATAATGCTATGCGAACAAAATAAATAATTTTGAAATTGCACCTAAGAAAAAATTGTCAACTGCCATTGACACCTAACTTTCTGATCCTAATTTCAAACCTTTGTGGCAGCGCACTTGAACTGGAATAACGTTGATGACTTTTAACTTATACTGTGTATTTCTTTTTTTCATAAATATGTTAATGTTTTCTAAAATAACTAGTCCTTTATATTTCAAAGCATTGTTGATATAAATAATTTTATTGATACGATTTTTCGAGCAACGAAAGCAACTAATATTTTTTAGCATTTTGCTACAACTTTTTTTCCCATTTTAGCATTTTTGCGACAGCATGTTTTGAGCCAGCTTGAACTCTAATTTAGTCTTAATTATCATTAATTATATGAATAACTAAATTACTAAAATCACTAATTATATAAACAATACTAAAAAATATGAGATTTTTTGTAAAGCACTGAATTTAAATAATTACATGATGTATGTGGATTAAAACACAAATGTTCATATTATATAAATTATACTAATAGACTCAGAATAAAGAAAAAAAAGTGTGAAACTTAACAATATACCTTTTAAAATAGCCTTTTTCTCATCTTTCAGGTTAAAAATTCATCAATTACATTATCATAATCAAAATCGGAGGTTATGTCATTTTCAAAACAAGAATTGTCAATACAAAAAGCTGTTCTTGACTTAGTGTTGTTCGTAAAGGAGATTTTAAATCTTTTAAATAAAAGTTCAATTTGAGTTTTTTTTAACAAGCAAATTGGCTATCTAGAGTTTAGTAGACATTAATGACATTCATATCCATTAATATCTGTGAAACCGATTTTGCATTTGGAAACATCCTCATTCAAAAAAAAAAATTTTTTTTTAACAATATTTGCTTTGTAGCATTCATGTCTTCTTCACATTCCTTTGATTTTTCTTCATATGTATATGTTATTGGTCAGTTTCAATGACATTATCATCACCTCTTTTGAATGTGAATTCTGTATTTCATAGTTGGTTATGCTTTTATAATACAAGGACAGCAAAGGTCATTTTGTACCAAATAAGGGGTGAAGTTATATACATATGGTTTGTGTAAGAGGTAATTTAAAATTTTATACAAAGGTAAACATTACTTCATGGAAATTTTCTAAATCAATATTTTGAAATACAAGAGTTCTTCCGACAGCTGAGAGTTTTTGAATAACATCATTCACAGGATTTTTGAAGCCATGGAGATAATCTACATGTTGGAAAAAGAGTAATTTTCTTTTCATCATTTGCATCTAAGGCACATGCCCAAAGTTGTAATATTGAAGTACTGTTATGATAATAAGCCTTCGTTTGTTGGTTGGTTGTGTGTTTATGGTGTAAAGCTTTCGTTTTTAAAACACCGATCAAAATGACGGTTGCTTTATCAGCCCTGTCACAGAGTTCTTCAATTATAGTTTAATCAATGTCATTAGTTTGCTGTTTTAACTTCTATAATAAAATGCTCCTGGACTAAACTGAACACTCTTTTCCAACATTAAACATTTACATAAAGGATTCTTCCAAACTGCTGTCACATAAAATAAAATAATAATAAAAAATAAACAAACATATATACAATTTTTGACTGCACAAATAAAGGGAAGATCACAATAAATCAGGAGTTAAAACTTGCATTATGATTGGAGACAGCTGTATATACAGTAGTCTATTGTATGCATATAATCATAAACATTTTTTTTTGCCACTGTACACTGAACACTTTACTCATAAGAGTTTCTCACTTATTCCCAAATTTAGTGAAAACTTAATGTTATACTTAATTTAGTGTTTTTAGCAAAAGAAAAGTTTTAAATGCAAAGGGTTAAGCATTCATTTTTCATACTTCACCAATATATCTGAAAGCATTTGCACCAATCTTGGAACTTTTAAAATGGTACATACAGTAGGACTTCAATATATCAAAAATTGCAATGTATCTAAGTTTTTGTAAATCCTCATTGTTATTACATAGAAAAATTGTTTCTATGTATCTAAAAAATTTATTTGTTTGTGGTTTTATGGCTCAAGGACTACAATGGTCATGCTGCACCAGACCTACTTTTTTTTTCGAGGAATCTGAACATCTTAAGGCCTTGGAAACCAACCCCGGACTACAGTGAGCTGTGCGATCTTTATGAGATTTCTGAGTAAGCGTTCTTTGCACCATCGGCAGTTGAACCCAAGTTAACGGCACATGCGTTGCCACACTGCATCACCGCAAGGCCGTATTTAAAAAATTTCTACATATCACATTATCACATTGCTGTAAAAGAAATTGAGATTTTTCACTCATTAAATGTTCTAAAAGGTGGGGGGGGACGTTTTCCTGGGAAGGCAGTTTGATGGGATACTACACTAGATAGATTGCAATTTTAAAAAACAAAGTCTGCAGCCTTTCAAAATTTTGTGCCCCAAACATTTAGCATTTATCTGACATGCCCACCTATAAACCAGACTTTTCCCCAATAAACCAGAATATACTATTTGTTATATTAAAAAAAAAATGAAGTTTATTATTTACAATTTGGAATGAAATATAATTGAATACTTTTGTTAAATTATAAAAGATGTTCATTTTGATTACTTCATTATTTGGAATGCTCATGTGATGCCTCGTTATATGGGGTTCCAATGGTCTCACTCCATGAGGTTCCAATGGTCTCGCTCCATGAGGTTCCAATGGTCTCGCTCCATGAGGTTCCAATGGTCTCGCTCCATGAGGTTCCAATGGTCTCACTCCATGAGGTTCCAATGGTCTCACTCCATGAGGTTCCGATGGTCTCACTCCATGAGGTTCCAATGGTCTCATTCCATGAGGTTCCAATGGTCTCACTCCATGAGGTTCCAATGGTCGCACTCCATGAGGTTCCAATGGTCGCACTCCATGAGGTTCCAATGGCCTCATTCCATGATGTTGCAACTGTCTCGTTCCATGGCGTTGAAAATGCCTTACTGCATGCTGTTGCTCATGTTCTGTTGCATAATTCTGCACATGTCCTGTTGTGTGATGTTGCACATGTCCTGTTGTGTGATGTTGCACATGCCTAGGTGCATGATGTTGCGAACTGCCTGTTGGATAATGTTGTGCATGCCCTGATGGATAATGTTGCACATGCCCTGTTGGATAATGTTGCACATTCCCTGTTGGATAATGTTGCATATGTCCTGTTGGATAATGTTGTAATTGTCTTGTTGTATTGGGTTGCACTGGCACTGAGACATGGGGTTGCAACTGCATTGGATGTGGCTGTAACTGCAATGGATGTGGCTGTAACTGCATTGTTGGTTGCCGTTGCAACTGCATTGTTGCTTGAGATTGCAAATGCATTGTTGCTTGAGTTTGTAATTGCATTGTTCCTTGAGACTGCAATTGCATTGTTGCTTGAGGTTGCAACTGCATTGTTGTTTGAGGTTGCAATTGCATTGTCGCCTGAGTTTGCAATTGCATTGTTGCTTGGGGTTGCAATTGCATTGATGTTTGAGGTTGCAATTGCATTGTTACTTGAGATTGCAATTGCATTGTTGCTTGAGGTTGTAATGGCATTGATGACTGAGGTTGCAATTGCATTGTTGCTTCAGATTGCAATTGTACAGTTGCTTGAGGTTGAAATTGCCTTGTTACTTGAGGTTGCACTTGCCTGGTTGCTTGAGGTTGCACTTGCCTAGTTGCTTGAGGCTGTACTTGCCTAGTTGAATGAGGTTGTACTTGCCTTGTTGCAATTGGCGGGTGACAATTATTTATTGGAGGAATGCACTGTTTTGCAAACTCTGTAAGATAAATATATTGATAAAAAAAATTCTTGAAATACATATATTACATAATATCGATGAATATAAATTTTACATATTTTGAAAAGCTAAATATCAAAATATCTTGCATATCATTGAGCAAAAACTTAAATAAGTCAGAAAAAAATATAGTCTATGAATGGTTTAAAAATTCACAGTAATGAATGTACAGTTGCTTACTTGCCATCTTCTATGAATTTTATGGATATATTTTAATCTTTTTATGATATCATGGATGCCATAATATAGTTAGTTATTTGAATTTTCATGCTGAAAGGACAATGAAGGTCATGCTGTGCCAAACAAGATGTATAAGATTTATAAATTTACTTATCAAAGATTTATATGTGTGTTATATAATATTTGTTGTATATTATAAAGGTTTTATTTATTTATGCAAGATTTATATATAAATATATAATAAGAAATATGAGAATTATACAGGTAACGCATAAAATATGTGAAAAGGCATTCAATATAATCAGATAACTTTGTAAATACAGTCCGTTCCAAAAATTTAGAGACAACCATTAAAATGCATTTTTTCTAATTAAAAAAAAAAAAAAAAAAAAATGGCCATGAAGATTTATTACAAAACACATGCGACTGATGTAACTAAAAAACAAATGATATTGCAACTTGCATCACAGTTATATGAGGAAAAATGAAAATGGGGCTTTCTAAAAGTATATAGAATAAACAGAACTTCTGAAATTTAAATGAGCATTTATTTCTCAGAACCTTGTAAATTTCTCATTGTTTTGTAGAACTTTGTATATATAACTTTTCATGGAGAGTACTAAAGTCTGCAGCATTAAAGGATCTAAATTATACCATACAAGTATGATTCCAGTCTGCAAGTCAGTTAAGGATGAATATTGCTACTCATTGGCAAAAACTTAAGTTAGAATGGCTCACACATTCTCGATTGGGTTCAAGTCCAGATTGATTGGGGGTCAGTCCAGAATGGAAACATTTTTCCGTTTAGATAATCTTTCGTGGCATGATAAGTATAGATGGAGGCATTTATCCTGTTGAAACACCCAGTTTGGATCCCCTAAAATTTCACCGAATGGCATCAAATGAAACTATAGTGCTTTAATATACTTTAGGTTTTATATACCATATAGAATTGCTAAAGAAATTTGACTATTATATGAAAAGGCCACCCATACCATCTGAGATGCACCACCTTGTTGTCTGCTGAAAAATGCTCTGGGCTCATTCCTCAAATCACACCAATAGCTTTCATATCCATCCAGATTCTACTTTTTTCTGTCACTTAACAGCATACTGAGCCATTTGTCGCCCTACAACATGTGCCTATAAGCCCACTTCAACCACTTTTCTTGGTGAAGTTTTGTGAGTGGAGATTTTCAAACCATTTTTTTGTAAACCATGTACTTAATTTCTTTAACGTGTCTGTGCACAGTATTCTTGGATATTTTTATTTAAGAAGCCATGGTTATTTAACGTACAGACATTTTTTGAGAAGAAGACATTCTCTGTATTCATCAGTCATCATGAGAACTTGTCGCATGTGGCCTTCCTGAATGAGGTTTTGGTGTATGTGGTTCCCCACAAACTAGAACTCAATATATCATGCTTTTACAATGATTTAGTAGTTTAGAAACTTTATTTATAGGCTTACCTTGAAACCTCAAGTGGAATATTTTGACAACCTCCTCAATAGATAGATGTGAAGCTTTCGGCATTTTTTGCTGGCAAAATAGACTGTTTGAGCTTAAGATAACCTGTTCATACATCACAAACCTAGCGTCACTGACTTTGCATTTCAAATTTGCATAAACTTGAACTTTTCCATAAACTTTTGGGACACTCAGATTTTAAACATTTTGAGATATGAATTTCAGTTTCAATTTTTTTCCGAAAATTAGAATTAGTATTCCTTCGTAATCGGATTTAACATCATTCTTGAAAGTTAGAATAAAACCCATAACGTAATAAAAAAATTATTCACAACGAAATAAGTCTGTAGACTTTTGGGATGGACTGTATCAACATCATGCTACGATAAAACTGGTATTAGGATCAAAATAATCACATGGAATATACCTAAGATTAATGTCATTTTGTCTAAAAGCAAACTAATATGGCCAATCAAAATTTTTGGAAACACAAAACATGTAAAACATTCATTACAGGTATCACACACAGGTGTGCTGTCTTCCATCAAAAGATGAAGATAAGAGAAGCATGCATGTTCTATGTGGAGTCTAGTAAGAATAATTTCTCTCTCCTTGTTTATTATTTGAGTTTTATGGCACAAGGACAGCAAAGGTAATGTTGTGCTTAGACCTACAGTTTTCCAAGGATTCCAAACCTCTCATGGCCTAGGGAACTTACCTACATACTAGAGTCAGCAGATAGCAGGGGTCATAGTCACAACTTAAAAAAATATAGGACATTTATGAAAAAAATATAGGACGTATCAGTAGCACCAAAAACAAAACAAAAAAACAGGAGGGGGGTAAATTTCTTGACCTTTTGATTTTTCTTGTGAAAAACGTCTTTTGCGAGACGGGTTTAAAACCAGCAACCCTCATCCGCTGTCTATGTCAGTTTGACATGTGTAGTATGGCAGATATTCAATTCTCACTACACAATACACACGTTATTATACCAAATGATAGGCGTAAGTTCAAATGTGAACCTGTGCCAGTGAATTAAAGGGCAACAAACATATTCAACTGTTAATAATATACAGTAAATGCAAAAAAAGCAAGAAGAAAGAAAAACGAGAATTATACTACTAAATAAGGTGTAGATGAAAAATAAGACATGGTCACCCAAGTAGCAAAAGGACTGAATGAAACCTTCAGATAGTTATGTTAACAATTTATATCACATGTGGTACAATTTTTGCAATCATAATTCGTCCATCCAACTAGAAGTCGGTACCATAACGTTAACCAAACTTTAGATGTTTTAGAAACAGTCATTCATGTGATCATTTCAAAACCATAATGTTAGATAAAGTTCCCTAAAAGGATTTATTGTTCTATACTGGCTACTTCATAGCCCTCTTTATCTGTGAGAACAATGTAGTTTCTGCATGCTTCAATTCGTCTGTATTTGTTATGAGTTGTTTACGCCCCGACTCTAGCAAGGCCTGTGCAGCTGACATTTTTTTCATATCCGTTCTTTTAGTACCTTTTGAAAGTCTTTCATTAGCTTCCCGAATCAGTGAATGACTTGTTTTGATTAATTCCTGTAGCCTTTTAATTTTTTTCTCAAGTATTTCAACATCCAAAGGATGATTTCTTTTCGTTTTTTTTTTAGCTGAAAGTTTCTTCTTACGCTCTTCCAAATAGTTTCTGTACTTACTATGTGCTTCTTGGAAAAACTTCAGGAACAGCGGGATAATAGGTATGTCACAAATGTCATTCTTTACTTTTACTGCAACCTGCACAGTTTGAAGATCATTCACTTATAATTCATTTAACAGTGGACGATTTGAGTTAAGAAAGAGTCTGTTAAGCGAAACCCTTCTCTCCTTCCCATGGGAAAGTGCCAGTGCCGCTTTGACTAAACGAGAAAGTAGAAGGTATTTCTCCCCAAGATGATTATTCTTTTGCTGGACATCAGACCAATAAACATCTATTCTTGTTACAGGGGTGGAATTTTTGTTTGAGGCTTCCTCATAATCTTGAATTTGATTCTTCAAACAGATCATCTACATTATCAATTCTATTTTCCTTTGTTTCAGTTGTCAGGGCATATTCATTCACTTGTTCAATCGTGTATAATTGCCACTCATCAGAAAGCTTATCTATATTATTCTCCTGAAAAACAAGTAGCATTTCCTTAGCCACTCTTGCTATGTACTTCAAAGACATTGGTTCCATCTTAAATAACGGATGAAGGCATTGGATATTTTCCAGTAACTTGTCGCTCAGAGGAACTTTATCAAGTTAATATTCAATGATTGTCATAATAAAATGTTTTGCCTCATGGAAAAATAGTTTTAATTCTTTTTCCTTCAGTCTTAAAGCTTCATTCCTGGCAAGAATTCCAACATCAATTTCAGTTGTTGGAAGAATATTTTCCAGGTTATTGAAATCAAAGTTCTTTAAGTTCCTTCCAAACATATTTCCCAACAGATCTGGTTTAACAATTCTTGAACCAAGGCTTCGAGTAACACAGCAGATCTCATCATTATAGAATATGTATCAAGGGTTCTTCTCGTTGCATTAAAAGAAGAAATTTATCAAAAGTCTCATCCACTGACTTCCGGAAAAGCACGTGGGCTAAAGTTGTTGGATCCTTCAGGTGAGATCTAATACTTAGATAAAGTTTAGACTTGCCCTAATTCTTGCTGTTTTTGAGGATGTACTCAAGGAAATACTCCTCTAAGGCAGACCATTGCTTTGTTATTACTGAAATAACAGGGACCATAGAAAACCAGCTATTGTTAACAAAACTCAACATGTGTTTCTACTCCATTTCAAGGTTATTCTGAATATTGTGAAAATCCTCACTTCTGGCTGGATACTTATGTACGGCATCCAAAAAGTCTTCGATCTCCCAATGACTTAAGCACTGAGTTATGCCATTCCTAAAAGAATTATGCAAGATTTGCAAATTGCATATACCAATATTAATTAAACCTGGCAAACCCTCGCTTTTGAGAATAGAATGAATATCCTTCAGACGTTTCACATTCACTGGAGGCCCATCTGAACCAATCGCAAGTAATCATCTATTAAGAGGCAAGTGATCTTTTGATAGGGATAACAGTATCTTTTCCTTAAGTATATCAGCAGTTGCATGACCAAGCTCAAAGCAACACAAGAAGTGACATACAACCTTCTCCTGATCACTATCCCAGTATCGAATGTGAATGTCTGTTTCTTTCCAGCTTCAGTTGTTGCCTCATCAAATGATATGATAAAATAAGTGTTACTTTTCTTAACAGAGCTAATCAACCAATTATGAAAATATGGTCCAAGTCCGTGTGCAATTTCATATGAAACCTCAGTTTGTCCTAGCGTAAATGGCTTAGAAATTTTGCTGTCTAGAAACATTTTACAAAACACATTTTTCTAATTTTTACAAGAATTGAATGGGTAACCAGCTTCAACAATTTTCATTGTCCATAAACATTCTGCATTAGATACTCTATCAGCATCATTCACATTCCAGTGTTTCAAAGTTTCAGCACTAGATACAAAATTTGAAGACTTCTGTCCAGATGATGAAACCGACACTGTGAATTTTGTTTGATCTTTGGACAAAGCAGTTGTCACCAAAATCTTGTGTTTTGACGTATTTGCATGTTGTAGTACTTGTTATATTCCTGAATTTCTACCCATGAAAGTATTTTTACATATGAAACAACATGCCATAAAGTCAGTATGCTTTTCACACCACAATTAAATTAAATGTTTATTTCCATTCTTTTCACTCAGCCAGTTCTCTGGAAACCGTGTATAACGAGGCATGTTTATACTTATACATCAATTTTACTTCATACATCAAATTCACACCTTAATCTGAAAACGTTAAAAAAGTACCACAGTTGATAATCTTAAAAGTCAACAGTCCAATCTGAAAGAAAATTGGTCATTGATAGAAGAGAAATCAGCCATTGCACTAACGAGCAATGTTACGTTCCTCGCAACAATGACAGAGGAGGAGTGAAAGTATTTATTTATTTAGTATCCTAGGAAGTTGAAAAAAGTTTTACAATTACATCTTCAAGTAGCCAATAAAATGGCCACTTAAACATTTGCGAGCACAGCAAGCTGAAAATGGAAACTGTATACTCCATATTGAGGATCAAAACTTGGAATAAAGATAACCTATGATACTTAACTTTTTATACCGGAAAAAAAAAAGGACAGTACCTAAAAATGCAGGAAATACAGGACAATATAGGACGTTCCAAAAATATAGGAAATATAGGACAAGTGGGACCCCTCAGTTAGTTTAGGTAAGCATTTTTTTGGTACTGTTAGGAGTTGAATCCGGGATAATGGCGTGACAAACAAACACGTAACCACTGTAAGGCTTCCTTGGTTTTTCCTATTGCTAGAATGCCAAAATTTAATATGAGGTTTAACAAGGTGTAATTTGAATGATCAAATACTTGCAAAGAAAGAAAAATCATTATTTTCTTTAGTTGGTTGGTTGGTTGCATTTTTATGGCACAAGGACAGCAAAGGTCATTCTGTGCCAACCAAAGTGAGTGTACATACGGTTGAAACTGAATATAAATAAAAACTATGATGAATAAGGCATTAAAGTACAATAAAACGAAACACTACGGTAAAATCAGATGAGATGAGAAAAGCCAATATGGGATAAAAAGTTAAAAATTGGTTCATGATTAAAAGAATTGCATAAAATGTCATGAAGAGTAAAATTATTTTGATTAAAATCTTATGACCGTTCCTGGTTAAAATTTATACAAGTGGTTAAAATGTGTAAATCATTTAATGGTTCACCACATGTGGCACACATCGGGGCATCTTCTCCCTTTAAAAGACGTTGATGAGTGAAGCATGTGTGGCCAACGCCAAGTCTAGACAAAGAGCCCTCTCTTCGATGGTCACTCCTGTAGCTAGACTGTCCCATTTCAATTTTTGGTTTGATGAGGTGTAATTTATTAAAAACCTGCTCATCCCATTCCAACTGCTATTTTCTTTACAGATGGGATGAGATATGAGTGTTACAATCTTGAAATGGAATAGATGGATTATCAGGTTCTGCAGTTGCTGGTTTTGCAGCATTATTTCCTTTGCGAGTGTTTGATCATCTATTTAATACAACTAAATCATCAGCTGATAAGAATTACTCAAATTAAAGGTGTAGTTTGTTAAGAATTTCTTCATCTCATTCTGATTTTCATTTTTTGTATAAAAAGGATGAAATACAGAACTAAAACCAATAAAATGAACATATTTTCTAGTTCTATTGTTGTGAATTTAGCAGCAACAACAGCCTGTTGATTCCCAGCAATTCTGAAACATAACATACGATTGTCTTGAGGTAACCCCATAACCAAAAGTCACATAGAATAATAATATCGGAGCAGAAAGGTAGTCAACTTTGTCACCGGTTGGAATGTGACCAGTGACAAAAAATTTTACTCGTTATGGTAAACCCTGGTTAATAGAATCTTTTTGTAGCTGGGTTGCCATATAATTGAAAAAGGGGTGACTATATATAATCACTTTCTTATGTCATGTCGCAGAAGTTAATGTACTGGTCATGCATGCTTTGTTCTTTTTTTTTTTTTTTTATGGTGCAAGGACAACAAAGGTCATGCTGTACCAGGACCTACAGTTTTCCTAGAAATCTGAACTTCTCATGACCTAATAAATCAACCCCACAGACTACAGTCAGTAGTTAGTTGATAGGCCTTTTTTGGGGGTGGGGGACACATCAATTGAGAGTGGAACCCAAAATAACGTCATGCTAAGTGAATGTGTTACCACTGCAACACCACAAAGCCAAAGAAAAAAGAGGGTGTTTAACTAAGGTACATGCAAATTCCTTACTTCCTGGAATAAAACAGTGGCATTATTCACCTATCGGTGGGGTACTTTTTTTTGGCACAACCTTTCTTCTTAGGGACATCTTGAATAGTCTAACAACCAAATTTGGGAACACACACATTTAGATCATTAGATCAAGGAGTACATTTTTGAAACATTTCCATACAAACTGTAAGCTCAACATTCAGATATGCCACCAAAATGAAAGGGAAAAAATGTATGAACCACATGTGTGTACATTCATGAATAAATATAATCCATTAAATATGTTTAGAACATATGGCTGATTAATAAGGAATATATGTTTCAT
>QLNU02015360.1:63921689-63932037 GCA_006491805.2 Dysdera silvatica
ATAATGTACCAGGATCTTCAGTTTTCCAAAGAATCTAAATCTTGTTTACCTAGAAAATTACACTGTGGGCTGTGGATCCATAGAATTAACTCACAAATATTAGGTATCCATCAGAATCAAATCTGGATTATTTGCAGTTAACAACATACATTGCCACAGTAGAGAAGTTCAATAAATAAATTCCTTATAGGATATGTAAACGTTTTCAGTGTTCTCCCAAATTTATATACTTATTTTAACATGAGTTTTAAGTTACAAATTTAACATTTTCACTATAAAAAACAGCACAGAATAAAAATTATAAGAATTGCATATTCACAAAGGAAAACATCATCATTTAAGGAGAAGCATGACCTATCTCATTTTTTGACTAAAATGAGTTACACAAAGCACCGGATTTGCATTTTCCCTCCAGTCATCCCTATTTCCTTAGTTAGGATGTAGTTCCACTTGGCTGTGCACAATTTGTTAAAAAAATTTGAAAAAGTAGAAACTTTTTTCTGTTAAAATGATTAAAAATCGGTTTTTTTTAATACCCTGTAAAGTTCTAAAAAATTAGATAGGTCATGTTGCTTCTTACGTGACGATATATCCTATTGAATACAGGGTTGCATCAATTTTTCCCGACCCAAAAAACCTTGGGCGAGTTTTTTTTAAAAAAAACCCACTTATAAAACCAAAAAAACCTGCTTCACCAATACTGTGTGAAAAATTATTACAAGTATGTGCAAATTCATTTAGGGCATGCTGACAGTATCCCAAACTATATCACTACAATTCACCATAATGCACAAATTAACAGGGAATCTTCGAACTTGATAAACCAGCTGAAAAGTCAGCTGTCTATACACCCTTCAATCAGATGATACGAATTTATCCTATGCCGTAGAATTATATCTTCACTTAGCATAAAGTTCAGAATTGGAACTTTATGAGGAGATTGTATTTAAAAGAATGCATCAAGCTATTCAACCATTACATTATTTAGCAAATATAATGAACCCTAAATATAGAAGGAAGAGACTGTCTACTTCCCAAGAAGATGTAGCAGAAAAATGGTTAATCGAAAAATACCCATATGTGTATATTTGCCATACATACGGTCATGCTTAAAGTTCCACTTTCAAATGGCCATAAAATAAAAACTACTAGACCAAATATTATCAAACTTGGTAATGGCTCATAGGAGGTCATGGAATTTTATTTTCCTCAAAAAAAAAATGTTAAAAAATCACCACCAGCGAGAATGGCGCTGTATACAATATTGTTAAACGAAATAAGACGTGAAGACATTGGTTTAAAACGTTTTTAATCGTTTCTAAAATGATTAAAAGCTTTTGGCTATGGGGTAACCTCAAAGCCATTGTTCATGGTGATAACATAAACAATTTGGCGGAATTGAAAGATGCGATACACCGACATGTCCGCAACATTCCTCCTGATATGCTAAGAGCTGCTGTTGAGAACGCAGTAATGCGATTTAACTTGCTTTCAGAAAATGGTGGACGCCACATTCAACATGCTTTGTAACACGTTTTAGAAACGATTAAAAACGTTTTAAAACGATGTCTTCATGTCTTATTTCGTTTAACAATATTGCATACAGTGCCATTCCCTCTCTCTCTTTTTTTTTTTGCAGAAAATAAAATCCCATGACCTCCTGTAAGCTATTACCAAGTTTGGTAACATTTGGTCCAGTAGTTTTCATTTTATGGCCATTTCAAAGTGGAACTTTAATTATAATGATCCTGTATAATCACATATGTGGAATATTACCCTCCAATGTTTTCTGGGCATGTGAAGATGTTCCCAAATGTGAAGTGGTGGAACATTATGATAATAAGAACAGAAAAAGGAAACGATCTCTCGAGTGACTTTTGCAAATTCAATTCAAACTTACTGTCATGTCCTGCAAATTCTAATGCTATAGAGTGAATTTTTTAAACTTTTGATATAGTATGGTCAATGCTCCATAACCATCTGATGCAGACAAAGCAGTAAAGCTGGCCAATATTTATAAATCTCTGCAGTGTTATCACTGATATTGATAAATGAATTCCATATCTAACGCTTTATAATAATGAAGTTTAATATTTTTAATTTCAATGAACCTATATTTTCTTACCGATGTAGTTTTCTATTAATAATATAAAAAATAAGTTCAATAATGATTATTTTTATGGTATTTACTGGTTATTTTTATGCTTCTATAGTAAGCATATTATATCTCAATCCAATAGGGGTGTACAGTAGTCAATACTAGGGTTGTCCCAATTTTGCCTGACTCAAAAAACCCACTTGGGTTTAAAAAAATGCCTCCAGTATTGAGTAAATGGATTTCTAACCATGATCTTGAATTCTGTATGCTCCTATTTTATTGATATGTTATATTGCTACTATAGATGCATGTACAAAATTAGTCAATTATTGTTGACCTTATTTTTATATTAATAAAAAAATATAGTCATTAAAATTAAAAACATTGTAGGATCTTACGATTATAGAACTCTGCAAAATAAAATAAAGAATTCATTTATTGATATCCTCGTTATCGCTCTGCAAAAATTTATAAACCTCGACATGCCGCCTGCCACCTCAAGCTTTACATTATATTAGCGTTCTCCGTTGTTTTACCTTGCCAAATACTGCAATATTCTCAAATAAAGTCTAAACTTATTCCACTTAATAAACATCATCCAACGACAGCTAAATATATGTTGTCCCATCATGTAAACATCATTACATATTGTAACTCTCACATCACTGAAGATAGTAGTAACACTGAAATAATGCAACCTTTTGAATAAAACCTAGGATTTTTGAAAAACCCAGCCCAAGTGGACTTTTTTGGATTTAAATGTGTATTTTAAGGATTTATTATTAAAAACAGTTACTTGGGTTGCTAAAACCTTTGCATAAATAAATGAAAAATAATATAGCTTATCCTATAGACCCAGTATCTTTATTCTAAAAAGTATAAAAAGTAACTCTTAATCTAAAAGATGTTAATATCCTTCATAAATAATTGGTGTTAACTCTGATAATCTGCTGTATACTTTGTTGTATATAACTTTCTTTTCCATTTCATAAAAATATGGATAATATGTACAAGTATTATTACAAATACTTATTTTACAGAATATTTATGCATACATATTGAAAAAAAAAACTTTTTGAAAATTTTTTTTCTTTTTCTTTTTTGTGTTAAGTTGGCAGGTATGTGATGGATATAAAATGACTTTATCGTAATTATACTGGTTTTTTTCTTTGTCATTTTCTATTACGTATACATAGAAGGTACTGGGGGTGTATAGAATATGCTACATTACTATTATTCATTTGCATAAAGCTTTGAAAACAACCCAAGTAATTATTTTAATAGAACCTAATTTTGCCAAAAAAAAAACCCGTTTTTATCCAATAAAACCCATTTCAACCTGTCCGGGTTGGGTTAAAAAAAAAAAAGGTTTTATTCAACTCTGATTGTATAACATCTTACAGATTTTTAGATTATAAGGGGATATGTAAAGAAAATAAAAAATTGTAAATATATTAGTTCATATGCAATACCAATCACATAACCATGATTTTTTAAGTTCTAATGAGATGTTTGAGTTTTAAGGCACAAGGACAACAAGGGTCATGCTGCACCAGGACCTATAGTTTTCTGAGGGATCCAAAGCTCTTAAATCTTACGGTTACCAGTTAGTAAGTGTTCTTATTTTGGTGCAATTGAGAGTCGAACTCAAAATAACTGCAAGCTAGGCGAGCATGTTATCACCGCAAAGCCTAATTTCTAATGAGAAATTTTAATAACCCTGCAATGGTATGGGCAAAAAAACACTTTAGGTACTAAAGAGCAATCTTTGAATTCAACAGTTCAGAAAAATAATCATGAAATTTTTAGACTATGAACACACGCCTTGTATTTGTGGAAACAAAAAATTATTCATAAATGCACAATGGTTAAACCTAAATTTGGGGAAAATTTGAAAACATGACCGTTTCTCAAACTCAGCACCAATTTCATTGGGTTGAGTTAGAGCTTCTGTTTTTAAAAGTGTGCACAGTAGTTTGTAGCTAAATTTAACATTTAATCATTCAGTAAAAAAACAAAAATTCATTGCTAAGAAATTTAAATGATCAATTTTACCTTCTGTAAGACTTATTAAGTAATGTGCCAATTGCACCTTTATTGTCTTGGTACCCTTTCCTCGCATAAATCCTCCTACAATTTCAGCAGCAGCCCCAGGTATATGTTCAATGCGCACCTGTAAATAAAAATTTTCTATTAAAGAAATTTACACTAATTCTGTAATAAAATTCAAAATATTGTGGCACAGTTCGTTTACAATTACATCTTCATAAACCAATCTAATTCCAAGATGCACATCTGATCTTAAGCTATGTATATAATGATGTTGAATACAACCAAGAATCTTACAAAAGAATACACTGATTGATCAGGGCTTAGCATAATGAGTAAAGTTTTTGCCACTGGTCTGAATGCCAAAGAAAAAGAAAATAAAAATAAAAACAAATACAGTAGGAAAGTGAAATGGGAATAAGAATAGTAAAAGTAAAGAAAGGAGGAAAATAGAGTAGAAGATCTTACGAAAACGAAGGCAAATAAAAAAAAAAAAAGCTAAAACAAGGAAAAATAAATGGAAAGGTAATAAAAGTAAGTAACACTTACAAACGACATTGTGGAAAGAATTTTCTTATAAGCTAATTCTTTCTGCAATGTTTCAAGCGAAGTGTTGAGAAAATGAGAATATCCTATATATTTATGAATATTATTTTTCTTGATTAAAAGGTCAAAATTCTTAAAATAAATGCATACATTTTATGCATCAATAATTGTATTGCACCTACGGCCAGACAAAACTGGTGCACACAGAAGAGAACAAACGTAAGGCCATTTTATTACAGAGTTTATAAACTCTGAAATGTGGATGTTGAGTTGATACACTTATTACATCCAGAAGTATGACTTGAAACAGGCCATAAAATTAAGAACATAGAATGAAATAGTGCAGGCTTTGGAGTTCTGGTTTGGGGTATGGGACAGGGGAAGGGAAAAGAAGGCAAAGGCACCGTGCAAATTTTTTCTAATTATAATTAAACACATCTTTAAAAAAATCCTAAGAGTTTCTATACTAGAAGGGAATAAATTTTTTAAAAATTAAATACAAAAATCTCGAAGTACTAAGTATATGTGTGCGTGTGTAAAAAGAAGACATACATTAAAAAAAACCTTAACAATCTGTTAGCTTTTGAAAACTGTCTGAATGGGGCAGAGAATAGGCTGAATTTTCTAAGGGCTCATAATTCCTGTCGTTGCCTGTCTTTTCTGGAGTCAAGGCCGGATTATCCAAAGGGCACATAGGGCTAGGGGAAAATGGGGCCCACCATGGCAACCAGCATGCTAAAAAAAATAGTGCTTTTAGAAAATTTTGTTTCCGAATTAGATTTTAACTTCCAAAGTCTAAAAACATTAAAAAACAATTATAGGCTACTCGTAGGGGCCGACTGGGATGATGCACCCTCGTGGACGACAGGACTCGCACCCTACGAAAATCCAAAGTATGTGCTCTTTGAGAGGATCCAGTCTGCCACTGACTACTCGTATTGTAAAAATTTATATGGAGAGAGAGGCAGCAATGACGCATGAAGCTAAAACTTTCATCTTCAGCCTTTTGTGCAAAGTTTGTGCTTTCGTTGTTATCCATTGAACCTTACTGCAAAAGTAAAACAAACTGAGCAATTATGAAAAAATTTGCTGTAACCAAAGCATGCAAACTAAGAGTAGACTGTTCATTTACTCAGTAGCACACCCAGAATATGCCCAAGAGGGGGCCAGATGGAAAAAATTGTCAGAGGCCATATCAATTATGGTTGTCTGTCAAGAGCGGATTCAAGGAGGGGCAAGGGGCAATTTCTCCTCACCTGAGCAGGGATTATATTATGGAAAATGAAATTAAAAGTACCGGACATCTGGCTAAAAATAGGAATCGGAAACAAATCGCAGCCCCACTTGGAAGATTTGGGGATCTGCCCTTGTTGTCCTTTTGTGTACATTTATCATTATTAAATTACTAATAATTCTACAGTGCAAGATACTTAAATCATTAGAAGTAGTACCAGATTATGTTCATAAAATTTTACAATGGCCAGCCCTTGTCCTCCATAAAAAATTACCGTTTTGATAATAGGTTTAAGAATAACCCTATTCTGCAAAACTTGCTTTTGCTTGCCCTCTGTCCATTACTTCATCCACAGAAGCATTTTTCTCTTCCACGACCCTTAAAAAATCATCGCCTATGAAAACCGAATCCGTGTGATAAATAAAAGATTCACGTTGGTTGAACTTCTCCGAGGTCTTTCAATTATTAAATCCATTTGAAACAAATTGATCCTTGGCTTGTGTCGATCTTAAATCGACTTTATGGGGTGAAAAGAAAACACAAAATTTTCAATAAGCACTGTCTTCTACCTTTGAGTAAGCTATATACTTATGCTTACTCAGTCAAGGTAAGCAGAAATTTCGTCTGTGGTGAGGTTTTCCTTGACTTAATAGAACACTACTGACAGTCGAGGAAAAATTTTAATTTGCATCAGGTCCCCAAAGATTTTTTAGCACTGTTATCCTATCTTCATCAGTGAGGTTAGATTTCTTGACATAATTAAAAATATCTGCATTCAGAATTTCCACTTCAACTGTGTTTGATATTATGTTTTGCTCTACCTTTACCTCTTACAAAGTTGTTTGAAGACAGTCGCGGGCCACTGCTGTTGCTTTTCTCAAGAGCAGTCTCATCAACGTTACCAGAGTGCAGGGAAATGTTATTGGGATTATCACTATTTTCAATCTTACTTTAAAAGAAAAAAGGATCATTGTCTATTTGAGTAATTATTTTTCGCTTTGTTAGTTCAAGGGGGGAAGGCAGACCTATCGGCCCCCTGTGTGGGTACGCCACTGCATTTACTTACTGTATAATATCAGAATTAATAAAATTTTAAAACGTTCGGTACATTGTTGAGTCTAGTGAAATGAACTTTTCCCATGCAATACGGGATGGGGAGGGGGGTAGGGACCCTATCTTTTTCCGTGTGCCCTGGGGCCCACTATGGTCTTAATCTGGACTAGTCTGGAGTAGAAATCCAACCACATAGTATAGATGTGATGTCTGGCAGCTTCATAACCTCTAATCAATCAGCAATGTGAAACTTATCGCACTGCAACTGCTTCAAGAAATGACTTTGTAAACATATAAATATTGCAGATTATTTACGCTTAATTAACGAATTTCCAATCAAGCATCTGCTAAACGTGAAAAAAATGGAAAATAGGGACCAAATGATAAAAAAAAAAAAAAAAGACTAATACAGACTTGGGCAGAAAAAAAGAGGACTTTTGCGTAAAAAACAGACCAACTGGGTGCCCTGTGAGTCTGATAAAAGAGGAAGACAGGCATTGCATAAGCATGAGTGTCAAGTTTGCTGAACAAGCAGGACTTTACAGTTTGCAGATACACAATGCCGATCTTGAAAGATAAAGCTCTCTCAATGAAGCTTTTCTATCAGAACGTTAGGAACTCTGCTGTAGCTATAAAAGCATTCCGCTGGAAGAATGAATGAATGAACAGGACCAATAACTCCACATGCTCTATGTGACATGATGAAAAAATTCTAAACAACCAGACAGCTTGGAATTTTACTAGGTAGATGTTAACCTGTGGACTCTGCACGTGTGCAAGATGTGCCTATGGAAGTCATGGAAGCAACTAGTCAATCCCCACATGATGTTGTGAGTGTACCAGCTATTTCTCGTGCTGTTGATATGCCCTATTCCACCGTTTGGCGATGAATTGTGGGTTATTATCCTTACAAAATCCATAGTCTTCACCAGCTGTATGACCGGGACGCTGAAGTTCGGCAAACAGTTGCGTTGTAATTCCTTGTGCAAATGACAGTGGATGCCGCTTGACTGTGGAACATTCTGTGGACATGTGAGGTCCACTTTTACCTGAATGGTCAAGTAAATATGCACAACTGTTACATTTGGGCAATGGAAAACTCCTGTGCAATTCATCAAGTGCCCTTGCACCCTGCAAAAATGATGGTATAGTGTGGTTTGAGTGCAACGTTCATCATTGGGCCTTATTTTTTTAGGAGATGACTCCAACAGGGTTTAAAACCTGTTCTGTCGCTGGACAATAGCATTGGGACATGTTCACAATATTTGTAATTCCAGAACTGCAGCAATGTCACCGTATCCAAGACACAATTTCCATGAAGGGCAGTGCACTTCCTCATATTCATCATGGCATTCAACAGGTGTTAGAAAAAACTTTCAACGAAGCATGTGTGATCAGCCATTGTTTTCCAACAGCTTCGCTGCCTCGCTACCTGATCTCACCCTGTGTGACTTTTGGTTATGGGGATTCTTAAAGGATCAGGTCTACCGAGAACAACCCGCAACCCTGTCACATCTGAAAGACTGTATTCGTCTCCATGTTCGTGGACTTCATGCGGACTCACTGCATTCAGCATTAGAACATACACTGTTTACGACTGGAAAGGGTTGTGGGGAATACATGGAACACATTTGTAGAACGTTTCATTTAGCTGAAGCGTTGCATATTGGCAAATTTTTGTACTAAGTTTTTCTTTTAATAAGCATCAAACGGATGGTCTGAAGTGTGTATGCTGTCCAAATTTCATGTCATTATGACCAATACAACGCCCTACACAGCCCTTTGAGCTGGGGAAGTTTAATTTCGACAGCCCTGTATAAATTATAATTTTAAGAACTTTTTCAATGATCAGATGAAACATAACTGAGTCATTCTGAAATTTAAATTTATACTTGATATTAGGCACAAAGATTCTTGATAATCAACGATTTTAATCAATAACTTAATATACCTTCCTTAACTTTTTCCTAATTTTGAATAGTATTCCAAACATCTGGAACACTTCTGATTGCACTTTCAAAACAGAAATTGCTTCTTGTCAGTCAGATACTTTAATATGATTTTGTCACAATTTCACCAATGTTAACATTTTATATTATAGATTTTTTTCAGTTACCCATACCCTCAAATATTAGCAAATGTTGTGTTCTTTTAACTGCAGAGAGAAATATATAGATTTTTTTTTTAAATTTTCACAATAATAGGTTTTCATAACACAATTTATAATTATACTCATAACACAATTTATAATTATACTCATAACACAATTTATAAATTATACTCATAACACAATTTATAATTATACTCATAACACAATTTATAGTATACTCATAACACAATTTATAATTATACTCACAACACAATTTATAATTATACTCACAACAATTATAATTATACTTATAACATAGAGCAAAATCTAAATTCACTTATACTCAAAAATAATCGAGGCTTGCACTATTATACTCAAATTGTTTTATTGTCTTGATATAAAAAAATTAACAAATAAAGCTATTCTACTGGCTGAAATTAAATTATGTACTACAACAAAATATTTTTTAAATACTTTACAGGAATAAATCATAAAAATTAAAACAGGAAAATAGAAGAAAAACTATACTTACATCAGCGCTTTTATTTTGAATTTTTTTTTTTTTTAAATGGCAACACACGATTTCGGATTTCAAAGCGTTAGGAGCGATCCTGCTATGGTGGTTTGAAACGCCTCGGCGTTTTTTTGCTTCCCTAGCGTCTTCTCAGTTTGGTTCTTCTCTTCTACAATGGTGTGTCTTCTACACTGCCGCCTTTTCCACAGCTCCGGACATTACCTGTTGCATGGCGAACAGGGATGTAGTCGAGGCCTAGCAGCGCTAAGGCACTTCTTTTGGAGGCCTAGCGGCACTAGGGCAAAATTTTAGGAAATCATACATTTTAAAAACAAAATTCTGTTCAAGTTGTAAATAAAAAATATGTGGATTCTACAATTTTATTAAGAAAAAAAATTTTTTAGAGCAATAAACCTAAAATTTTGAATAAATCAACTAAGAATCGTGGGAATTTAAAGGAAATTACAGCTTGGAACACGTGTCATAAACTGTGTTCCGAAAATAGAAAAAGCCACAATGTGTTGTTTGACACAAAGAAGGCAACAAGGGCGAAACGGCGGACGTTTGGTTATTTTTTTTCAATTGTTTCCTTTATTTCATTAGCTTAGTTCGGTATGAGCACATGCGTTTGTATTATTATACATTACTATTATTTTACGCTTATATGCCTCGAAGTTATATGCCAGCTCAATAACCCATACATAATGATGATTTCTGCCTCTATCCAATTAATGGGCTATTGACTGGTTAGGGGGTTCCCTGATC
>QLNU02015360.1:63932137-63954340 GCA_006491805.2 Dysdera silvatica
CAGCACTCACACTTTAGAATCAAACATATTGGAATTAAAATTTCTCTAAAATTTTTTATACTTATCTGCTAACCTATTGAAAATAACAAATCTGCACAACATTCGATAATGTTATAATAGTGTGTATGTAGGTAGGTGTGCAGTCTACTGATCAAAATTAGAGGAAAAAAGCTGAGTGTGTTTTAATAACTGATAAATATCAGACATAATAAGTATATTGCATGGTGAATATTAATGTTAAAACTGATACACAAATCTGTTTATCCCCCCCCCCGCAATGACACTTTAAATTACATAAAATTAGTGGTAATTTTTTTATGCTTGAGTTATGGCAGAAGGGTTACGCTGCATCAGAACTTAGTCTTCCTAGAAATCTGAACCTCTTATGGCTGATGGAACCAATCCCCAGACTACAATGAATAGTTAGTTGGTACATCAGGTTATTTTTGACACTATTGGAAGTCCAACACAGGATAATGGCATACTAGGCATACACATTAACACTGCAGGGTCCATTGTAGTATTAAATATAACATGCTATATAGGTACAACTATCTAATATGTGCAAAAAATATACAATGCAATGAATAAGTAACTAATTTCGTTTAATAATGTATGGACAAGAAAGGCTATGCTGTATACTATTGAATAATTAAAGATAATACGTTGTCCAAATTAATTTTTCCTTTGATGAACGGGAAAAAATTACAACAGTAACAAGGAAACTACCTGATAATAATCTCACTGATTTGCTTGAGATTTTCAAAATAAGCATGAAGTTTAACCTTGCTGATTTCTTGTTCATAAATTTATACATGGAAATTTATTTACGTTTTATGTGCCGCTGAAATTGTCATTTTTTTTCAGCTACCAATGGCTAAAATACAACCCAATCAACTTTTACCTCAATCACAAAAGTTGAATTGACTTTTTCATTAAAAAAAGTGTTTGCATAACAAAGACGTGAATATGTTGCACGATGCAAAAACAAAACAAAACAAAAAAAGCATGTAGTGAAATCAGAAAAAGCATATATTAACTTAGTTTGCAACATAAACCTGGAAGGTAACAGTGTCCTCACTAATAAGGGAATTTCTCACTGTATTCAGACAACAATAAACACACAAGTGCATGCTTTTCATATCGAACATGCTTAGTCTCTGGTTTTCTATCAACCAACATGCACATTCAATCAGAGGCTTTGCCACAAAATGGCACATGGAAATTATTATCACTTTGTACCTTTTCTCTTTTGAATATATGTGTATGGTTTAAAATAGTTGAGTGTGTTTATTATTTCCAATATGTGGGAAAGTAAAGAATCACAATCGTTCCCCCATAAGTGCAAGATATTTAAATGAACTGTAATTAAGTGATGGATTGATTAGTGAGCTATTAATTAAAATGATAATGAGGCTGTAGAATAAAGTGATCAACATAACCGAATATAAAACAATATGCACATCTTACAAAAGAAACTAGATTATAACCTTCAACATGCCATTGTTGCATATCAATATTGAAAGAGAGAATATTAACACAGGAAACTGCACATGCACATTTTTGACTATAAAGTTGAGTAGGTGATATTTTAGCTATTTATAATAGAAAAACAACGATTTTCCCGCAACATAAATAACTTCACTTCAGCGAAGTTATAAATGAAAACCCAGCAGGATTACATTTCAGATACTGATCTGAACCCATTTCTTAAATTTTAAGCAAATCAGAGAGATTGTTATCAGGTACGTCCCTTGAAAGAGATTAAACGATAATATTAACCTAGGAAAATTGACAATAGAGCCCTACCTTTCCACTTTAATTCAATTTTCCAATGATAGTGAAAAATCAATTTAGCTCTCCTATTACTTACAACAGCCTCTCCATCACATTTAGTCACTTCAATAATCTTACAATCCGCTAAATGAGAAACAAAAAGTATTTATAACTTTAAATGTTATTACAATGAAATACTGAATTATAACATGATATATAAACACACACAATTAAATAGTCACTTATTAGGTACACTTCCTCCCTGCAAATAAATGGAGTAACCTTAGAAAGTGACGTTGCATTACCACTTTAGAAGTATAAAAAGAGGTTAAGGCAGGATATGTTAACACTGTAAAGGTTGTTCCTCATTTCAGAATGGTCAAATATGATTTATCAGATTCTGAGAGAATCACAATTGCAGGTGACAGAAGGGCTAGTGTTAGCATTTCAGAAACAGTTACTCTTGCTTGCATCTCCCCACATAACTATTGCTTTGTTTGCACATTTTACACTACAAAACTATGCATGTGTCATCTAAATGGAGTTGTTTAACCTTTAGCTTACGGGTGGGATAACATATATTCCGGCAGATTTATCTCCCAAAAGAACGGGGATAAACCCTATCACAGTAATACCCCACTTTCGTGTTCTTCCCAAGTCAATGGTCAGTTGAATAGCACAAATGGCTTGATCACAGATGGTAACGGAAAGGGGGACAAAACAAAGGCCTATTGTACAAACAGAATCTTTCCCCCTACCTTCCTCTTCTTCACTGCTTCATATGAAAGTTAACAATCTGTTATTGGATTATGAGTAGGTTCTTGTCTTTCACTAGCGTACAATACACGCCCACTAAATTTACTTGGCATTGTTTATTTGTACTTAAGCACAGCTACACCTCCGTCCTGACCCCATATAGCGATGCTTTCAGATGCCACTTAGGTTGACTTGTATGGAGGGGAAGGAAGAAGTGTTATTTTCCGTATGGAATGACAAATTTCTTTTTTCCAGTCCCGTAAGCTAAAGGTTAAGGGAATAGGTGTAAGTAACATAACCTACAAGTCTAAATGATTTATGACATATCGTCAGGGTCTTTAACATAATTCCTACAGCGCTTGTCAAAGCATGTGGTAAAATTCTTTCATGAATTGAATGTGTATTGACACTGACGGAAGACATTTTGAACAGGCTCCACTGTGGATTCCTGCACATTGAGAGGTCAGTTGCCAAGGGATCTGAACCTGTTACCTAGAGTAGTGTTTCTAAATTGACAAGCCACGACCCGGTATTGGGCCATGAGAGATTCTCCTGGAATTTGTTATTTTAGTTTTTTAAGCATTTTTCATGAATAAATATTGGTATTTGTCTGTTAAAGTGACCTCCCAAGATTATTATTTAGCTAAGGTGGTCACCAAGCTTACAAATCGCCCAAACTCGTCATCAGCTATAGCAATCATCTTACATAATCAAACACTTTTCAGACATTTTTTCAATCCAGTAATTTTCCTGAATCAGTATATGCCTAATGAGAGATACCTTCACTCTTTAACGTATTGGCTTTAAAAAATGGAAAGGTGTTATTTATATATATATACACATACATAAGTTAATTTGTTGGGACCAGGCCTTGGTCTTATAAAAAATGTATTCACTGGACCACGGCCTAATAAAGATTAAGCAGCATTGGCTTAGAGAATAAAAACCAGGAATACGGAGTAAACGGGTAGAAAAAACAGCAAGTGCATGCAGGGTTCCTACTCACATAAAAAAAAAAAAATCCCTGACTTTTCTGACAAAATTCTCTGATCAATTGTGGAGACCCCGTTGTGTGAAACTGATTGCAAAACCCAGTTGTGGGGAAAGTGGCTTCATATTGGTATGAGAGTTAGCTATTCAAAACAGAGTTTCAGAAGGTTTTCCCTCGACTTTCCCAGGTTTGGCCAAAAAATCTAAATTTTCCCCGACTTTTCAGGCCAATTTTAAATACCCTGACAATTCCAAGTTTTCCAGGTATGTGAAAATCCTGATTTGGGGTACCGGTGAGAATCACATAGTCTCATTGATGTGTAATTATGGTAATATTGAATAAATATCCCTTTTGTGCCTTAATTTTGCTACTATTATTTATATATTATTATTTGCTGTTTTAAAATCAGAACCCTAACACAAAATTCATATCAAATTTTAAACAACCACATATTTCGAAGTACACACATTAAAGTTATTTTATTTATTTTTTTTAATAAAATCAAAATGCAAATTTAACTTTTTAATTAACTTTAAAGCTTTTCTATTATAAAATATACAAATGATCAATACAAAAAAAGGTGTAAAATGAAATAACTTAAAAATAAATATCCTAGAAAATATTACCATATTCTCCTTTAATTCGCAATCCTAATAGTAACCAACAGAGTTTTTTCTTTGACCACTGTGTTGCATCTCTTTCAGGCCTATAATAGAAAAAACAGTTGATATTTCGTAACTTAAAGGTTTATAACTATGATCGCTAATTAGTAAGAATTTTACCAATAAATCATATGATAAAAATTTAAAAGTTTAGCTATTTAAAGTTGAGATTAATTTAAATTTTACATGTTCATGAAATATATTATTTTTCTCTACCCCCATTCTAACTTTCCTATTCCATTTCCAATTCTTCCATTTAATTGAGTTAATTAGAACCAATTTCATCTTTTGAACAAGAGGCATTTTACTTTCTGCTTTTGTTTAGGGTTTCTGGGCTAGGAGTCAATGGCATAAAAATATTGGGGAGGGGGGGGCACAATATACCAGTAGAAGGCATTTTGTTTGAAATTGGAGGGGACCCTAATACCAACACTGGGGGGGGTGACCCCACACTAATGGCATCCGTGGTTTCTGGATCATGGTTTCAATATGGAGCAATTGAACCCATATACCCATTTAGGTCTAAAAGGCAGCATATTAAATATGTTGAAGGGTACATACTTAATGAAATAGAATGAATTCAAAAACAAAGAAACACAAGTCAGTGTGCATTCAGTGGGACTTGAACCCACGACCTTCCACTTGCCGGGCAGAGGCTCTACCATCTGAGGTACGAACATCATCACCTAATCTCTTACGAACGTATTTACTTATTTACTGCAGCTGGTTATTTTCTTATATTTCTTTCGAACGTTTCACCATCTAATCACGCCATAACATCGACGCTGGTATCACTACGCCAATAAACGTTGATTAATATTGTTGTTTAATTTAATCTGCGTAGTGTTCGATTTATATAAATACAAGTCATGGTGTCTGGCCAAATTTTGTTCCAAACTTCCCTGACTTTGCCAGGTTTTCCAGACTAGATATTAATACATGTGCAGTCGTTAATTATAGTAGACAACACATGACAAAGAATTAAAATTTACATAATCAAAACAAGTTTTAACACCATAAAATCCACAAACCCCAATGCACATTCATTAACTCAATTACAGTGAATTTACAAATACAAAAGCTATTAAAAAATGCATTACTTTACATTAAAAACTTACATTAATTAAATATTTACAACATTTTCCTTTTGCCTTTTTTCATTTCATCATAAGCAAGTTTCACTGTATAATTGCAAAACTTATGCTTCATCTTTTATTCCATTTAAAAAGCGTATATGACTATATACTAGGGAAGGGAAACTGGTATGATCAAAATCCTTTACAAATTAAATAATTTAGCTAAAAACACTTTTTTTCAAGTTTTAGTTATATATTTGGCAAACATTCTTCTGAAAAATATATAGACTTAATAATTTTATATAAATTATATTAGTTTTGGTGAAAAATGGTAATTTTTGGAAGAAGTTTAGTCAAAAGTCCAAGTTTTATCAAATTTTTCAGTAGGCAATGTAGTATGAAAAGCACAGTTCAGGAAAATTATTTTAATAAGCTATTTATTATAACAATGAATTTCAAATTTTCCTGAATTAGACCTCCACACTTCAAATTTCCCCGACTTAGACCTTCACACTTCAAATTTTCCTGACTTTTCAAGGTTTCCTGTATCTGTATCCTGTACCTGTATGTATATTTGAAGCTAGTCAAATATTCAGCTATATAAAATTTAAAAAATTAAATTTTATTTTGTTCTATTCTCAAGTTAAAACAGGACAAATATTTTTGTTTATATTTATAGTCAATTTTAAAGGAAATTGGTATTTGCTTGCCGAACATTTGGTATTCAGCCTCAAAGCTATCCGAATATTTGGATATATCCTACTGACAAGTACACGTATGCTTGCTAGAAAATGCAGTTAAGTATTCATGTCCAAATCAAATATAGTAGAACGCTGATTATCCGAACCAGTCGGGACCAAAGTAGTTTGGATAATCGAAAGTTCGGATAACTGGACTTTTTTTTGCAGAGTATATGTATTTATGTGCACTTTTCCTTCACACTTTATCAGGCTTAGGACTGGCAGACTATTATGCTATTCAAGTATAACGTTGGCGTGTTTAAAAGTTGTTTTTTTTCTTCTTAATTTTCTTTTTTGTTTATTTTGAGTTTGATTGAATTTCTTAATGTACCGAATCAAAAAAATACGAAATCGTTTTCTGCTTCAAAGAAGATGCTCTTTTTCTTGCAGCCATGTCACGAATCCTTTTGAAGTAGACAAGCTGAATAGGATCAATCCCTTCCTGACGCTCCAGCCACTTCATTGCAGTTTCTAAACAATTGAAAGCTTCAGTATGCGACGGACTTTCATCGTGTTCGTCATGTTCAGTTTCACTTTCTTTGTCTTCTGTCATTTGCTCGTCTTGAAGTGCATTATGATTTCATCATCATTTAAAATTTGATATCCAGGATCATCTGCGTCGCTATTCAACCAGAACTGAAGCTCATTTTGATCATAATCTTTGATCTCATTAGTAGCATCAATGAAACCCTGCACAGCATCATCACCATCAGTCTGTTTCAATTCCTTTCTATTCAAAATTTTATTCCATGATTTTTTCAATGTCAATGTTTAATGAGATTCCAAGAATCTGCTACCATCATACAATGTTCTCCATTATACAATGTTCTGTACCATTATACCATGTTACCATTAATACCCATGAATACCATTATACAATGTTCTGTAGAAATCACATGCAGAGGGCACTGTCTAATGTATCATTTTTAGACTTTTTCATGCATTTTCTTTTCGTACTCCCTTGTTCATTCTCTAATACCGAAACAAAATTATAATGGACTCACTATTTTTCTTTATGCCTGAAATCGTCGACTTCCCAATACCGTAGTCAATGGCTAATTGGCTTCCACTTTCACCATTATTCAATCTCTTGAAAATCTTGGTTTTTTTCACTTAATGAAAGAACGACTTTCTTTCGCTTTCCCAACATTGCTTGAACAACACAAAACATATCTTACTTCAACGAAGTCTGTTTAACTGCGTTTAGTGACAGATTGACTATTAAAGGATTACTGACAACATTCCATTCTCTTTGTTCCTAACAAGTTTTCCTGGCCTAACTCCTCCCCTTCCTCTCTCCTTAGAGGGAGAAAACCATGCCCTTCTTAGGAAAAATTCCTTTGCCCTTCGGTCATTCGTACACATTCAATTTGCCAAAAAAAACACCCCTCCGTGCCGTGAAAATGATAATATTAAAAATTTTAGAAATAATATTTTTTGAGCTCAGATCATTGGACAATTTGGATAATCGGCGTTTTACTGTATGTTTAATCATGTTTTATGGTGCAGGAGCAACAAATCTAAATCAACATGGTTTCTTAGGTATCTCAAGGTTTGTTTCTTTGAAATGAAGTCACCTAGAAAAAAAATAAAAGTGGCAAATTATGCTAATAAAAACACCACACTGACTGAAGCAGAATTAAAATGCTGACCACCATGCGAGTTACATTTAACTAATACTCTGTTTGGTACAGATGTTGCATTAGTTAAATGTAACTCAACTCCCAACTTGGAATCTATGATCTAACATTATATTAGTCTTGATATTCCATGTAACTAACTTATGAATATAAGCTACAGAAAAAATTACTGTATTTAAATGTTCTTTAACACTAGCTAATAAATCTAATACAATTTTGAAATAAATCATAAAAATATATGGCATCAAGAGTGTTTCTTTTCCTAAACTGGTAGCCAATGTGTAAATCAGTTTGAGGGATAGTACGGACTACGTTACCCAAAACTCACTAAATCCCCTTGAAACTGCTACAAATTCCACTAGATTGCCATGCCACATGAGAGAGTATGACGTCATGTAGGTTTGTATAAAGCCCAAACAAGCTGTGAGCGAGTGTGCCATGTTTTTTTCGGATGCAAGGGGATTTTTTGCAATCAGTATTTTTTCTGAATCAGTGAATGCCTAGTGGGGGTGGTCCCACTAAAAAAAACCCATCAGTAAAGCATCGAGTAGTACTCTCCCGCCGTAAAAAACAATGGCGGCTAGTCACTGTGTGCCAATCAAGGCCAGATTATGGCAAGGGCTCGCAGGGCCCATGCCGGGGCCCCCAAAAATTTATTTGACAATTTTATTTAATGTAATAAAATAGTAAATTAATGCAAACAAAAATTTTATTTTCTTCCTTCTTTGGATTTACGATCCGAAACGAATCTGGAGAATTCATAGCTGATATCCTTAATTACAGCAATTATAAATACAGCTGCAGCTTTGAGAATAACTAAACTTAACCAATTTTGTTGTTGTTGCTGGTCTTGCAATTTCACTGCTTAATTAAGCTATAATTTGGCTATATTTCATCATAAATGGCTTTAAAATTTTGGAGATTGTATGATTTTAGGATGTGTTATTTTTATTGCGTATTTTTTCACCACCAATTTTATCTTTTGTCTATTTATATCTTGATAAAACTTTAGCATTTTACTTTTTTTCAAATGATCATGATTATCATAGGCGTGAGCCTCAGTATTTCTAAAAACACAAAATTGGTGCATCTGTGCCACAAACTATTTGCTACCAAAACTTACACAACTTCCGATATGCAAGTGCACTCTTTGATATCCAACATTGATGTGGAAGTGGGATGATAAAAAAAGAAAAAAAAACCATATTCTAACCTATATGTTTAAATGGGAATAGCGGGTGCGTACATTTTTCAGATTTATATCCAATCTTTATACGGGTGTCAGGGGGCCCCCAATGCAAATTGGGCCAGGGCCCCTAATAATCATAGTCGGCCCCTGGTGCCAATTGCCAAGTTTGGAGTTCTTGGAAACACTGTGCTAGATTCCGCTAAAATAGTGCTAGATTTAGGGGAGTAATGTAATGTGCAACAGCACCTCGGTTTGTTCGTTGAGTTTTACGGTGTAAGAACAGCAAGGATCATGTTGCACAGGAACTAACAGTTTTCAAAGGATCCGAACCTCTTAAGGCCTATGAACTAACTTTCAGATTATGGTGAGCAGTTAGTCTGTATAAGTGTTCCATTTTTTGCACAGTTGGGAGTCGAAACTGCAATAACCACATGCTGGGGACAAATGCATTACCACCAAGGGTGGATTCAGAAATCTTTGGGGGGGGGGTACAATTTGTTTCGATTCCAATTTTTAGCCAAGTGTCTGGTATTTTTCATTTCATTTTCCACGATATAATCCAGGCTCAAGGAAGGGGTTATCGCCGGCTCCCTTTGGATCTGGTGGTGGTTGCCACTGAAGAATCTATGTTAATTGGGATAAATAGGCAATGCCAAACTTTGAAAATTTAATAAAAGGAAAAACAAGATCATCACAAGGAAGAAAAAAAAGTAGAATACAAGAATGAAAATAGCAAAGTTAACCTAAGAAGAGAAACATTGAAATTAGAGAAAGTTAAAGAAATAAAGAAAAAGAATATATGAAATAAAAAAGAACGCACACAGAAAAAAAACAAAAACAATAAAACTAAGTGCACTTAAAACTTACTAATGGCATAAGATTTTACAAAGTTTCCAGAACTACTGTTCTCTTTATCAAGTGAAGTATTGAGAAAGTGAGAATGTCGTGTAGTTTTATCTCCAGTTTTGGATTTCCCCCGAACAGTCCTGCATCCAGATTTTCCTCAGAACCATAGGCATACACAGAAAGTTCATAAGGGAGTGTTACAGAGCTACAAATCCATATATACATATACAAGATGGTGTCGCAATAAGGAGTAATAAGAGGCCTAATCAAGCCCCACTGCATACACCAGTGCCCTGAACTTGCATGCTGGTTTTCCACCATCTTCTTGCCAGGAGTGTGAAAGAGTATATACTGATTCAGTATTACTGACGATGTAAGAATTATTTGTAAGGGGAAAAAAGTACCATCATGCTATAAAGAGCAAGATAGCTAATCTTCTGGCAGACAATGCCCGAGAGAAAGAACATGCTCCTGATTAGAATGCTGCAAAAGTTCTTACAAATGCTACTTCTTGTCACTGTAGACTTTCTCACAAGTTTTTTGAGATTTTTTAACTACGAAATTGGGCCACTAACATCTCAAAACCTACGCTTGAATCGTACAAAATTTTTACAAAATGATGGGGAAAACCAGGATAAAAGTTCATGAAAAAAAACTAGATCGCTGGACTACTTTTGGGAAATTCCAGAACATTCACACTTCCTCAACATCTTGATGGGCTCTGACAGTGTTTGACAAAAAGAACATTAATTCTTGAAATGTTACAAAATCTCTCTTATGTCGTTGGTAAGTTTTCCTTTTTCTTCTTATTTCCTTAATCTTTTTCGTAATTTATTCCTTTTATAGGTGTAATCTGGTGGGGAAATGGGGGCACTTATCTCCCCCACCTCGTGTTCTTTTAGAAAAGAGGTAAAATCTTATTTTTTCCATATAACTTTTTTTTTCTTGCCCCACACAGTTTACGCTATAGTTAACTCTCAAGTTATGCCTGTGATTCATTTCCCTCTGTTACTTTCACTGTTTTTAATTCTTCTATTTCGCAAATTTTCTTTCAGTGCTCATTTTTTCTTCCTTTCACATCCTGACCAATGTCAAAAGGTTTTACTAGTTATAATGTTTAAGTTGCATGTCACCTTTCTATAATATGGGATAAAACAGTTGACAAAAAAAAACCCCAGAAAATCTGAAGCCATTGCCTGTGGCTTTTTAACACATAATCCCCATTAAAAATTAAAAGGGGAGAAACAAACATATCAGCTTTCATTGAAATGTAAGAACTTTAACAAAATCCCACACACAAACAACTTCATATTCCGTACACTTGTTTTCGTTTTATTAAGACATGATAAACAATTGCTCACCAATGCCAACCGCTCGTATTTGTTCCATGGGAACGAACATTTGGCCGAACAAGACACAGTGGTTTGTCATCTCTGTCATATTCAGCCATTACGATAAAGTCTCTGAAAAATCTCAGCAACGCTCCTCGATATTTATTTCTGTAATACTATGATCGAAAAGGTGATGACAACAACCAAAACACCTTCACGTGAACACGAGTATTATAAACAAGCGTTCTTCTCAGCGAGAAGCACATACAGAAGATCTTATTTCCCACATTTTCTCCACGACAGTCATGAGGTAACGCGAGTGCATGTGCAAGATCCCCGAAAATCTTATTGTATGTTAGTGTTTATCGATCAGGAAAGGAGATATTTTTACAAGCCCGTAGCGGGAACCCACACCGCCTGGTCTACAACCCTTCTGCGCATGTGCGTGGAAATTCGTATCAGTGTTTCCATCGAATAATAGTTATTGGCTAGAAAACTAACATGCCACGAGAAGAGAAAATAGCTTAGAGGAGGTATTTCAGAAGGTATTTTTCAAGGAAGTATTAACTTAGATCTAGCTAATATTTAGAAGATCTTGTATTTTATGAGCATTTCGGCATTTCACTACCTCAACCATTATATATCATGGTGTAATAATAATATGAGAGGGGCTGACTCGTCAGGCATTTGTGGATCAGGATGGCAACACCAATGTTATTGGCTACTAGTTTGGTCCTGCTTTCTGTTATTCATTTATCTTCTTTATTCGTTTCTTATTTTGTCTAAATGAGTTTAGGTTCCTGTAAAACGACGAAAAGAAAAAAAAAGATGGATTTAACAGAAGACTTCTTTGGTACCTGGACCTGAAGTCGATTCTGAAGTAAGTGCTGAATTAGTTTATTTTTAGTTTATCATAGTGTTTTAAACTTGTTAGTAAAAAAAATTATATTTTCAATCCATATTTAACGAAAAAATACATTTTTAATGTGAAATCTCTTGGGTACGTGGTTGCCATAATTATAACATGGAGGGTTTTACACTCTAGTGCTATAGTTATAAATCATGTATTAACTTTTGTCAATAATAGTAATTCAAATGATATATTTTTTTATGAAAACTTGAAAACAAGAACTTAACTTTTCTAATAAGATTTATTATTGCACAGAAAGAAAGTTTGCGATCGTTACCAGATTGCGCCAAACATCGCTTACGGAGATGGGTGCAAAACCTCAAAGTAAATTTATAAATAATGTTTAATAATTATAAATACATTATAATATATAATTTTAATTATTTTTTCACTTACCTATCACATGTTTGAAGTTTAGTTTGAAGTTGCTATTACTTCAGGGTCATTCCGTGATAACTAATTTGTTTGAGAGGGGATATTTAAAATCATTTTTTGGTAAATTTTATTTGCCGTTTAGAAAGGGGGGCAAAGAATATTAATTTTTAAGCCCTTGGGATAGGATAAAGTGGCTAACAAATTATTAATGATTTTTTTACATAAATTTATTATAAAATGAAAAAATTGTGGAGGGGAGTGGAAAATTTAACTTTTTACTACTTTCTTGTTCAGCTAAGGATGCTCTATTAGAATATTCAGATTATTCATGCGTTTTTTATTATGCATACCAAATAATTCAAAGCATTGCAGTTTACATCTTTAAATGTTAGATTTTAACAAAAGGGCTTATTTTTGTGTATTAGCTACACATTCTAAAAATGTATAAGGAAATCTTTTGTCATCAAATGTGGGCTCAGGCACGTTTTGATTGACCTGTGGCTGACAGATCTAACTCCTGTCTTCTTTTTTTAGCAAAGGCAAATATTGTTCCTGAGTCATTAGATTCTTTCAGTAATAGGACTTCAACGTTGTCTTTTCAATTATAATAATTATAGTAACTTGTGTTACAAATAATTTGACTTAATTTCGAACATTTTAAAATTCAACTACAACAAAACTTGCCACCGAGATTGTCTTGTTACAGATGTCAATGTGATGTAAATTCTGGCTTAAATTGCCTAGTGAAGGGACAGATTCCCCCTCATAAAAAAAAATAATGGATGGATCTATAGTACCTTCCATAAATAACAAAATTATAGGTAAACATATGTTGTTAACTCACCTTATGTTAATATTTTCAATATGGTAGGTACTTGTACTACAGTTATTACCATAGCCTGTACTCATTATACAGTGGCGGATTTATGAAATTGTCGCCTTTAGGTATAGTCTGTACTGCCGCTGCCCTCCTTTACAAATAAATGGATATTTGTAAAAAAAACGTGTATCATACTCTCCACATGTAGATGTGAAGGGGGTGATGTTCGCATTTAGGCATAAAAGCGGGCTCAAGGTAAAAAGTTTGAGAACCACTTGACTGATATGTTAATAGTGAATATTAAAAAAAAAGTATGTATTTATGAACTATTATATAATTTTTTATTTATAAATTCATATTTAATTATTATAAATTATTTTATTTAGCGGAAGAAGAAAATATTTTTCTGTAATTAAATAAAATTCTCTTCATTTTAGCACTTCTGGCATCTTATTGTGTCAGATAATCTAGTTTAATGTAGTTTAAATTAGAATTAAATCCTTTGAAAAATGCATAGGTTATTCGATTTAAAATTTCCCAAATCCCTACTAATTTTCAAGTGGGCACCTATGATTACTACTTGTCAAAACAAGAAAGCAAAAAAACATTAACTTGCTTATCGATTAATATGAAAAACCAACTTAGAGAGGAATACTGAAACTGCAGTTAATTGCACAGCAACTGTGATGTATATGCCGCTTATGTCACTCGCTTAAGACAAAAGCTTTGTAATTCTCTGCATAAAACCTTATTTGATTTCGATTTTCAACCGCTGTGTTGTGCAAAAAGCCCATTGCTAACATCGACCATCATTTTGTTGGTGTCCTGGACAATTCGCCGAAAAGAGGCGGGGTTATAAGATCATTATAGTAGCTATGCCCCTGGTGCTTCCTAGACTTTCTATTATTATTATTTTTTGTTATTTTTAATTGATGCCTTTTCACATTGCCACACGACAATCCTGTTTACATCCTAGCTTGTCGTGTCAGTGTCTTGCATGCCCTTGTCATGCATGTGGATCGAAGACAGTACTTATAATAGTAAACGGCTACTTTTGGGCCAAAACATTTGTTTTTTCAATTATAACTAGTTATTTCTGTGGTCATTTGGTTAAAATACTTTTATTTTAAACTTTTGTGTATTTTTGTAAAAGCATTTGTAACTGGAATTATTAACTTTGATAAGTTGATTTTCCATCTATGCTTATATTTATGAACCTTTTAACTGCAAGAGCTTTTAAGGTCACCTTCAAGTACCAATTCTAAGATAGAGATTTCACCCCATTGAAATTTATTGTGCATGCAGGAGAGCTGATCTCCTCAAGTGCATGAGCATGCTCATTTTATTTACTTGTGTTTAGATCTACATACATCCCAAAACGCAATAACTGGCTTTCTTGTGATAATAACATTGCAATCAGCAGGTTAATACATTTTTCACCAATATCTAAGTAACAATTATAAAATCTAAAGGTTTTTAGATGTTAAGGTGGGGCCCATCAATATTCACAAGATCCTATTTATAGTAGGCTTATATGCCTTATGAGTTTCAGTAACCTGAACATGTAGGGAAAGGTCCCATCTAAATAATAAAAAAAAATTTAGATAATTGAACCATGTTTGTAATGTGAAAAGCACTCTGAGAAACGAATGTATACACTGGACGATGCAAACTTTTAAAATTTGACCTTGAAAATAATTGAACACTGTTAATTAAGCAACAGAAGAGCTCTACAACATTTGTATATTTTGGAAATTAGTTAAGTTTGTATCTCATAAGTAAATTGTTAGTACAATTTTTAAATGTGTTCTTTATTTTTAGGGCTATATGGAATCAATTTGAAAACGATGCTGAAAGAACAAACAATAATGTTGAAGGCTGGCATTCAAAAATGAACAAATTGGCACATGGAAAACATATTAATGTATTTAAATTCATCGAACTGATAAAACAGGAACAGGCGGAAAATGAAGCATTAATGAGGATGTTAAGATGTGGCAGCATGCAACCACCTAAACAGAAAACAAAGTACAAAAAATTAAATGAAAAGATTCAGATTCAAAAAAATAGATTGACAAATGCAGAAATAAGTTTGCATACCTATATTGATATGGTAGGGTATTACGTTAACTTGTTAGATTGAAATGGTAAAAAAATTCTTTGCATTGATCATTTTCTTTATATTCACTGGAGTAAAAAAATTAAGGGTATTCAAGGCCTTGCCACAAGCTATTGCTCTCCTCCATTTCACTTTTAATTGTTGCTGATCATACTTGAGCTGAATTTGTATCACTGCATGAATGGAATAAATATTATCTTTATGTGTGCTTTTTATTGTCTCTTTACTTGGGGCTTCAGGGTGGGGTTTGTTTGTTTTTATTTTTTTTAAATTTCAGTAGTATCTAGCAATAAATGAATGGACTTAAGAATAAAGGGGTTATAAGACTGGAAAAGTGACGAACACTACGCAAATATAACAATAATGGAAAAATAACAACGTTTTTTATCGTAGTTGTAAGTTTAAAAGATGGTTCGACGCACGTTTCGAGAGAACAAGGTCTCTCCTCGTCTGGAACTAGCGTGCAATAAACAACATTGGAGTGTTGCCAACTCGATGTGGTTAATACGTTGCCGGTAGCGGTTAGTGCTTTTTTCAGGAGTACAGAGTTGTTTTAGGCGGCCAACTTACAAAGTGGTAAATTTTGGTCACAAAGTTAAGTAGCAGGTGTAGTTGAAGGAGAAGCAATGGGGAAGAGTTTTAACAGATTTTTCCAAGCCCCACTAAAACTTGGGGTTGATTTATGGTCGTTCACAAGTGATGCACCAAATTTATGGATGTAAAACGCTTCTAGGAAGTCAAGTTCAATGACCGAAAAAGGTTGGCAAATGACCGTGGCTTCTTTAAAGTTGAATTGATGGTCATTATTCCAACAATGAACTACAATGGATGATTTTTGAAACTAAGCATTGGTGACATATCTTTGGTGTTCTTTTATACGATGTCGTAGGGCCCGCTTGGTCTGTCCCACATATGATAAATGGCATTGGCAAAACACACGATATATACCCTAGCGTGGTAGCATCGGGATGGTGTCTTTAAGGTGAGAGGGCCGAATTTTGTTATATGGTGAGAAGATAACTCGAAAGTTGGCTCTGCGAAGTATGTTTGCCACTGTCGCACTGATTTTAGGAAAGAACGGAAGGATGACTGTGCCCGAAAACTCAACTGTAGAACTACTGTTAAGAGTAGAGCGGTGAGTGAGTTTGGTGAGTTTAGAAAGCACGTTATCGATGATGCTAGGACTATAGCCTCTGTCCACGGCGATGGTTTTTAAAATGTTAATTTCTTCTGTAAATGCTGACTCAGTAGAGCAAATATCTAAGGCGCGAAATACAAAGGTGTAGAATGCCGCCATTTTTTGTTGAAGAGGATGGCAAGAATTTCGATGTGGGGACAAAGGGACAGCGAAAGACTTCCGGTATACAGATGTCTCGAATTGATGACCAACTTTTTTATTAAAACGTTCAGAAAGTGAAGAGACCTTTCTGACTCAACTTCAATAGAAAATTCAAGATGACGATCGATTGAGTTGATGGTGGGTAGAATCGAGTTGATTTGGTCTGGTGAACCATTCCAAATAAAGAAAATATCTCCGACATAGCGGATCCAAAATTCAAACGTAATTTAAGAAAACATGTTGGTTTCAAAGTAATGATTGTAAATATCACACAGTAATAGGATAAGGGATTCCCCAGTGCCAACCCTTCGGTTTGTTGAAAATGTTGACCATTAAAGATGAAAAAGTTACAGTTTACACAAAAAGAGGTCAATGATATTAGTTCATCAATCTCAAGTTGCGCGAAATGCAATTCGGTTAAGCGGCATCGTATCATTCAAGACATTCAAGGGCGCCATCTACAGGAATATTGGTGAACATCGATTTGATATCCAGCGAAGCTATGGTACGGTTCGCAGGTGAGAATTGAATCAGTTTAGAAATGAAATCAATGGAATTTTTAACGGTAAGAGAATTGGCAGATGACAAAGGGGCAAAGATAGAGACGAGAAATTTTGCAAGTTTGTATGGAACAGAGCCAAGACAAGAAATGATCGGACGGAAAGGAATGCCAGGTTTATGTACTTTTGGAAGGGCACAAAACCTGGCAGGAATTGTGTGCGATATGGTGAGAGAATTTTTCTGGCGGCGATTAAGAAGTACAGATGATTTGATGAGATTATTATACTTGGTTCGAATTCGTTCGGAGGGATCTTTCGAAATGTGTTTGTAAAGACTTGAATCTAGGACCTTAGCTGACCCGTCGAGATATTGTTGTTTGGTTAAAACAACTATTTGGCCCCCTTTATCGGCTTTGGTAATGCATAGATTGTCATTACGTAATAATTCGTTCAAGGCTGCTTTCTCAGGTTTAGGCATATTAGGAGCGAGATTGGAGCGCAAGTTAGATTGAATCGAATGGCTGATAAGATGGCGGAGAGTTTCTTTTTGTGACGGACAAATTTTGCTAAATTTGAACGTAGATTCAATTGGTGAAAGTAAGGCAGGAATGGAAGGGCGACAAGACTGAGCAAAATTGAAGTTATAGGAAAGTGCCCGGTGTTGAACATCAGAAAGTGGGATATCGGTGATATTGACGATGTTGCCGGCGATGTTAGGTTTCCGGGCAGGAGGTGAATTTGAACCAAACAGTTTAGAAAATTTTTTTTCATGGATACGTTTGTGATTGTCAGAAACTTTTTGGGCGCCATCCCAAGAACGCCGATCTAACACGTTGAAATTTTTACAGCTCTTTGCAAGAAATAGATGTAGTGAATAAAGTTCACTTTCAATGTTCGAAAGGATGCTCCTTGTATCTTGAATAATGGCGCGAAGCATAGAGAAACGGCTTTGGTGGAAGGTGCGGTCAACATGTTTTGACGGCGACAATTTACAATGCATGGCATGATTTATGAAATTGGGAATTAAATTGTTACGTTTGCAACGTTGAAGGAAGTTGAGATGGTTACAAAACAACACCTTTTTGATCCTGAATTTCTGGAACTGATTCATATTGACGTTCGACATAGCAACACGTGGGCAAAGATGCGGTGGTAAAACAAGTTATGAAACTGCTTGGTAGTGCGGCAAAAAACAGAGAAATAACGGCTTACTTGAAGAAACACCAGCGTAAAACGTAGGCGAAACCCACATCGGTAGATGACAAGCACATGAGTATTAGGGAATAGCACGTGTACGATGGAAGATCGTCGAAAGGCCCGTTGCAACGCAAGAAATAAAGACTGGAAAAGTGACGAACACTATTTTTATTTTTTAAATACGGCGTTACTGCTCGACGCACTCGATATGATCTTTTTTTTTTTTTAAAAATTTCAGCCGCCATCTACTCAAAAATTGAGGCAAAAGATGATTTTTCTATAAAAATATAAGCTAGCAGCACAATATTTCAAAAATATTGTTTTGTTTTAAAGATTTCTAACCATTTATTACATTTTAAGTTTAAATCAAAGAAAAAACCAACTCATGGTAATATTAAAAATAAATTGGGAGTATTATTGACGATTGTCGTTCTAAAATTCCCCCGCGATTAAAATCTGATTTACGTAAAGGACGATTACGAACTCTGAAGTGGTTGATCTTTTGGTGCCTGTTACATTGGCGGCCAAAATTGCGTAGCAAACCTATAAGTGATGGCATCGTTAGCCAATCAGATTGTTTAAATCGGTCCTAATGCTAAAAGTGTTATGGAAATTTAAATGTCACCTCCGATCCCACCTGTTCTGAACTCTCCTCTCTCTACTTACCACTGTTCCCGTTTCCATCTTTTGACATTTTAGGGGTTGCTCTGTTCTTTCATCAGCACGGAGCGCTTCTTATTATCCTTATCGTCTTTTTCTCAGTTCACTTCGATTTGTGTTCCAACATTCGAGAGCGTTGCAGGCAAATTCTAGCAACACCCCCCACCATCGATGTATAAATGACAATATATATGGATGCCCCCACCCTCAAAGAACATAGAGGGAAACATCAATATTTTTTGCCTCCATCCTCCACTTTTTGCGGGATCATCGGACCTTGAGAAATATGCTCACCACCGTGCACTGATGGATTTAGTTTAACTCAGGTTCTTCATTTCTAATGGGAACCGAAGCTGGAGAGTTGAGTAAATGATCTACATCTTGACCTTCGTTCACTCTTTCTTGGAAATACAGTGCTGCCAGTTCAGCCAACCTTTCTAGCCCATTAGTCATTTATTTTATTTTATTTAACAATTAACAACAACAACAACAATCGCAATTGAAAATTGTGTTGTATTAATTATAACATTTATGGAAGTGAAACAAGAGGGAGATGTTATTTGGATGAAAAAATTTCTTGACATTTGCATTTTACTGTCAACATTTCTTGACCCATTTACGATTGATTCGGCAATGCTTATTGGGAAGGAAGAAATTAAAAATTTCTTCAGGATTCTTATCGTTACGTTAAGAACGATTAAAAACATTTCTGCGTACAGATGATTGTTGACGATACACGTTAAATACCGGTTCACTAAATCCGTTAACAATTTAGTAGAAAATGAATCTGCATAATATAGCCTATATAGAGTTACAGTATTTGACCCTGTCTCGTCCATCTGCGGAAAATCTAAACCTTGAAAATGAACTGATCAAAATATGCTAAACACCGCTGGTTGAATCTCTTTCATGGCGATATTTGGACTTTTATGACATGATTGAAAATCAAAGAATTGTCGTTATGAAGTTCGTCGCCAGACATAAACTGTTATTCAGCAGTTTATTGTTGATATGGGTGGCCGGAATGTTTTTTTCTCGTAAGAATGCGTTTTTATATGCTATTATGTGATCTTATAATTGCGAGTGTCTATAGAAAATGATTTTCAGTTTCATTGTTTATATCAAACTCACAAATGGTTGGAAAGGAATTTCACCTTTTAAACTCATAAAATTGATGGCTAACAGTTGGTAAAGGTAAATAATAAAATTCTAGGCCATGGTGTAATTTTGTACCAAATCCGGCTGACACCAAACTTGTCGCAATGTAGAATTTCTTCTATGTGTGTGAAAGTACCAACTACAGATAAATTTAGAAAATGATTTTATTACAAAGATCAGGAAAATAAAGTATGTAAGGGGCTGTCCTTAATTAACGTCACACCTTTTTCTTTTTTGGCACTAGTACAGATACCGTCCCATTCCGTTTTTAGGTCAAAGTGTTTCCAGCCTCCATGGCAACTTTGTCCTGGCTTGCCGCCATGTTGCTTACCTCTCAATACAGGCTCCGCCCCTTTCCCTCCTAGTCTTCAGCCCTACCCTCTTCCCCTTTAACCTCTTTCCTTCACCCCTACCCCTTTAACCTTATCATGTTCTTTCTACTCCCCCTTCTCCTCTCCACCTCCCAACCCCTGTTTCCTTGACAGTTTCTTCCTACTCCTCCCCCTATCCCTCTAATCCCTTTCCACTCCCTTCGCCTCTTAACCTCCCCCCTGTTGGCTTTTCTTCACCTCTTCCCTTCCCCCCTGCTCCTTTTTCTCAGTGCAGCGAACAAAATAAAAACGGCATACTAACTTTTATTCCTTTTATCTGTCAGATAACTTCACCTCTTCAACTATTCCGTCACCCATATTAGGCCTAGCATACCAGCACACTTTGCAAAACGGGCCCTTCTACTCCAAACCAAATAAACCTTCTCCCACAAACCAATCCAACAACATTCCTCTTCCCTTTCAACCGCAATTGAACAAAAAAAACTTCACATTGAAATGTTCCGACGTCTTCCTAAGCACTGCAATACTTCCATAAACGTCTTACCACCGCCACAGAGACACACTGTATGATGCCCCACCCTGTGTGACATCACGCATCACGTGTTAAAATCGTAAAATCGCTGATGTCAAAACTCCGCCTACAAGGACTTTCCTTCTCATTTCTAGGGGGAAATTGAACTTGTGGGACGGTATCTGTACTACCACCTCCCCGATGCACGTCACATAATGCATAACCTAAATAGGGTTCGTATGGTCCTTAAAAGTCCTTATTTTTGCCCAAAATCTGCTAAAAGTCTTTTAACTGTTGTCTTATTTCTTACATTTTTCTGAAGTACATTTTAGTTTCAATTTTTTATTATGTTATTCTTGTTAAGGTATTATTACCCTCCGCAGGGATAACACAGTTGCCAAAATGGTTAGTTTGAGCTGTAATTAATACGTGGGTGGCAAAAATTATAGTATAATAAATTCCCCCACGAAAACTCACAAAAATCTCGCCCCGGAGGCTTTCTTGTGTTGACCATATTTGGCAATTGTGTTATCCCTGCGGAGGGTAATAATACCTTAACATCTTTACATACGGAGAAAGAGAGCGTTGTTTCCTGTCCTCATTCGTCTAGCGGTCCAAGACACTCCGGGCTAAACGGAGGGACCCTGGTTCGAATCCAGGATGGGGAAAGCGTCTCTTTTTCTCCAAAATTACACAAGCTCTAGTTTGAGCTAATTAATACGTGGGTGGAAAAAAAAAAAAAAAAAATTATAGTATTACTGTTATTCTTCTCGCAATATGAATCAACATAAAGAACGAACATAAAACTTCACACCATGCGTGTTGTAATATGCTTTTTACGAACAATAAGAACATGTATGAATGAGAACCAACTCCCTCCCCCTTCCCTCTTGGAACTTGCTGCAGTATTTCTTTACAACAAGAATGACCGGTACATCTCACACCTCTTCCAAACCCAGATTTAAAGTGCAAGGCTCCTTATGCACCACTTCAGTGTCTTGTGTACTTTAGGTACCTTAGCTTTTTCTCCTGTCCCCCAACGCACTGTATATTTTGTAATTAGATATCCGTTATGAGAAGTTTTAATGCACTCTGTCTGTATTTAGCGTTCATTTCATGACATTTTTAGAAGAGCGGATCATCCTACCTGGTCTTCATAGTTAAGCTAGCTACCTACTGACCTACCTTAGAAAATACTTTGTGACAGAAAATCGGGATTGAGGGGAGGGATATCTATAATTACCTTATATCCATTATTATAAAATAACAATATTT
>QLNU02015360.1:63987068-64034774 GCA_006491805.2 Dysdera silvatica
AGTAAATACCGAGGCATTCAAGTTGGAATTAAAAAATCGCTTTTCTGCACTGGAAGGACTTATTGATGAAAGTGATATCTCAGAAGCAAATGAAAACATTGTTAAGACAATAGTTGAAACTGCTGGGGAAATTGGTGGTGTAACCTGTAAAAAGCACAATAGCAAATTATCTGAGAAGACGAAACAGCTCATGAAAAGGCGAAGAGATATGAAGGTGGACAATCAAAATACCAGTTCCAGGATTGAGTACATAGAACTTTGTAAAACTCTGCGCAAAAGCATGAAAGAAGACATAAGAAAATTCAACTGTGAGCTAGTAAGGAAAGCCATTGAAAATAACAAGAGCCTTAGGGTTGTTAAAGGAAGTTTATCTGTTGGGAAGAAACACATCATTGCATTAAAAGGAGAGGATGGCACCGTAACAAGAAATAGGGAAGAAATACTTAGAAGAGTTGAAGAATTCTACAAAAATCTATACGAAAGTAACAGTGGATTAAACGAAGACATTGAAATAGTCGAAGGAACAGCTCCTAAAATCTTAAAAGAAGAAGTTTCATTTGCAATAAAAAGTATGAAGAAAGGAAGAGCCCCTGGTGATGATGGTATTACATTAGATATCCTAAAAGAAGCTGGAGAATATGTAGAAGACATACTTGCAAAATTCTTTACCAAATGTCTTAACAGCGGTAACATACCAAACCAATGGGATTCTGCAACAGTAATTCTTTTGCATAAAAAAGGTGATAAAGAGGATTTGAAAAATTACCGACCAATTAGCTTGTTACCTGCTATTTATAAAATCTTCACAAAAGTGCTAACACATCGCCTGCAGAAAAAATTAGATGCAGCTCAACCAAGAGAACAAGCTGGATTTCGAAGTGGATTCAGTACAGTGGACCATATTCAAGTATTAAGAGAATTAATTGAAAGAACACATGAATATGAACTTCCATTGTGTGTGGCATTTATTGACTATGAGAAGGCCTTTGACTCTATTAAAACATCAGCAGTCATCAACTCTTTAAGATCAACAGACATTGAGGATGTGTACATTGACATGGTGAAACGTGTGTATAAAAATGCAAGTGCAAAATTTCGGTTACATAAAGATACCAAAACTATCAAACTTGGCAAAGGGGTGAGGCAGGGAGATACCATTTCTCCAAAACTTTTTACTTCAGCTTTACAGATGATTTTTCAGCAGATAAATTGGAATAACAAGGGAATAAAAATAAATGGTGAATATTTAAATCATTTGCGGTTTGCTGATGACATTGTTATTTTTTCAACGAACCCATTAGAACTCCAAGACATGGTACAGGAGCTCTCAACTAGAAGTAAAGAAGTTGGACTCAAGATGAACCTACAAAAAACTAAGATCATGTTCAATAATTTCGTAGAGGAAACAAAAATACAAGTTGACAACATTGAGCTAGAAATTGCTGATTCATATATTTACCTTGGCCAGCTGATTTCAATGGATGGCAACATTATGAAAGAACTCAACAGACGTATTAAACTTGGCTGGAGTGCATTTGGAAGAAACAGTTTTATCCTGAAGGGGAAATTGCCTTTGTGTCTAAAAAGAAAGGTCTTCAACCAGTGTGTATTGCCAGTCCTCTCTTATGGATCAGAGACATGGAGTCTAACAGTTGGAGCAATACGAAAGTTACAGACAACGCAAAGGAGCATGGAGAGGTGCATGCTTGGAATAACTAGGAGAGATCGAAAAAGAAACACTTGGGTGAGAGAGCAAACTAGAGTAGAGGACATCATTGTTAAAGTAAAAGGGCTGAAATGGCGATGGGCTGGGCATATTGCAAGAAGAACTGATCAACGATGGACAACAGAAATTCTGAACTGGATTCCAAGAGACCACCGAAGACCTAGAAAACGTCCTCAAACTAGATGGGTGGATGAAATAAGAAAACAGGTTGGGGTGACGTGGAAGCGAATTGCTCAGGATAGACTTGTGTGGAAAGCATTTGGAGAGACCTTCATCCAGCAGTGGATAGATAATGGTTGAATATGATGATATATATATATATATATAATTAGGAATATGATTTCTTTTCGTACCATCAACCACCGGCAAGACATCCATTCGTTCACCAATATCTACGACGATAGCGGTAGATGTGTTATTAGCATATAATGTCAGAAGAGCTTGGCGCGTGAGGCTAACTGCTTTTACGCCCAATTCCTCCAATAATAGCTTCATTAATGCGGCTTGAGTATTTGTGCTTAGACTGCGGGGAATTGATATTTGTAACTAGAAAAAAAAATGACACAAGCATATTAGTTATGAATCATGTAGGTGAAAGAATTTTTTAAATTTTAATAAACGTATTTACTTTCGTTTCAGCTTGGGCATAAGTTAATCTGAATAATTTACTTTTTTATGAATCATTGATAATGCTGATTTTTATAAAAATTTTCGTTGTATGATGTTACCTATCATACAACGAAAATTGACCGATGAAATTATAAGATGTTAATCACAATGATCGTATGGAATAAAAAAACTGGATGAGGATGAATTGGTAAAAGAGGAAAATGGACAAAATTTTATTTATATTACGTATTTATTATATATAGTTACATGCCTTAAATACCATTTTATATCTTTTGTATTAGTATTATTAGTTGTATATCTTTCATTTGATGTTCTGTAAGTTTAACTTGTACTGTATTTTATTAATAAAACTAAGATTTAATTTGAAAAAAAAATGTGCATGTAATTAAAACGACAAAATTATTTCTTAAACTTACTCTTCCAACCGCTTCCTCGGAGGAGGGGGTGCAGACAACATTTTCCCTCTCAAATGCCGCCTATGCACAATTTCTTTACAAGAAAGCTTCATATGTTGTCTATCTTGTCATCTTTTCTTCCACCCACCCCCCTTATGGAAAATCCTACGTATATCACTGTATCCTGCCACATTCTGTAGCTTGACTGCAACTCAACTAAACGGTCTTTGGAATTTAGCAAAGATATAAGATTATATTCATTGCCTTCTTTCATAAAATAAATCTTGCTTTATTACATTTAATCCATCAATAAATTTCTCTGAATTCTACTTAGCCACTTAATCAAGATAAATTGTGTCATTCTAATTACTTCCTGGTCTTTCGTTGTTTTTCTAGTTGGTTGTTCACACAGTAACTTCGTTTTTGATTATTCAATTGACACCTTGTTGCAAGGCCGTAGCCAGGATTTAATTTCGGCGGGTTTAAAAATTTTTTTACAGCATGTACTGATACAATCACAGCATGCAAGGCCGTAGCCAAGTCCCATTAAAAATTTAGTTTCGGAGGGGAACCGGTCCATAAGATCCCCCCCTCTGGATGCAGGCATGCCTTGTTGGCAGCGTAGAGCTTCTGGTATAAGGAGTCCGCTACACCCCCCCAAATTTCTTAACACCCCCTAAAACTCAAAGTTCATATACCCGCTAAATATTCAAATTACAAGAAAGGAAATAAAACATTGCGCAAATTATTTTTCCTTACTTTTTCTGCATATGTAAATTGTAATAATCTTTTATATGCAGCAATTTTTCGAAGAAAAATATGGATAAAGATACCAAAAGGAAAAAATGCACCATATGAAGTAAAATCCTGCCACCTCAAAAATTATCAACTGTCTGTGAATAGACTAAATGTCTGAGAAGAAATGCTTGAATTTTGTTTTCCTCTGAATAAAAGAATGAACTTTTTTATATAAATATGGAAGAATTATTTCATTGTTACTGAATATTTTATTTTGTTTCTTTTCCGGTAAGTACATTTATAAGAAAAATTAAAAACTTGAAGGTAAATTTGACACCCCAAACGAAGTTTGACACCCACCTGAGCTAATATCTAGGCAAACACCCTATTCTGGCGTTGATAATACTCATCAGGGGGTCTTTTGTCTCCACATCATCATACTTGCGAAAGTGTGAGTCATATAAGTATGCGATTATCTGGGATATTCAACATATAATATATTCTTCAAATTATAATTTGATGCCAGTTGTGTGATGCCGACTTTATCTCAGTGGCTTATAAATTAAATCCTTTAGATTTTCACACTCTGAATCTGATATATAATCTAATAATAAATAAATATCTGAATCTGCTATCGGGGCCCATCTTGTTGATTGTAATCTTTAATCTTTTATTACCTATTTGATTATTACCACTGTGAGTGATACATTTATTCCATAATTTTATTCCATTATTTACAATAATTTGCAAATATGAAAGCGGCTTAATATTTCTGTAATTGCACCATCTGCCCACTCGACAATAGCTGTCCAATTATCATTTTGTTTTAGAATTTTGAGATACACTAACGGACAATGAAGAAAAGCATCAAGAAAAAAATTTACAACCGCGAAATTATGTAAATAGCTAGAGGGCGAGTTGGTATGAAATTACGTTAGTCTGATGTGATTGCGCGACCGTACACCCTTGAGTGGCACTACAAGCATGCCAGTGGCCTTATAAACTGGCATGTAGTTGACGCCCCATCAATGCAGTTCGACCGACGTAAGCACGAGTACGGAGGGAAAAGAAGGGTGGATAAACGCCAGGAACTTCAATATATACAACTGACGGACTTCGAGAGAGACCTAATCATCGGACCAAAAATCGCAGGGTGTTCAGCGCGTCGGGTAGTCCATCACATGGATCGTTCGTACTATACCTTCCGATTGTGTTGGGAGCACTGGTCACGTGATGCTACTTAGACACAGAGGGCAGACTGTGGTGGGAACAAGCATATCATGCATAGAGAAGATTGAATGATGGTGCGTCAGGCATGTATAGAACCCACGGCGACTCGATCCGAGATATAAGCACAAATAGGGACCCGTGTGTGTCCACGAACCATATCTAGACGCCTCAAGGAAGCGAAGCTGCGAGCCCAGCGTCCCTTACGCGTGCTGCTGTTAGCACAGGAACATGGGCGTCTGCATTTGCAGTGGTGCCACGCCGAAGCAATATGGAACGCCACAGATTGGCAACGTGTGGTGTTTAACGATGAGTACCACTTCGTTTCGGGGACAGATGATCATCGTGTCCGAGTTTAGAGGACCCTTAGATAATGCCACACTCCCAACCTCGGTATCGAGCGACACACCAGCCGCACTAAGGGCATCATAGTCTGGGTAACCATAACCTACGGCAATCGATTCGCTTTAGTAGTGGTACTTGGAATATTGACGAGACAGGGGTACGTCGATGAAATTATGTGGAGCCGTGTGCTCCCATTCGTGGCTGGAATCTTAGGGAATATTTCAGTAGGATAATGCTCGGTCGCACACGTCTCGGGACGCCCATACCTACCTACGTCATGTCCAAACACATCCATGACCTGCTTTCTCCCCAGAACTTCACCCTGTCGAGTATGTGTAGGGCCAGTTAAAACGCCAGCTACCCAGTTGCCACAATTTCTGGGATTTGGAATGTAACGTCCAACAGCTGCGGACCCGTCTAACGCAGAGCAACATCAGATGTCTGTTTCAACCCCATGCCAGACCTCATTGCTGCTTGTATCGCGGTACATGGCGGTGTGACGAGCTACTGATGATGACCGGACTGTGTACTACAGCTTCCTTTGCAATTATTCTGCTGTCTGTTTTTGTGATCATGTACATCATTCATTTATATCCTTCTATCAATAAAATTTCATGTCAATCCTATGCTTTCTTTTTGGTTCGCAATTTTTATTGACCGTGACTGTATATTTATTTTTCTAATATGTATAGATATTGCGTTGGTTTAGCGATTATTTCCCATACTGTGATTGGCTTACACGTGATATTACATGGTTTTTAATATTTCGGTGTTATAGTATATTCTCAAATGGAAAAAAGTCTTAGTTATGTTATTACTTAGTATGTATTTTTGTGTTTGTTCATTGTAATTAATATTTCTTCTTTAATCTTTCTTAATGAAAATTGCAGCTAAATTTTTTACCGCATAATCTTTCGGGTCCACATTCAGTTTCTTAAAAATTGTCTCGAAAAGCCCCTGTAGAGCATCGATATCCATTGTGAGCTGTAAAAGAAAATAGGGATGATGAAATATAAGAAATTAATAGTCAAATCTAAAATAATAACAAATAAATACCTTAGTTACACATTATAATTTTTTGACAAATGATTAAATAACCTCTTATTACGAGTATGTATGAATAATAATTCTATGAAATTTATTAAATGAGACGAAAATGAAATAAAAGTACATGTGTGATATTCTAAACATCACAACTAAATACAAAAAATTGATAGGATACAAACCTTCGTAATTTTTGCTGATGGTCGAACAGGGTATGTTAAATTAGAATTTTGTCTTACTTCAGGTGAAAGTGCATCCATTCCATATAGTTGTTTTCCCCTGCCAATAAGATTTGAAAATAAAATTTATTTGGAAATCGAAGTCATAAACTATAAAATGCTGAAAGTTTTTGAAAAACAGCTTTTGATTTTATTTGTGAAAAAAATTCCAACGTGTATTTAAAATTCTTTTAGTAATATATATCATACAAATATTTAGATAATTTTTATGATACACAGAAAGAATCAATATAACATGTAGCAGAAGAGGAAGAAAAAGAGAGTTTTAAAATTGATGTATATCACTTTGACGGAAGACCATATTATATTCGAATTTTCACACCCTCTTTTTCAATACATCACATAGGTTCATCCCATATTATAGGGATAAAGGGAAGTATAGGAATATAAAGGTTCGTTATATATATATATAGGCTTAAGTTCCTATGTGGGGCGAATCAGAAAGTCTTTGCCCCTATTTTTTATTAGCCAAAATAAGGTACATACAGGTAATTACAAATATACGTACTATTCTACGTACCTTACACTATTTTTCCACATAGTCCCCACACCGGTTCAGACATTTGTCCCATCGCAGCACTAAATTTGAGATGCCCCTGTGGTAGAATTCGTCCGGCTGACTGTGGAACCACCGTCGGACTGCTGTCTTGGCTTCATCGTTGCACGTGAATCGCTGTCCTGCCAGGAACTTCTTCAGCGGACCGAAAACGTGGAAATCACTAGGGGCGAGGTCCGGACTGTATGGTGGGTGGTCCAGACTCTCCCAGTGAAATGACCGGAGCTTGTCGGCGGTTCTGATTGCATACAGTCCGGACCTCGCCCCCTAGTGATTTCCACGTTTTCGGTCCGCTGAAGAAGTTTCTGGCAGGACAGCAATTCACGTGCAACGATGAAGCCAAGACAGCAGTCTGACGGTGGTTCCACAGTCAGCCAGATGAATTCTACCACAGGGGCGTCCCAAATTTAGTGCTGTGATGGGACAAATATCTGAACCGGTGTGGGGACTGTGTGAAAAAATAGTGTAAGGTACGTATAGTTGTAATTACCTGTAGGTACCTTATTTTGGTTAATAAAAAATAGGGGCAAAGACTTTCTGATTCGCCCTCGTGATTTTAATCTGCCTGGCAACATCTCCCATAGCAAAATGTTCATTGAAATAATAATCATCGATTTATACGTGATACTAGTTCCATTTTCACTAAATTTTTCAAGTGTTTTCTTACAAGTTCCTTTGTTAAACTAGCGTAATTGTTTAAGGATTGGATATTAATTAAGTTTTATTGGTTTATACTTACGTTGCCTTATCCAGTAGCACACACAGTTGGGAAAAGATACTTGAGTGAGTAAGGTAAAAGATACGGCCATATTATTTTTAACGTATTGGCATTTTAGGTGCTAAATAAACAAATATTATTTGCGAGAATCGCTTGATGGATTTATCAACTATTTATTTGGCTCAACTTTAAATAGAAATTTGAAATTAGTAGTTACGTTGATCATTAGAACACCAGCACGAGTCGAACAGCTTCCTAGGTCAATGATCACCACTTTCTGTAAAATAAATATAAACATTATGTAAAAGAAATGGCTTTCACTTAAGCAACTTTGATGTAAGCATCATCATCATCATCATCATCACTGTTTAACCCTTTCGCTGCTGCTGACGTGCTGGCATGTCCTGTCAAAGTGCCGGACATTTCTGTTAGGATGGGCAAAGTTGTTATTTTTGTGAACGGTTCTTTTAAGACTAGAACATTTTTTAGATTTGTTCTTTTGATTCGTTCTTTTGTGAACGCTTAATTTCTCTATAATAGTACAGTGAACTCCCCCCCCCATTAGCGGACACTCGTCGGACAGAAAATTTTGTCCGTAAAAGAGGAGTGACTGTAAACGAGGGGGGCACTGAAATTGATAAAATATTTCATTTCGAAACTTGTTCATTTTTGAGCATATAAGAAATACAAGTTTAAAATAACGAACATAAGCATTTGTTGAATATAACAAGAAAAATTTACAACAAAACGTTAACTATTAAAATGTATTTACATTGGAAAAAATTGATCAATAGCTGTTTGGTAGGTTTTACTCACCGCTCGTCCTTCGAAACGTATTTTTATTTGTGAGATTAAATCCACTGCTTTTCCGTCCTTGCACTTACAAGACCTGTGCAGTAGTCAAGTAAACGACAGTAATAAATCTGAAATGTGACAGTTTTTGTTGATATTTATTTTTCAGTTTTGCACAGTGTATTACTGTATGATTTATTTATTATTAAAGTCTTCATCAAGCTTTAGACATTTGAATCAGCGACTCCAAATCTATTGCCACTCTTTGTACATGACCGAGAACGATGGTTCACAAAAATTGAGATCTTTAAGCAAGACCGTAGCCAGGATTTAATTTCGTGGGGGTTCAAAAATTTTTACAGCATGTATCGATACAATCAAAGCATGCAAGGCTGTAGCCAAGTCCCATTAAAAATTTAGTTTTGAGAGGGGGACCGGTCCCTAAGATCCACCTTCGGGATACGGACATGTCTGTACGTACCGTTTATTTTTGTGTCTTGTCTTTTGACCCGTTTGATTATGAGCTAGTTAAATCTATGGATTGTCTGAGGAATGGTCTAATATGCTTATCGTTCATTGCGCAGCAGCCTTCCACCAGCGAATGGGTTAAAAACGCCTTCAACGAAACTTAATGAGTAAAACGTACCTTATGAGACTTCAGTGGATAATGCACAGGCTCCAAAAATTTGGGATGCATCACTGGAGCGGAATGCGCTTGTAGAATCTGTTTCCAACGTATCAAATCATCTTCTGATTCAAATCTCATTTTGACATATCTTCCAAGCTGGAAAAATGTCAAATGAATATTATATACGAAACAATCTGAATTCCAATAAATTAAAGGGCAATTAGTTATAAATTTCAATTTTTACAAAAGATATGGGGTGTGAATGTTTAATTTGTTTCATAATACCCATTCAAAGACACTATATAATTGGTGCATTACCCTATTATCTAAAAGTAGTGTATTAGCATCGCTGGCTTCAACAATTGCATATTGCAAAGGAAGACTCGACAACAAAGTCTGCTTTTCTTCAGTCTGAAAAAGATAAATAAAAAGTTTAAGCGCATGGAGTTGGTAAGAATAATTTACTTAATAATAAAATAAATAGAAAATATCAAAAGAGTGTTTTAGCAGGTAAAATAATTTTGCATATAATATATTATAAAGAATATCCTACCTTGAAGGATAAATAGTTATAAAATGAAGTCCATAGATCACCCTTAACTTGATAGATATTTAAGTACTGAGTGAATTTATGGGTGGAGAGGGGGACTTGCTTGTGGGCTCGTTTCATATTAAATTTTAGTTAATAACTACAAATACAATCTTGAATTCGTATTTTGGTAGTACTGAAAGAAAATATTTTTAAGGGAGAACGAAAAATTATGACACAAGCTATAAAAAGTACTTTACCCAATCGCCCAAAGGTATTTATGATTTTTTAAATTTTAATATCCCTTCTGTTCAATTTTCAATCCACATCTCTAATAGTTTTTCAAACCTTTGCATGTAACAAAGGATTTTTTACAATCTTAGTGCTTCGTTGCAACAAATAACTGGGCAACGTATACTCCTGCTGGCTGAGCCAGTACAAGGGTGTCATGCATCCCAGGAGAGACCTCAAATTTGTACCCCGAAATTGCAGTGTGCCCTCTGTTTAACTCCTAAAAGAATCCTCATTTGTTTAAAATGCGCTCTTAGGACCTTACGCTCATCCATCAGGCGAATCAAGGCGACCGCCTAAATTCGCTTAAATTCATTCGTATTTACAACACTTTTCGATAGAAATTTAAAGAGTGATCAATATGTGATTTTCTCCGAAGTTCTTCAATAAACAGCAGCTAACTAATATAACTTTGCAATATTGAAATGTACCCATCTTTAAGGTATTTTCAAAATGTAATAATTCGCATTTGTGTTATATTTTGCATCTCTAGACAATGCAACACCCTTTCAGATTTTTTACATTACAGTCAAAAATACAAACAAAAGAACAGTTAAAACATCGTGAGCTTACCTCCCAAAAATAGAAGCAACCGTCCTCCACGGATGAAAAAAAATTTCCACCGTTTGTTGCAAACACACCATCAGGTAGAAAATTCAGGTATTCCTCTACGCATTCTTTGTTCTCAGTGGAATCCTGTAAATTATTCATAACAACATAGCAGGAAAAATTATAATCATTAAGGAACAAATTTATATGTATATTGTGATCAGTGCCGGATTTAGGGTACGAGGCGCCCTGGGCACAATGAGCCCCTCCATTGGCGTAACTAGGAGGGCTAGGGGCTAACCCTCTAGAGATTAAATCGCTAAAATCGCTAAAATCTCGGAGACTAGGGAAGGACATCTATGAGTATTTTATGTGCATTATTATAAGATAAAATAACGATATTTTTATAAATAAATTTAGTTTATTTCACGACGAAATTTTTTTACTTCTTTTCAATGTTTAATGTAGGCAGAAAAGTTAAACTGATTTTTTTTCAGAATTTAAAATGAAGACAAAAATTGTGAAGGGGGCCGCTTTCTCGGGGAGTGCGGATTGACGCAATTTTACAGTAGATAGAGTGTAATTAAAAGAAAAACGACGTTCACCTCTTTTTACGCCCCTAAAAGTGTGGCACCTTATCCATTTGTCCAACTTGCCCATTTATAAATACGAACCTGCATTAACGTAATAACAGCGGTCCCTACCAGCATCTGTTAATGGGCCCTGATGAAATAGGGACACCTAGACTTTAAAAACTTTTGCTATATTATGGTAGCAACACTTTTGCGACCACACTCCCGCGCACTATTTATATGTTTTTCGTAATTATGTATTAAAAAAGGTTTGATTCTGCATGTATATATACACACATACAGTGAAAACCGTTTATAACGACTAACTGGATTTAATGATAAAATTAATATAACAAGCTGAATTTCTTATCCTTTCCTTTGTTAAATATGCCCTTTATGACTGTTCTTCACAAACCATCTCTTCCCTTATTTGTTACCTTTTCTCCTCTCCAATCTGTTGTCTAGCATCCACTCCTCAAATGCAAAGAAAAATTCCGTTGAGAGAGGAAGTATTTTTAATCAACTTATACTATTATTATTATAAGATAACAAAAATTATACTTTTCTGGGAATAAATTAATTTTATTTGACGACGATTGTTGGGATTTTTTTGGATATTGGGGGAGGGGGCAAGGACAGGATGCAGAACAAAATTTCAGTGAGGGCGCAAAGCTTGAAAATTCAGTTGTAAGTTTAGTTTTATTTCTTACTTGAAAATAATAATTTTTAATATAAATTTATTATACTCAGGGGAAGCACACCCCAGTGCCCCCTACCTGGATCCGCCCTTGAGGCAGGGGTTGTTTCACGCAATTTTTCAGAATTTCAGATTTAGAAAATAATGGTGGAGGGCGCCTTCTCGGGGAGAGCTGATCGACAGAATTTTACGGTAAATAAATTGCAATTAAAAAAAAAATCCGCCGCCTTTTGCACCCCTAGAAATTTAGCGCCCTGAGCAAGTTCTCAACGTACCCATTACCCATACGGCACTGATTGTGATCAGATTTTATATTAATCAACTTCGCAATCGCAGTTAATGTCAAGAGAGGAAATTTTTTTAATTTTATTAGTATACTTTTATTGATATATTAATGGAGTATAATTTATTTAATTAGCCTACAAATGAGTTACGCTAACTACGTTTAAACTCTATCTCTCTTATTATTATAATCATTAATTAAACGTGAGATTCCGAGAGATTAAAAAAATTTGTTCAAATATTAAAAGCAATATTTTTCTAGTAAGGGGATTTAAATGTGTACATGGAATCTGAAAATTAAAGGATAATGTACAAAGCCATACATATTCCACAGTAGATGGAAAGCAATATAATTACATTAATGAAATAGCAAATATTCGACTTTCTCAAGAACTAATTAACAGTCTCCTAAATGACATGAGGAAATGAAAGGCAACAAGTTGTCTTTAGCATTTGAATTTAATCTGCGTAGTGCTACATCTAATGTATCTTGCATAGCATGAGGAATGCCTGAGATAATGTCAAGAGCAATCATACGTCGAATTAATGTTTCAGGAATTTTACAGAGAACACTTTCTGCGCCCCGCTCTCATTTTCATAATTCAGTCAAGGTTCATGATATTGATTATATTTCAGTTGAAGTTCTTGAAATTTTACAATAACAAATCGTTTTTAAGTCCTGACATTGTATTTTCGTATCAGCATCAAAGATTCTATTCGTAGATTTATCCTTGAAATCAGAGCACCAATGCATCTAAAGGATTTATATACATACCTCGAAGTACCTCTCAACATATAAAATCAAAAACCATTAAAAGGTTTGAATGAAGTTTGTGAACGCATCCTTAGTACTTTGGTCCTACGATTTTCGTTTCTTGCCGTACACTATTAAGAATATGAACCGAGCTCGACTCGTATTTTTGGCAAAATGACATGCAATAATCGAAACGTGTGACAGGCAAGAATTATTTTTTGACAAAATTGCATATCTAGTCCATTTAATCTAAGAAAAAAAGTATATTGAACGAGAAAATAGTTGGAACTTTTGTTTATAGCTTGATATTTGTGATGCTCTAACAATAAATACACTCAGCTACAATGAAAGTTGCTCACCAATAAGAGAACATTCTACAACCGCGAAATTATGTAAATAGCTAGAGGGCAGGCTGATACGCAAATGACCTTAGTTTGTTGCGATTGCGCGTGTCCTTACACCCGTGATTGGCGCTACAAGAATGAGCCAGCGGCCTTATAAACCGGCGTGTAGTCCACGTCTCATCAATGCCAGAAGCTTTGGTAGACGATGGTGGGTAGATGGCAGAAACGTCGATATACGCAACTAACGGTCTTCGAGAGAGGCCTGATCATTGGATTGAAAAACGCAGGGTGGGCCGGATAGCCGGTCACATGGATCGTTCGGACTATACCTCCCGACTGCGTTGGGAGCACTGGTCACATGATGCTACTTAGACACGGAAGGCCGACTGTGGTGGGAACAAGCATATCACGAATAGAGAAGATTGAATGATGGTACTTCAGGCATGTATAGAGCCCACGGTGACTCGATCCGAGACATAAGCACAAATAGGGACCCGTGTGTGTCCATGAACCATATCTAGACGCCTCAAGGAAGCGAACCTGCGATCCCAGCGTCCCTTACGTGTGCTGCTGTTAACACGTTAACATCGACGTCTCCGTTTGTAGTGGTGCCAAGTCAGAGAAAACATGGATCGCCACAGATCGGCAACGTGTGGTGTTTAGCGATGAGTGCCACTTCGTTTTAGGGACCAATGAGCATCGTGTCCGGTTTGGAGGACCCCTGGATAACGCCCCAATCCCAACTTCAATATCGAGCGACATACCAGCCACACTACAGGCATCCATCATGGTATAGGCAGCCATAGCGTACGACAGCTGATCCACTGAAGTAGTGGTACCTGGAACAGTGACGGGCTAGCGGTACGTCACTGAGATTCTACAGACCCATGTGCTCCCATCCGTGGCTGGAATCCTAGGTTTGATATTCCTGCAGGATAATTCCCCTCCGCATACGGCTCAGTTCGCCAAGGTCCACCTACGCCATGTCCAGGCATTTCCATGGCCTTCCCTCTCCCCAAACTTTCTCTCTATCAAGCTTGTGTGTGGGAACAATTGAAATGCCAGCTACCTCGTTGCCGCAGTCTCTAAGATTTGGAACGTAACGTCCTATAGGTGTGAACCTGTCCAATATAGGACAACATCAGACATCTGTTCCACGTCATACCGAACCATATTGCTGCTTGTATCGCAGCATGAGGCGGTTTGAAGAGCTATTGAGGGTGACAGAACTGTGTACCACACAGCCCCCTGCATAACTGTTCTGCTGCTCTGTCTTTTTGGTCATGCCTATCGTTCATCTATATCCTTCCATCAATAAAATTTCAGATTTATCCTGCGCTTCCTTCTTGGTGCACAACTTCTATTATCGGTGAATTTATATAATGCAGTCAATACTCTTCATGTACATACCTTTGATAAAAACCATTGCGTTTTGTCGTACAGATGCTCCACTAATGGGACCTAAAACAGTTTAAGGTATAACCACTTATAAATACGCATTCAAACAATCAGAATATGGTCAATGAAATTCATGATTCGACAAGATTTATTTTCAATTATATCTTATCTTTTTATTTAACACACCATATAATTATAATTTAATAAATTATTCAGAAACATGCGAACAATTCTATTATATTTTATAAAATTATAATGAAATAACTGCTTTTAATGATCTATTAAGTGTTTCAGAAAGGAAATTTTCAAGGTGTTCGGAATTTAATTGAGAGACGATACACATAAGTTAGTTTGGCTGTTTAGAAGAATGTTTCAGAATTTAGTAACGAAGTTCGAATGTGTAATATGCGATGTTTCTGGAGGTACGAAGTAGTTACGAAAGATAATTACTAGAGACCGGATAATATGCAATAAAAAAGCTAGAAAAATGTGCATGCAAATATGCACAAAAAATTCAAAAACATGCATTTATATGCGCTTAAAATGAAAAATATGCACTTGTATAAAGTATGCACTTGTAACATGTATTTTTCTTACTTGTTTGGAAAATAAATATCATGCAACTTAAAGCAGATGCATTTGTTTTCATTTATTAGCTTAGTGGAGACTTTTGATATACACAAAATTATATGTTTCGTGCAAAATAGAGTTTATTACAATAAATGGCAATGTGTCTTCATGTTGTTTTGAACAGTTAAGCTTTTTTTTTTCTATCATTGAGTAGCATTTCATAACTGAAAAATGTCCTTTTCGTATCCACTGAGGATATTAGACATTGTTTATAAAAGTTTGCGGATAGTCTATCGCCAACGACTTTTGCTAATAGATAATAGTGTTGAATTTTATCCTATGTAAGTGTATTTTGTACTGTATCTGATCTTAAGTCAACTGACATAAGTCAACTGACATAACACAACGGAAAAAAACAATTCCGTTTCTCTGATAAGGATAGTGACTAACTCAGCTAAGAACGCACCTACTTTTTTGACGCACTAAGATATAACTAAACATGTGCATTTAAAGTCTCCTTTTATTTCTGCTCAGATGGAAGTAAAAGGAAATTTTAACTTTATCGTTGCGGAGGAAATTTTAAAAAAATGTTTGAAATTAATGAAACGCTTAAAACGTGCATTTAGTCTGAAAATCCACTATTTTATGCATTTATATGCAATAACGCTAAAAAGAGCTAATGCATTTGCATATAATCCGGGCTCTGTTGATCACTGTAAAAAAAGGCCATTGGTTTTATCAAAACCTACCTGAAATTTTTTGAATTACAATCATAAGATATTTACTTACAAGCTTTTCTTCAACACTCAATTTCTTTTCCTTCCCCTCACTTTCATCTATATAATGTATATAAAATATGCATCGCAAGCTGACATTCAGATATATTTTAAATAACCTATACACATCAGGAGTGTATTTCGGTTGTGTAAAAACAATCCATGAAATTTGCCTAAGTTTACTGATGTCCATTCCAGTTGTATATGGGGTATAATCATCGCCTCCTGACCAAGGGCGGACAAAGACTTTCATTTTTGTTTGGTGGTGGGGGAGTCAAGGACAGAATTTGCCATGGTCTTGGAATAACACCCTTCATTTATCATGAAAGTTGGAATTTTTTACAGTGAAAAAATATATTTTGGGGGTCATGACCTCTATGACCTCTCACCTTTGTCCGCCCTTGCTCTTGACTCGCTGGTTTCGTGTATGCCTTCTAAGTATGCTTGCCTGTACAGTTGCCTGTATTCTGCTCACACGGAGAAAATAAATATTTCGCCTTTAGCTGACTATATAAAACTGCCAGACGCGAATACGAATAAGTGAATATTAATGGTGGGCGAAGGGCAGAAAAAAAGAAAGTTTACGAGTACAGTATCAACTTTTTATGAATTGGAAAAAAAAATATTTTTCAATGAACCACAGTGTAATGAAAATCGATGTGTAAATTTACTTATGTTTTCGATTTTTCATTTGTCATTACATCTAACGTGAGCTATAGTAAAAGCAAATTTATTATTCGCAAAGAGGCTTTGAACTGGCTGAAATAACGTATAAATAATGGAAAAGTTGTTCTAATGCCAAGGAAGCCACCTGGGAATATATAAACACCGAAAATGATTTGTTAATCACTATTTATTTTCAAACATTCATATTCTATTGGATTAGAATTTGGAAAAAATTGACATTAAATTAGGAGTTTAAATAAAATGACAATACAAGTTTTCAAATATCTAGACTAGATGGCATTCCCAAAATGTACTCACAAATATTCATGGAGCTATTGCTGTTCCACAAAATTCTCAACAATTTAAAAAACGATGCCTAAATATGGCCACTTGCAACATTTTCATGCTAAATAACAATATTTACAGAGAATTGTTATGTTCCACAATAAACTTACTTCTCTAAATTGCAACGTTCAAAAAAGCTAATGGATATTGTGAAATTACAGTAGCTGTATTCAGAAGTCCGAAATATAAGGGACATGATTGCGTATATGGTAATGGCATTTCTAACAAAAAAAAAGGAAAGATAGTGAGTCGCATCTAGATAAGAAGGACGGAGAGTTATGTGTACATTCATATGTAACTTAGCACTAACTAGTAACTGAGAAGCATCACTAGCCTTGTAGCAAAAATTCATTATGAAATATCGAAATGAAAATTACCCAATTTTTGGGAAACGGTGCCGGTTTTACATTAAAGCAGGTCTGGAATTAGGGCCTCGCAGAAACCATTAGTATTATGAATATTATTGATGATATCTGTTTTCTATAGTATATACTTTGGTATTTTCTACATATATTCTTTTAATTTAAAAAGAAGTACTGTGTATTTAGTGTGGCTATAAATATAATTTAATACAGTAATTAAATTCATTATAATTAATTATAAATTTTATTTGAAAATCAGAAAGGTTAATACTATTTTACTATCAAAATAATTTGCAAACCATAAAGTGTATTACTGTACTATGATTTTAAAAAGATATCGTTTATAACGACTATCGGTTAAAACGACCGAATTTGCACAATCCCTTAGAGGTCGGTATAATTGATTTTCACTTTATATCTAATCTATGTCGACAAAATATTCATATAATACAACAACCCGAATAAATTGGATGAATAATTAAAATTAATATCGTTATTCAAAAGAATTAAGAAAAAAATTAATAAAGTTTATTTAACAATAATCTTAGTTATAGATTTTACTTACAATAACAATATACTACAATCTTACAGTTATCTGCTTACGTTTTTAAAAAAAATGTGATTTAGCTGTAATTTTTTATAAGATAATTTATATCTAAATTATACATCCAAAAAAGTTTACTGGGAACACGACATGTCCTATGTGATTCAAAATTGTATCATGGCCCGTATATCGCAACGCACATACTACTACAGTATATTTTTTTAATTCATTAGTTTCTTCTGTATTGATTTATTATAATTTTCTACAGTGCCACTTTTCCATGTCCCTTTGCTAAAGATATACAAAAATTGAACTTTGTAAAACAAGCATAATTCAAAACCATAAAAATCTATCTTTTCTTTTGTCAACATCACCGCATTTCTGGAAGAGAATCTTGTAACAAGCTATGGTTTATATTCTCTTCCATTTCTAACCCAAAGCCTAAATAATTCGTTTGTTTGTTTGGCTTTTTTATGGCGCAAGAGCATCTGGGCTATACTAGCCCAGATCCGTAGTCGCCCAGTGGCTATGGTCTTCCGCTAAATAATTTAATATAGATCTTCTCTTACATTCCTATAACTTTTATACTTCTCAAGTTATGTATCACAAAATGTACATCGGGTTGAATAAATTATTATTATTATCCCCCTCTGCTTACGAAAATATTGTAAGCGATTATATATAAATAGGGCTTGTTATTCCAAAAAGAAAAGAAAAATGACATGACCCGGATGTGATATGATCACGCAACTTTTTGTTCTGGAGTCGGACGCGCTACCGTTGCGCCACAGGGCCCCAACTTTCGCATTTCAAAGTAGCTATATGTATTTTCTCTTCTTTTTATTTTAAATAAATACTGAAGTAACTTAACAACTTAAGCACTTTCTATGAAAAGGAAAAACACCTATAATTTGAATCGAGTGTGCAGAACCTCTTTTGTTTACAGGTTTATATAACTAAATACCATGCATAATATTAATCTTTTAAGATGTTATACATGGTTTTATTTGATCTTTTAAATTGCGTGGCATTTATGTTCTAGGAGACAAGAGCCACTTAATACGATTTAAGGTCCTAATCTTGGCCGGTGTGCAACTGCAACAATATGTTTATGTTTGTCTTTTCGCTAGCTTTTTCTAATATATTAATTCGTCCATTTTCTCATTTTCTACATAGAACATTTTGCATCTGCTTACAAATTTTGGTAACAATGCTTTAGAAGAAAATACATTTTTTGGCATGTCACTCGTTTAGCTATATTAAGATAAATAAATAAATGCACGTTACATTACAACATGTGCAAAATATGTGATAATGTTACCATATGTGTAGAAAGAAATGTTATTACAGTTATTTTAATCACCGTTAAGCTAATCTCTATATTAAAATAAAATTAAAACAAATTTAAACTATGTCGAAATTAAAACTATTTTAATAATAATTTCTACAGAATGTGTAATTTATAACAAAATTATATTATGAATAATTTATATCCAAGAATTCTATTATAGATAATTTTTACCTAAAGTCCATTCCACCTCATTTCTATCAAAAATATTGCGTTGTACATCATAATTTGTATACTTAGTTAATTAATCTGCTTAAATTACTACTATTAAATTATAAATTAATTATTAAATTCTATTAAATATTATATACTACACTCACTATTAAATTATAAATTATTAATAACTATTAAATTATTTTATCAACTTAAATCTAATATCGACAACATATTCATGTAGAATACAACAGCCTGAATAAATTAGAGTAAGAAATTAAATAAATAATTAAAATGAATGATTAAGATCGTTATTCAAAAAAAAAATTTTGGAAAAATAATTAAGATCAATTAACAAACATCTTAATTATTCGCTTTATTTATTTACCATGTATAATATGATCTGCTTGCATTTTTAAAAAATATGGTTTAAATATAAATTTTCATAATGTAATTCAGATCTAAATTATTCGTACGGGCAAGTTTTCTGGAGACACGAATGGCCTTCAAAAATGGTCAAGTTTGTGATCATAGCGCGAAGGAAACGTGTAAGTAAGTAATAATTTGGCCATTTTATACCCCTCTCCCCACTCCCACCTTGGTAAGCAAAAAATTAACATTGGCTAACATAGGAAAATAAGCACAACAGCAACAACCCCACCCCAAAGGTGCTTACGTAATACTAGAATACTCCCACATAAATATATCATATTGCACATGACATAGTAGATTTTTATATTTCATTAAATTTTTCTATGTTAGTTTGGTTATAATTTTAAGTAGCCATTTTTTTCTTCGCCTAGGAAATTGCTTGCTCTTTAATTTAAAAAAAATTGATCCGGACGTTGGTTTATTATTTTTTACAATGCCACTTTTCCCCTCTGCTTACGAATAACATTGTACGAAAAATATTTTAAGAGATTATACAGGGTTCCTAGGAAAGACCGGATGCGGCCAATAACTTTTGAACCAAGACAGATATTGCAAAGAAAGTTAGATATTAGTATAGTAAAATGACTATGCACTATCAGATGAGATGAACAGCAGCGCCCCTGGTGGCGAATTGAGGAAGTTAAAAATTTTATTTCGAAAAATAATAAAGATGAGGAAATATTTTCAATGAGAAATTTGTAGAGCATCCTACAGTTAGTAAGCAAAACATACGGCTTACATGCACTATGTACACGTACTGCCACAAAGTAAGGTGTTCCGAATGTTTCAATGCATCGCTTTCAGTTAATGCTTTCTGATGTTTTAAAAGTTGAGTTGAAGTTCCTATAGGAGAGACAATATGATTTCTTTCCTTTAAGAACTTCTATTCAACCTGTAAAGAACTAAAAAGCATTAACTGAAAGCTATGCATTGAAACTTACGCAACACCTCACTTTGTGGCAGTACGTGTAAATACTGCATCTGAGTTTTATATCGTTTCTTACTAACTGGGGAATGCTCTACAACTTTCTAATTGAAAATATTTCGCTATCTTTATTATTTTTCAAAATAAAATTTTCAACTTCCTCAATTCGCCACCAGTGGCGCTGCTGCTTATTTCATCTAATAGTACATACCATTTTATTATACCAGTATCTAAATTTCCTTGCAATATCTGTCTTGGTTTAAAAGTCATTGGTCGCATTCGGACTTTCCTAGGAACCCTGTATATAATGTACTTGTTATTTATAAAAAAAATGATAATAAAAAAAAATTATGACTCGGACGTGATTTGAACACGCAACCTTCTGATCTGCAGTCAGACGCGCCACCGGGCCCTCAATGAATAGGCCCCAAAGTAAGAATATGTTCTTTAGTTTCGTTACGTTTATGTTTCGGATGCAATACAAGAAGAGGTTTTTATCATTGTAATTAAGAAAATCACTGTAAACTCTTTAAGTGCACATTGACTTAATTATTATAAATTCTTGTAGAAAATCGTTTGTGCTCCAATGCAGCAAATTTGAGAACGATTGCAGAACTTGAAGTTTTATTTTTAAAAATAAAATAATAGGAAAATGGTAAATAATAATTTTGTATACGTACTTATTAGGTTATTTTAGAAATAATGTTTAACTTTAAGGGGTGAATACAAAAATTTTAAACTGTTATAATTTTGCACTGATTATTTAAAGTGAAGGGGCAAATAAAAACCTGAATTAAACGAAATATTTTTACCAAAATTATCTACGCTGAAGAACCTAAGAAAAATCATAGTCGTTAATAAACCGTTGGATTTTTCTCCGTCATTGCGTTTAATGATGCTGCTATATTCCGCAATATTATCATCAAATATCACAGTAAGTGCTCGGTAATTTTCCTCTATCCCAACATGAAATATCTTACCACTCTCAAAGTCAGGGCTTAAATATGGCGGGAGCCCACCGGAGCTTGGCTCAGGTACTTCGTCATTTGGTGATTTGAGCATGTAATTTGGCTTCATTTAACAATTATTTAAATATTAGCCAGAACCCCTAAATAGACACTTTCATGAAAAAAGAATGAATTTTTGATTAAAGTCATAAACTTTGTTGTCCAGAAAAATGGATATAAACAATTGATATGATTTATCGATTCTTTTGCAGCCATTCGATTTTTTTGATTTACCGTAATATTAGGGTTCCGGCATTTATTTGTTTGAAATTAAGCCTGGCTCAAAGTACCAAATAGAAAACTAGCTGGGAGTTAAAAAGGAAAGTGTTTGCAGATGAAATCATGTAAAGGAAAAGTTACTTAAATGACAATAATCAAATCATTGGTTAAACGAAATATCACATTTTCAATAAAGTCAAATATTTAGCAAAGCAAGTAAACTTACCGGATCCCAAGATAGAGTTACGGTTTTCTTTGGTCGCATGGGTTCATTTTCTTTCGTTTCGGGCTGCAATTCCAATGCAGATTCTGTTAATTTGCATTCCAAAGAGAGAGAGCTAACATAAATTTCATTATCCGAACTTAAAATAGATCGTCCTGCAATTTCCTCGGAATTTTCAGCTTTTTCTGAAACTTGATTGTCTTGCTCTATTTCTGGTTCATGGTAATAATTCAGTCCTTGGTCGTCTCTGCAAACTGGCGTTTCCACTCCTGTGTCATTTTGGGATATTTCACGAGTTACTGCACTGTTTGTGTTTTGACAAGCTGATGTATGTTCACTGTTTGTCGTCGGGCACGCCGTATCTGATGAGTCTTCGAGCTTATTAAGCTGCCTTTCAAGCAACTGCTGATTGTCATCAAGATTGGCAGTACCATTTGCATTAACTACTGAGACAGAAGAATTGGTTTCTTGATTACTGGGTACTAGATTATCAGGTGCTGGAAGCTCTAGTTGTTGGATTTTGTCCTCTATAATTTCTACAAGTCTTTCCCTTGACATATCACACTCATGACTTTCACTAGTAAGTTCGTTTGGTATTGTTACAGAACTTTCGTCCTGGAGAACGTTAGTTGATACGATGGGAGATGTTGCGTCTTGTAAATCTTTATCTCCACTGTCCTTTGGCTTAGAAATGGAAATATCCTCATGAGGTGGACACTCTTGAAAATTATTGAGATTCTCGTGAACGATATTTTCTTTATGATCAACATCAGATTTCAATTTAGTTTCCAGTGGTGCACCTGTGAAATAGATTTCAAAATGTTCCCTTGAACCATATTGATAAAAAACCACTATGTATACCATAAAAAATAACAAGGAAAGGTATACCAAACATCAAATTATAAACGAATGATTTTATTTATATTGTAGCGATACACTACAAAAAAAAAATTAAAGGTTTATTTAAATGCGTAAAAGTGGTTAAGGGTTTGTTTATATTATATGGGTATTATATAAAGGTTTATTTATATTATATAAAGTCGTTAAAAGTTTATTTAAACGCGTTTATACTATCCTCGCACACTGAATTTATTTTCTAATCGTAGTCCGGTGGCCGTAGTAACTAAACCTTAAGAGGTTCAGATTCCTCTGGTCCCGGCGCAACATGACAATTGCGGCGCTTACAAATAAAGATCAAATAAACAAACTAAATTTATTTCACTCTACAGAAGATTGCACTTCCTCTAGAAGCGGTACTGTAAACGTTAAAACAAACATCTAGTGGCGTTAGCTTTGATAATTTGATTGTTCGGAATGTGTTTCACAAAAACTAAAAATGTGTAAAACCAAATGTGTAGTGGCTACAAATATGTAGACAGGTTATTTTAGTCTTTTAAAGGGCGAGGATAGCCGATCTTAACTGTATAAGTGAGATGGCCACATTTCGGCAGATTTCTCAAAAACACACACACACACAGCTAATCAGATCGCAATGAAAATTTTCCAGAATGTTTAAAATATCCCTATTCAATCTTTAACGAAGGCACTTTTCAATTCTTTATTAAGAAATAATATCGAATCAACTATAACAAAGAATACGATTCTTTGTAACTTCAAGAATATTTTTTATATCTCCAGCTTCTCATACTAAACATTTGTCATGCTAAATCCTTAAATGAGCCTTCTTTAATATTGATCAAAATATGAATAAAATCAGTGCAAAAATTTTGGAGGAACAAGTACAGGAATTTGGCTATCTTTCCTGCATAGATCCTAACAGGCTACTGTCTCTTCTTAAGCTAAAATACAGACATATATATTCTTAGTTGTATATATATGTAGCTTTCTTTGCTTTTTTTTTATAAAATATGATAAATTTTTCACACTGATAGCTGTTTAAATAAATTGCAATATATACAAATAGTGTACATTGAATTTCGCAAATATTCAACATACAGCAAATATCATAAATGGAAAGGGGAACTATCACAGATATCGGGGAAAAAATAAACAAAATAAATTATGCATTATTTGTTAGTTTTAGTGGAGAATAATTTCTTCATTTTTACCTACCATTCATCTGAAAAGTATATAGTTTACATTTTTTAAATTACTTACAAATCAATAAGGCACAGTAATTTTAAACCGTGTGAGGGAAAATATATCATCTTGAGGTTTATATATATATGGAGCAATAATTTATGTTGTTATATAATTTTGCACCCTAACACCTAACAAGAAAAAAACAACTAAGGATTGAATTTCAGAGAGCTGATGAGCGTCGTGAGACTTCATTGGCACACCCTGTGCCTCGACACCTGTTTCCTTGTATTCAGCCGTTTAAGCGAAAAATCGCTGCAACTGGATTGATTTGAAAAATCGATTTCTGAAGTTCACGCTTCAATGAATGCAAAACATAATACTAATAAAATAAAATAAAAAATAAAAGTAAAAAAGGTTGAGTGATTTTAATTATTATATTAAGTGTTAGGGACAACCTTAAATTAAAAATAATCTTGCGTGAAATATAAAAAGTTGTATGTTCATATCGTAGTTCAGCTATTAATATGATATATATATATATATATCATTCTCCATTCTTTAAAATAATGACCTTTTCTGGTGGGGGGAGATTTTATGATTTACCCCCATCCGTAAGTTACGATTTAAGAAAGGTGAACAACCGGATATCACCTAGCTATCAGTCTACCACTATTTATAATTTTTGCGTTTTATGATGCAAGGACTGCTAAAGTTATGTGAGATATTATTACCCTTCTCATGGTATTCTCGATGGCATAGCGATTTAAGGCGCTCCGGGGCTCAACGAAGAGACCCTTGTTCGAATCTAGGTCGGGGACGATGCCTCTTTTTCTCCTATAACAAAAAGCTTGAGCTAATAAACGTGGGTGTCGGAATTTTCTCGTATAGCTAAAGTTATGCAGTCCCGAGGAATCTGAATCTCTATTTCCTAGGAAACCAAGCCCCGGACTACAGTGGGCAGAATAAAACGTCATTCGTTCTACTGTATTATTGGTATTGTACAAGACTAACGATACGGTAGACGAACGTGTTATCTGTAAGCTACCATAGGCAGTAGAGCTTTACAATTTTTATATGGAACATATGTTTATACTATATGAACCATTACACCCGCTTCCAAAAGCCTAATCATTGCAGAAACAAACTCAAAAACTAATTATTTTTCGTTTATCAATTATTTATCGTGGCTATATTTGGGCTTTAAAACTTAGATGTGGCTGATTAGAAGCAACGAAAAACTTACGTTTCTGCAAAAATACGCCATAGAACCATTCGCAAACGTCCCAAGTTTCACTGAAAATGGCTAGAGTGTTCAGAGTTTCATACATCGTGTTCGCAAACATTGTAAGTGGGGAAGAAAATATTCTTTTTATGGAAAGTTTTGCCTTTGGCAACGTCACTCTGTTAAATATATTTATGGCGGCACACGTACGAGTATTGTTCTTTACATCTTCATGTAGACGTTCATGAGAACACACACGCCTTACGGCTTCTTCCCCATCCGATACATCTACAGTGACTCGCGATACACCGAACGTGTCATTGAATATTATTACTTATAACCGTTGCAATCACTTGCACGTTGAAATTAATCCTGACGTTTAACTCCTTTTCTGCCAAGCAGATAGCGAGCACTTTATCTGCCTTTTTTTACACATACCGCGTAAACTAAGACGATGGTGATAAGCGTGAGCGAGGTTGGCTTTTTCTTCTAGATATTTTTTAAAATGCTACGTCGTGTTCAGACACTGACATTGAATTGGAAGCGCTTCATGGATTTTCAAAATTAAGATGGTTTGTGATGATAATAAGGGTTTCGTCATATGACATTTGTTTTTAATGTGTTGTGTGTTATTCATAAGTAATTCCCTGGGACCAAGCTGGAGGCAGTACATTGTTGCGAACTGTTTGCCCAAACGAAACAAAGCCATCCAAGTTTAATCACGGATTTATAGCCAGGAATTCGATGCGCTTGCTGATCCGATTAGGTTTTTATCGTATAGGTTGGGCTTTGGTGATTTTTTTTCGGCTACTATAAGTTTACGTTTTATGCTGGAATACAGGATTATCCTACTGCTAATCTGTGGAACCATATTCAAGGTAACCAGAAATGAAGAGCTTATCGAATTGGAATACTGTAAACTGCATCATTCGTGTCGTAGATATCCAGAGATTCTTCTGAAGGTATTTTTATTAAATGTTTAATACTTCCTCCCTACATGAAATTTCCCATTAAACCACGATATTGTTTTATCGAAAGTAATAAATTACACGTTGTTTTTTTTTTTTAAATAATAATGCGATGCTTCCCCAGAACCCACAGTTTTCCGAGGCATCCGAATCTCTTTAGCCTACAGAATGAAATCCAGGGATAGGGGTGGGTAGAAATTAGAGAATCCAAACTAAGTTTTGAACTCTTTGCTCAATTTCGTCACCCTCTCACTCTCATCAAGGCGCTTCAAAGCTTCTAATTTATTCTTCGTTGAACACGAATTTTGCATTTATCCGACATACCCAACCAATAACACAGAATGAAATAATTCACGTATTTAATCTGCAGAACTAGAGTAGACGGCATAAAATAAAAATAACGTTAGTATACGCAGTATTTAAACAAATAATGACGAGTAAAGCTTGGTTTGTGTGTGTAAACTGGTGACGGAGGGGTGGAGTGAGCCACGTCACATGACAGCGCACCTATTAAAACGTCTGAAACTATATAGACTTCGATAGTCCAAATATTTGCAAACCCTAACTACTCTTGGACCTCGTATTAGGGGGGTATTGCTGTATTTAACAAGAGCTATATTATTAATTATTGAACCTAATTATGATATATAAATATATTACGAATATACATACGTTAAAGTTAATAGTAACGTCATAAAGCATTTTGAAAGGCAAAGAGAGACGCATCGACGCGTTTCAGACAGACCAAGCTGTCCTGTCCAAGCATTCCTTCAGAAATTAACTAATATGAACGCACAATCAACAGCTTCTGTGAGTCCATTTCAGTCGATTCTTAAAGAATAGATTCATCTGCATGGAATTTACAGATACAGCTCTCCTTTTAACATTCAAAACTATGCTTCATAACGCGTTGTGATTACTTTTAATATATTCTACATAGACGTATGTCAAAGTTATATGATTCCATATGTAAAATTGTACATGCTTCATGTGTGAGGACTGATATATATCTTGTGTGAATATTCATGAATTGGGGAAAATATTTTTCAAGTTACGATATCGAAAAATTCGGCCACCAAGACTCATAAAATTTCTTCCTAAATTATAAAACCGAAATCAATCAATCGATCTCTCTCAATCTCTTTATTCTCCCTCTCTCTTTTCTTTCTTTTCTTCTTTTTTTTTTAAAGACAAGTAATGAATAAAATAAGCAGCTTATTTTCAAGATCACACGCCAAATACAGAACGCAAAAACTAATGAAGCTACTAGAGCATGAAAGTAAGTTATTTACTCAAACATATAGAATACGTCAGGAACATGCGTGTAGCTAAAAGCAATGGTTTGGAAAATATTAGAAATATCTCCTATGATTTTTATTTATTAATTAATTTTTATTTATTTATTAATATGTATTCAATGATTGGGTGAATACTGTGCACTTTATTAAGCAACAGTAAAAATAATGGGTGGTACCAAATCAATTTTTTTACTTATTATAAGTGTTAGCACTATATTTGCTTTCGTTATAAAACTGAAATTAATTCATGAGGATATTTAGGTGCGATGAAATAATAAATATAAGAATGATGTGGTTTTTGCACTCGAATGCGGTTTTAGAGTAAGGCGAGTTAGGCGACCGCCTAGAGCCTAGTGCCATCATGGATCTTGCACAATAGTCTGAATGCTTAAAAATATTTTTTCATGTTAAATTGGTTTTCATGGATACGTATAATTAGGGTAAACAATTAGTTGTATAAATTTTTATAAACTTCAACCTTGAAAACAAACAGTAAAACACAAGAATACTTATTTTAAATACTTGAATATACAAGAATACTTGTTAAGGCAAAACTAGTATAATATGACTATATAACTGAACGTATAATCCTGACCATTTTCTCAATCATCCGGACCATTTTTTCAATCTGAATTAAAATTACCTATATCGATTTAGGTTTCACTCTGTCCCTTGTCATAGTTTTCTCAAACGAGGCCATGATGTAATACGAACTTTAAGTTCTCTTCATCATCAAATTAATAAATATGTAGCTAAAATTATCAACGCAACAAACCTCTAAAATATTATTTATATAATACGTTACATATCTGGAGGAGAGCCATGCAACAAGCTGTAGCTTTCTGCTCGCCCCCATTTTTAACCTAATCAACAGTTAACACCTGTAACCTCGAAGTCAAGAATATCTACGTAACATCAAGATTATCATACAGCAGAATATGTATCACCAAAATTATAATTAGGTTTAATAAAATTTATTCTTATAAAGCTGTTTAACCTTTTCGCAGATAGAAGGCTACCGAAAAACGAACGATGAGCACAGCAAACAACTCGTTTTTCCTTACACGTTCGTAAGCAAGTGAGTAGGAAAAAAAGCCATAAAAATGAACGGTAAGTAGAAATCTCGATTTTTGTGAACGATGGTTCTCCCCAGTCATTTCTTCTGGTTTTATTTTTTACGCGTTTGAAATAATATAATTATAAAAAAAATACGTAACTCCCTTAATTTTCAAATTTTTTTTGTTCATTGAATATATAAACATTTTTTCGACTATGGATATTTAAAATGTGTAAGTATTGATATTATAATTGAATTTTAAACTACAAAATGCGTAAAATAAACAACACCAAACTTTCACTTTATTGTGAGCAAAAATTAAGCTTTAATTTTTAATTGCGAGATATCGATAAAGAGGCCCGCGTATTCTGGGCTCGAGTAAAACAGCTTTGACTCACTTCTGTGGGAGAATAATTCTAATTACGGCATACGGTAGTATTGCGTAATTTTTTGTAAAATTTTTATCAAATCATTGGTTTGCGAATGCATTGAGTTAATAGCTTAATTAAGTAATACGATGGGAAGCGAAATTTGGTATTATATTTTTAATTTTATTATGCAATACAGCATAATAAATAAGCAAATTTCATGAATTAACATAAATAAAAAGCACAATAAAACGTCATGTGTGTACACACACATCATTATTATAAATCATGTAGTTCATACGAACGAATCTAAAAAGCTCGTCTTAAAAGAATCGTAAACAAAAATAACGGCTTTTCCCGTCTTAAAAAATCCGACACTTTTGACCAAAAGTACCCGCACGTCAGCCGTAGTGAAAGGATTGAGGATAACGCGAATTAACTGTCTTTAGAACTTAATAGCTGAAGCCCGGGAGGATAGCGGTGACCGTATCGTACTTAAAATACGGCGATTTCTCTCAACAACGGTTTCTAATTAACGACGATTTCTGTTTAGTGGTCGTATTTTGCGGTCCTAGAAAATGCATCATAGAATTGCGCACATTCAGATTAACGTCTTTTTCTGTTGAACGACGTTTTTTCCTGGATCCCCCTGACTGCCGTTAATGAGAATGATTACTGTGGTCGATATTTACCAACATAACATTAGTATTATCGCATATCGTCTAGGAATATATTTTACTTTCACTGGCGTGCACGGAGGTGGGGGGATTGATGAGTATCATAATCCCCATTACGATAAATTTTGAATACATACATGTGAACACACAATACTGAGAACTTATCATATAATACAAATAACTGAATTAAATAAATGCTGTGCATTAATAAAAACTTACGAGAGATTGAGGGAAGGCAAATATGAAGAGGTGATAAGAATACAAAATAGAGATATTAATATAGACATAATTAGAGGCAATAATATATCATATTTACCAAAAATTAAAGCAAAAATGGTACGAAAAAGTTTTAATTATTCAAGAACTGAAATGTAAAATGAATTAACAGAAGAAATAAAAAAAGTAACATCAAATTATTTAAAAAGACGTTGAAAAATTGGTTGATAACGGGGGTGGAGAATTATGGAGAAATAGAAAATTTGAGGAATTAATGATGTGAATAAGAGCCACCGAGCTCTCATTTATATCATCAATATCCAACAGTCACGAGCATGTTATACTTATTATTAGGTATTTACTCGAAACCGGCTTTCAAATATGTACAATGTGTGTATCGTATATGTATAGTATACCGCATAATGTATGTATTATGGTAGGTATTAGCAAATAAATAAAGCTTTATATATATATGAAGTTCTAGCTTCGTACCTCCCCTTTATAACCCTGTAACACTCCCTTCTGATTAAGGCTGAGACTCGAAGAATGACGAACACTACGCAAATTTAATTCAGGTAAAATACAATAACACAACGTTTTTGGCGTAGTTACTAATTTACAATATAATTCGATGCACGTTCTGAGAGAACATGGACTTTTCCCGTCTGGAGATAAAGTGCAGTAAACAACACTGAAGTGTTGCCAACACACAGTGGTTATTACTTTGCCGTAAGCGGTTAGTGAATGTTTTTTTATAGGAGTACATCCCTTCTAAATTGTTTTGACTACGCCAGTGCTTACTTGTAAAGGTAAAAATGCACCTTATGTTCCACGTAATTTTTGTCAAAAAACACAATAATCTTCCTTGGTATGGATTTTACTTAGGTATATAAAAGTTAATTTATAATTAAATTTAAATTACAAGTCAGTTTAGAAACTTACCATTTTCTTTAACATCGTCATTCGTATACACTGACATCATTTGAAAGATTTGAAAATAATGATCTATAACGTATTTTAGCAAATATTTACTAGCAATCTGAAGAAAACGTTTTCTTAAATTATAAATATTGGCTCCAAGTCTCTTTATAAAAGTATACCATACGAATTATCGTAACTTAAACGTTTTAAGAATATTTTGACTTTTGTAGACTTTAACTTTTCAACAAAATTGGGGATACTAACGATTCGATATTTGTTTCCAATAGTTTGTTTCCAGTCAGCTGTTTCCACCTACATTGTGATAAGATAAGATAACTCCATTCCTGCCTGCAAACACACCGATGAATAATGCTACTATTTTTCTTTTATTGATACTCAGGCCAACACACAGAACGATACAAGACTTCAGAAATATAATGCAAATATCAGTTTAATTTATATACATTCGTCGTAGTAGATTCGTCAGTATTCAGTTGCATTTTTGTCAGAAAATATGTACTACAGATGACATGTAAGGATATGCATAAAGAAACACAAATTATTAAAAGAAGTGGATAATAAAAGAAAGTTTCTGAATAATATAAAGAAATAGTACTATTTTTATGGCTTGGGTGTATTTTTCTACACTTTAGGCTGATTCCGAAACCGTCAGGGAAAGGGTTTTCAACCCACGGATCGCCGACTCATGAAAAATATTAATTTTCTCACGCAAAAATAATGCTCCATGCTCCCTCTCTGTTTCGAAACTATGTACTTATTTCATTCTATTAACATGTAATATCTGGTAATCACACACACACACACAAAAAAAATTATTTTACTTTTACTGCGATTGGGCTGAAAACGTCATGTTATACTGGGACCTACAGTTTTTCGACTAATCTCTTAAGGCCTAGGAAACGAACCCCCGGACTACAATGGGCTCAATAAGAGTCCTTTTTCCAGCACCGTTGGGAAATCGTGATGACTGAAGCTGGCGTCCCAGTATGTCCAAGACATACTTGATTTGCAAGGAGTCTGAAGACCTGGCTAGCCATGGGAGGGCGAATAATACAAAATAAATTTATTCAACCTATATATAATTATTGCTGATACATTTGTTTCTATATTATTCTTATGTTACAATTGATATTTTTAAAATTTTTGAGAATACTGATATGATTAGGTTAGATATGGAGAGGAATTATAATATTAGGTATAATGAGGAGTGATAATATTAGGTTAGATAGGAGAGCAGAAAGCGATAGCTTGTTACGAGGCTTTCCTCCAGTTATGCAACGTACTTCATAAGTCATAGTTCCCAGTTCTATTACCTCAATTTTACATTACTTTATATATTTAACGAATAGGAGAATAGTAATTTTATTTTCATTAGACCAGTGGTTCCCAACCTTTTTCAAGCCGCGACCCAATTAGTAGACAAAAAATCCGCGGCCCCCTTTTTTATAGTAACCAAACCACCAGCGACCCCCTCTGTCTGCCGCCGCCATATTTACATAATAAAAGCATTTTTACATTTATGTATATAAATAATAATTATAATATTATATTAATTATATATATATTATTAATTATATGTTATATTGTTATATATTTATATTACAGATATAAAGTTAACAACCATTAGTAAAATATTGCAATGTGTGTAGCCATGTTGTTGTAAAAGCGTTGGAAACATTTGGTATGAAATTCCTTATAAAAATAATTGCAACTAAAAATAGTTGTGGCGACCCACAGAAACCTGTTCGCGACCCCCAGGTTGGGAACCACTGCATTAGACGATAAAACAAAGACTTTTTATGTAGATTCATAACCTCGTAATTATGGTTTCGATACCACTAAAGAATTCCTAGGAGAAATTCACCATGAGAAGCTGGGTATAATCCATCTGATAAATGGTCGCGCAAAATATAAAGCTCTATACATTCATATATCTCCATATATTCGCATCGTTATCACTGAATGTGTAATCATTTGCAACCCTGACTGAGAGATATTTGTATACCGAGTATTGCAGTTCTTGAACCAATTTATGAAGAGATTTGATTTTTTGTCATAAAAAATATCGAACTGACATTCACAGAGAGGAATGGAAAATCCAAAATTCCAAGAATGTAATACTTTCTAGATACAGCTAGAGGAAAAAAAATAATTATTTAAATTTACTCGTTTATAAAATTACTTACATGTTTTACGTTTTTCACTTGCTTAAAACATTGCGAAATTTACAAAAAAATGTGCCATAAAATTAAGTAAGTTAAACTTAAAAATCACGTCAAAACTTTTTGTCGCTATTCACATTATATTTGTTTGTAATACTATTAGGCAACTAATTTTTGATTTGTTACTACAGAGAAGCAATATAAATTTCTCAACAGCCAAACATTCTTCAGCCACATATTTTAATAGGGACGATGCCAAAAATATTTCTTCTACTTGGTCACGTTTTTTAAATAACCTATAACCTCTGACAATATTTTTTTCTTTCTCTCAAGATTTTGGTGAACACACACACACACACACACATACACACACACACCGACGCCGCCTGTGCTGGCGTTGGCTGAATAATATGCTCCTTTGGCTATTTCCAAAAAATATTATAACCACGAGGACTACGTTTGTATCAGTCGACAATCATCATTGATTGAAATCGCTTCACAAGAAGATTCGCAAAGACGAACCGAAACGTAAAGTTTTTAAATATTTAATAATCTAATACTTTTGTCAAGTAGTTCTGAACTCGAAAATTGTTTACAATGAAATAAATTAAAACTTCCTCTTTCTCAGTTTCTAAAAAATGTTGTCACTTTTAGAGGAAGAAGGGTTTATGATAGTGTCCGAATGGAAGTAAATTCAGCAGCGAGTGTATGGGGAAAATTGCTCTCAAGAAAATATGGTCGTTAAGAGCTTTGACCATTCGAAAAGGTTTTACTGTAAAAAAAAGTATAAAATACTGTAATAAAAAATATTTCACGTCGTCTCTTTTTATTCTGAACAATTCATATAATTTATGAAGATTTAAAAAATTACTAATCAAGTTTAGTTACAATTAAATAATTTAAAATTGCAAACATGTATAGTTCCAAAAATTCATGCATGAAAATTATAATTATGGGGCAGTAAAAATTTCAGAATAATATATTTCACAAGTTATATTGTTATATCTATTAATATTTAATGGAAGAAATGCGAGAAAGTATAGAGGAATAAATGTATTAAAAATACCTATTAAGGGAACATATGAGTTTTAAACTTCTAATTTAACATAAACTTTACCCTTTATTACATCATCAATTACAGAAAATCTATTTACATTACCGTAAAAAAATTTTGTGACCTGATAAACATGCTTATGCGTAATGTAAAAATGCATTTACCATTGCTTATACTTTATAATATTTTTTTATATTAACTTACATATATATCACTAAGAAATTCTTTCTGAAAAACACACATTGTAAGCATCCATAAGATAACTTGAAAAGTAAACAATGCATACATTAATTTATTAAATAAAATTGATAACAATAAGTATGTCTGTAAAATAAATTTACATTATTGCCATAATTAAAGTTTAACTACTTTTTTAAATTACTAAATATGAAATACCCAAAAATGCCATAAATATACATATATACTTCGCACCAAATACTAGAAATTTTTAATTAAATGAGCTAAGCTTAATTCATTTTATAGCTATTAAGGTGCTAAAGGTATGTGGAAAGTTTCGTGTTTATATATCACATATATTTTTTTTAATCTTACGGACGAATGCTAAAATCAGCGAAATAAGGAAAACGCGATTAAAAATTGAAATTAAGGCAAAGTTAAGGCACATCCATTTCACAAATTCAAACGTAACTTCTGAAATACTTTAGGTAAAAACAAAATTTTGATCTTAAATTGTTCATAGAAAATGGAAATTTTTTTAAAAATTTAAAAAAAGTGATTTTTTGAAATTTTAAAACTCCCATGTTCCCTTAAAACTAGGACAGAGATGGAAAAGAACCCGCACACACACAGAAGCCACTTCCTCCTAATACGAATACGAGTAACGGAAGACAGCACAGAACTCCTAATTTGAATTCTAAATCCTCCTATTCCTTTAATTTGCCTTATCAATCTGTTATGATGAGAGCTAATAAAGATAAGCAATTTATTAGATTGTTGTTAGTTGCATCCAAGGCTAATAATTGAATATCGAATATTATTTATAATTAAAATGTCAATGAACGTGCTTCAATAATGAAATAAGCCATTAAATTTCTTAACATACTTATTAGACCGCAGCGTGATCTCTCATGAAATAAACAAGTTCAATCTTTTACATTAAGTACCCCAGTTATCACTGGAGGGGAAACACCATGTAAAGAAAAAAGATCTAGAGGAAGAAAAGAAGAAATTGATGGATGGGTGGATGGGTAATTTGAAGATTCGAAAAGGGCTAAGTACAGAATATTTTTCCATGAATATAGAGATGGGAACTGTTGTTAATATTGGCCACTAACTTCCGAATTCAGGAAGGCATTGAAGCAAATATCAACTTTTCCTATTTTTTTAAACAAGCGTGGCTGAATACAAATAAAGTTTATTGAATCGTTCTTTATTATCTATAAAGAATGATATTTAACTTTTAGGTAAAGAGATACCATATGTCTACGTAACCTTTGCAACGGAAATTACGGCTTCCATAGAAATATAACGTATTAAGTAATTTACACTCCAATATATCATTAAGGCCTATTCTCGAGAGACAGGGATTACATCTTAGATAAGCTAAACCGCTTTAGGACTTAATTTTTAAAACGTGTAAGTTGTCATGAAGAACTGGAGCATAGTTCTCGTGTCCTGGTAGTCTAGTCGGTTACAGCACTCTGAATCACACGAAGGGTCCCGGGTTCGACTCTAGGCCCGAACAGTAACTCTTTTTCTGCTTTCCGAAAGCAGCTCTAGTTTGTGTTTCTAGACGTGAGTGCCAAAAGTATTATCCAGCTTTAGTTCCCCCACGAAAACCATAAAAAATAAGCCCTGGTGGCTTTGTGTAGTGGCAAATATGGCAATTGTGTTATCCCTGTGAAGGGTAATAGTATCTTACAAGCAAGTTGTTAGGATTAATGTTTTTTATATATTCGTCGTGAATGGCATAATTTTCTAATAAAGCGAAAGTATAAAAATGAAAGATATATAAATTTAGTTATTAGTGAAATTTATTTTTATGTATATAACTATATCGTGAACTTAATTTATTAAATATTAATCAGCTAAACTATGTTCGCAAATTCAAATCTAATTTTACAAATACAGTCACGAAGACAAAGCCTGGTCAGCTGTGTCCGGTTAGCAAGGCGCATGTGTGTGTGATTTGCAATCAATAGGTCGCTGGTTCGAGCACAGCTTGAAACGATGGTTTTTGTGCTTTCCGATCCTCACAATAAAAACTCTGTGCGTTGAAATTTCATGTGTTGAACCATATGGGTCAAGGAACTCTAGTTTGTTCCATGTAACGTAGGTGCTGAAATAAAATTTTACGAAACTACATTCATTGATTCTAGTAATTGAATTAACGAATGTGGTTTTGTAAACTTACGTTAATATACATTAATATGAGATTAATATTAGTTAATATAAGATTAAGGTAAGATCATTACGTTAAAACGTAAATTAGTGTTTAATCGTAATGTGACTGCTGCAATTGATAGAGTCGGTGTTTAAACCTGAGGACATCGAGCACTCCATTTAAAAGATGCCACCATTAAACTTGCGTGTGTCAATTTAGACCAGGGGTCTTAAAACTTTTTCTGTTCAAAAGCCAACTTTGCTTATTCTTGTTGGCCCGCGGGCCGCACTAGTGTACCAGTAATATTAAGACGAAACAAAGGCGAATCCAGAGGGGAGCAGGGGGGTCACCCCTGGATCAGCTTTCGTTGCAGTTTTCTCTAAGATTTATATGTTGGTTTTGCGTGCCCACCCGAAAATATTTTCTGGATCCTCCTCTGGGACTGAATATATATATATATTACAATGTAAAATACGTATGGAAGTAAAAACATTTACAATACTTTTAGTTATTAATATATAAAAAACGAAGTCAAACTTTTTGGTGAGATTTTTGGCACTGATTATTTGTAGCACGCCTTTCGATATCCGATCTTATTGTTGATATTGTAAGCCTAAAAGAGTTTTCAAAGTAGACGCCACTTACTTCTGGTTCTTAATTTTTAATTTTACCAACTTCATTCTTGAAGAAAACAGCTGTTCGTAGACGCACTGGCGTACGCGGAGAGGGAATGATGGAGGTTGTAAACCCCCTTTGCGAAGAAATTTCGTATATATACTTGTAAATATATGGAGTTGTAGCTCTGTAACGCCCCATTATAAGCCTGTAACCCCCCTTATGAAATTTCTGCGTACGCCTACGCCCAAATGTAAGGGCTTCAGAATAGTAACATTTTCAGAGCATGCAGTCAGATGGTTGGGAAGATGTTCTCATTGACATATTTAGAGAAGAATTTAACGAGTTTTACGTTGAATTTTGTTTTAAAATCACTGTTGCACTGCAAATCAATAAAACTAATGCCTAATGCCCATATATGCTGGAAAACTAAAGTAAAACGCGATTGAGGGAAGACTGTGTATTACTTTAGTTCTATAGTGTTTTAAGATATTTATTATGAAATGTGAAAATGTGAATGGAATAAAATACATAGATTTAAAACTTAGAGAGAGTAAGGGGTGCTATTTTTGTGTGAAACAATTTGTATTTTTTCATGAGCTGGCGGACCATGGGTTGAAAACCCCTGGTTTAGACTATTATTAATGGTATATTTCATGAAATGGGTTTTAATGTATATATTTTATCATATTTCCACAAAATGCACTCTTTCATCATTTACTATTGCTCTCGGTTAATGCAATTTTACTCCGTTCATTTCATTCGAAGTCTTTAAACAATTTTTATTTTCGTCTCGACTTTTGGTTCGCTTTTTAAATTTTGACAAATGTGCCATTTTGTTTAAAAACGGACAAAAATTAATAAACCCTGCAGGAATGCAACTGGAAATTGTTTTAAGTATTTGCGTGCCTACCTTTCAATAAAATTTTAAACAATTCCCCTGTACTCTAATTATTGATATACACACAAATGTGTGCACCGTTTGCTCCCCGCCCAAGTTTGTGTTTATCTGTTGTAGAATCTGACAATAGTCCGTTTTTAGTAGGGGGCGGGATACTTGAAGAAATGCATGCACATTTTAACATCTCCTATTGAAAAGTTGGTTAAGTTGGCTCTTTTCCACGGCAACAGACTCAAGCTCAGCCTTAGCTGCGGAAGAAGTTCTCCTGGTAAACAGAGAAAACTGTTGTAGATGCTCGTTTGTTTATAATATCCAACAGATAAATATCTCGATGATTTTGACTCTGGATTTGATTAAAAGAAATTCATTAAGAGTTGATTTGGAAGTTTGATGTAACGAAACTTGAATAAAACTGCAATTTTATGAAACTTGCTCATCACTTCTCACGTAAGATCATAAGTAAAGAAACGCTCAGGATGAAGCCAGATATTAAGACACTGAGCCAGGCCTGTAGCTAGGATGGAGGGGCAAGGCAAAGGGCATATGGGCCACAGGACACTCGGGGATGGTTCTCCATTATAAATAGTTCAATGGGACAGCCAACCGGGGCAAGGCAAAGGGTATATGGGGCACAGGACACGCGGGGATTATTCTCTGTTATAAATAGCTCAATGGGACAGCCAACCGGGGCAAGGCAAAGGGCATTTGGGGCACAGGACACTCGGGGATTGTTCTTTATATAAATAGCTCAATGGGACAGCCAACCGGGGCAAGGCAAAGGGCATTTGGGGCACAGGACACTCGGGGATTGTTCTTTATTATAAATAGCTCTATGGGGCAACTTGGGCCACACCCCGGCTTGGCTGCAGGCCTGCACTGAGCAGATTATTTATGCCGAATGAAAATATTGCAATATTTGTACTTTGTGTAATATTTATAAAGCCAACAAGGCTCTGTTTAAATATTTGCCCATGTTAAAAATATAGATACAAAATCTCAATGCACAAAGTGTATACGACTTTTGCTTTACAAGCTGCCTAGTTTATAATTCGCTAAAAGCGTATCTCAGGAGTCTAAATTTATTCTAATACACTTAGATTACTATAAAGAATTTTACTGAATTTATTTTTTATTACAGACAACACAGTTGCTATCATCAATCTTCTTATATTTTACTCTGCGTTGGCTTTTCCTACATCGCTGGCTACTTACCGAAAACAAAACACTGCATGGAAACAAGGCGATCAAAGCAAGACTTTATATTAATTCGTTTACGTTAAAAATACATACTTTCTATGTATGAATTAAACTGCAGCGTGTTAATTGCAATCCAACCCAGTTATTACTGACGTTGAACGATTTCTCAATACTGAAAATGTAACACTGGTCCACAAAATTTTACTTTTTTCATATTAAATGAATCAGATGGGGTTATTTTTCCCCTGATTTCAAACGTGTTCTTGAAATTTATGTGCAACGCAGGACTTTTGAGTAATATATTTCTAACAAATTAATACATGTAGGAATTTTCCTATGATATACAACAAATAATACATGTCTAAAATGCACAATTCGTTGATTTTCTGCTGTATTCAGCTCCAAGATCATCTTTTTTCAGTGTTCAGTAGTAATCTGCAAGCATTTTTGAGTTCAATTTTCCTTGGTAGCGTGTTTCCATCATTGATATATCCTAGTATAAAAGTTCACCATGTTCGTCACTTACATGTTCAGGATTTTGGGGGAAAAGCTCAAATGTGAATCCAAAAATGCAATTTCGAAGACGTATTTCAACCCACGGCTCTCATTTCATAACTCAACTGAAATTGCAGTACGCATTCCGGAACATTGTCTTATCGAGAATGATTCATTTTGACTAATTGGTTCTCATGTGGGAAGCTACTCAGCAACGATCTTCAAGAATTTCATTTCTTGTTTGACTGGTTCAGTTTTGTATGTGGCCTGCTGTTATCAGCCGAATATAGCGAGTCATACTCATGATATTTGCGTACTTTAATTTCTGCTTAGATTTAAATAAATGACCTTAAAAGTGCATAATTCCGGACAACTATTACACTTCCAATCTCATCATGCTCTTTCCCACCAAAAAATCCGTGGTTCGCAGCTAAACATAGCGTGCTCACAAATACTGCCATACTCACTACGAGCTTGGTTCAGAACTCAAACATATCCGTAACCAACTTCTTCAAAATGAGTACCCCCACCCCCAAAATTCATAAAAACCCACAATTTCCAACCCTCTTCCAATCTATGTTCCTTTTACAGCGGTAGAAAAGAAAGAAGGGAAACTGTGGCATTTCCTTTTTACCAAGGTATTTCGGAACGCATCGTCAAGATTCTCAGAAACCAAAACTTTTCAATTTTCTACAAACCAACTACTAAGCTCGTTAACATCCTTTACCATCTAAAAGTTCCGACTCTAGCAGATCAAATCACCGGAGTTATTTATTCAATACCTTGCAGTAACTGTGTCAACAAATATTATGGTAAAACTAAAATAACCCTCAAAACTAAACTCCACGGACATAAAACAAATTTAGGACTCAAGATTTTAGTTCACTTCTTGTCTAACACTGCGCCGAACAGAGCCATGTCCCATGCTGGCATAACTCTAAAATCCTGCACAAAAACATTCATAATTATAATAGACGAATATTCCTTGAAAATTGGCAATCTAGAAACAATAGACATCACAACGCGTTAAATGAATTCCACGATGTACCTACAGAATATGTAACGCTTAAATAATATTCCAACATTTCCATAATTTCAACCATTTCGCACTGAAGATGGAGCTGCGATGGCTTCGAAACGTCTGCTTTCAACTTGTTTAATTATATATTTCTTTATGGCTATTTCTCAGAATTCTAATGTATTTGTTTCTAATACCAGTCATATTTTATTTAATATATTTTATATTGAACATAAATGCGTTGTTTTGAATAAAATGTTGAATTAGTTCAAAAAGAGCATTGTCTCATTACAAAAAATCGGTCCTGTAGGGCAATTTCTGACCTCATATTCGAAATCAGCATTACAAAATACATAAGAATCAGCCAAAATTACCCGTTTAACAAAATCACTCTTGACCAGTGTAATCAGCAGTCTTATTTTCTTTTCATTAACTCAGAAAAGAATAACTTGTCTTGCTTTTCGTTTATTTATCAATCTCCCTGCCTATTGGTAGAATGGCCTTTTCTGATTGTTTAGATTGACTTTTTGTTCAACTCTGTAGACATATATCAATGATAATAGATTATTCAAACTGAAATATGTTGTCTGGTTAAAATATTGTAAACAGTCTTTTAATTCTTTGATTTAATACGGAAATATTACGATTTCAATAAATGGGTTAGAAGTGGAAAATAATAATAGAAGGCATTGCTCTTATTATGAGGTTCTACATATTCCAGAGGTAGGAACATAAAAAACAGAAAGAGAGGTCACTTTATTAGAGAATTATAAACATTGCGTTTATGAAGATCATTGTTATATCATTTTAACATTCACTCAAAATTAATTAAGTGCATTGATTTAGTTAGATATTATCGGAGATTCTGTTTATTCGGAGATCTCATTTGAGAAAACTGTTGTAGGCTAATTCACAGGCTAAAAAAAAAATTAGGGCTGATTTTGTAATCAGTTGGTAGAGAGGAATTTACAGAAATCAACGAATTAACAACTGATTTTTAATTTAAATTAAATTTTAATTAGAATTAATCAATTAAATTTAGTGGGAATTAATCAATTCAATTTTAAGTGGAATTAATCAATTAAATTTTAAGTAGGAATTAATCAATCAAATTTTAAGTAGAAATTTATCAATTAAATTTTAATTAAGAATTAAATTAAATTAAATTTGGAATTGATCAATTAAATTTTAGTCACGAATTAATTAATTAAATTTTGATTAGGAATTAATCAGTTAAATTTTAATCACGAATTAATAAATTAAATCTTAATTAGAATTAAACAGTTAACTTTAAGGCTACATACATTTAAATTCAACCTATGATTTTAAATCAAATGTAAATTCAAAATCAGTAATGTGTTAATTAAGACATTTACTGTCATTTTTAAGCATCCTTTAAAGTATATAAAAATTTAATGGTTTTGAAAACGTGTACTAACGGTACGAAAAATAACAGTCATCACAGGATTTATTCAAGTTAGGACTAAAATTACATTTTATTATTGCAACGATTGTCTTGTCCTGTTATGACTAAAAATTAAATTTACTTTATATTTTATGGGAAGGGGGTCGTCGCAAAGAAGGATGAATTTCCTTTTACATATGTGTGACATATAAAACACTTTTTTATATATGCTATATATATTATTATTATTATTATTATTATTGATAATAATTATCAGAAATCTTGTCATTGTTACTTTTAACGAATCTAGGAAATAAGAACATTTTTGTTAAGTTAAAGAGTTTAAATGAGCTAAATGATATCTTAATCTTAATTCTCTCGGTTTTCACACTAGCAAAGTTTTAACCCACTTTTCTTGGGCATAAATGCACCGAGCACCACAGTTGGAAAATAACTAAAACCCACTACATGATACTAACCCTAAAATCTAAACTAAATCTTTAAAAGCTATGCAGAAAAATTGAGAACAAGTTGAAACTACGGGGCTCAGTTGGTTAACGGAGTGAAACTAAAAATAGAGTAACAAAATGAGTCGAAAATTCACTTCCTTTCATTATGGTGGTATTAAACAGGGGACTTATTGTGTTAAATTTGCATTTGGCAAAAGACGCTAAAACTACGTTATAGAAGTTGAAAGCATGTTACAACAAATTACTAGCTTTAGAATAATATAATTGGCCGAACAATATTACCTTCGAGGGGTATTTCAAGTGTTTGTTCCTACTTTAACTGGCACTGACGGATACTGTGGACTTCCGTCGGGAAGTTTCAGTGAGTTAAAAAAAAATAATATTCACAAATTTAGGGTGACGTGATTATATGGCTTTCCGCCTAAATCATCCACACAGAATATGCTTTTAAGGTTAACAATGTGCACTCAACGGATTTAAATCCGGAAGGATAATAGTTCAGCAGTTATATAGATAAAGCTTAACACGAATATAAAACAATAATTTCAACGCCAAATAATAAATAAAGGTTGGCATAGTTAAATAAAAGATATGTTTTAAAGATTAGAATAAACTTACGTACTTAACGGATTTAACATAGGAAGAATAACCATAGAACAGATAGACCAAAAGGATATTATCGGCACCAATATAAGACGATTAACGATCCTTACCAAACAACAGCCAAATAGTGAAGTAGTTAAATACTAAGAGAATTGTAATTCATTCCATTTGCAAGGGACTACATTTGACAGGTAAATGGAGTTAGCGGATATCTGTCAATGCATGGATTGGTAATATAGTTATGGAAGTAGGCACTTCAATTTATATGAAGTGCATTCTAAAAATAAAGAACCTGGAGAAAAGGCAGGAAAATAACATATTTGATAAAAAATATAATATGAGATGTAACAATAGATAACGTAATCTTAACTTTGATTGTTAACTATTAACCATGTAAACCTTGATTATAGAATATAGAATTGATATTCCTCGTAAGTCCTGAAAGATTACATATATGAACATCTATATTAAATAGAAAAAACGTAACATAATAATAAAATTTACATTATATATATTAATAAATATTAGCAAATATTTTCAAAACATGAAAAAAAGGGATGTTTTTTTTTCTTTTTTTTATACTTTTTGTTATAAATCATGCATGTACGAATATTCGACCGATATTAAATTTTTGTTACAAGTGCAGCGATATTATTTGGGTTTAGTCTCTGCGAGAAAAACCAGGTCAAAAGTACCTGAAAAATTGTTGGGTCAAAATTTTGGCATTGGACTTCAACGTACCACACACTCTTTATAGTAGCGAGGATGCAGGAAGAGACAGTTATTTTGTACTAATGATGGTTTACCGCATCTAGGAAGGTGCAGGAATATTGAAAACGAAGTATCGAAATAAAAATAAATATTAAATATTTAATATATATATAATAAAAAACAATGGCATAGCGATAGGAACCGTACATACATATTATGTACGTAAATATTCATAACTAACATTTTTGTTTCAGTGATTCCTATCCAAGTCAAATTTAGGCGGGAAAACGTCGGAATCGAATATTATATCCTAAGTTAAAGCGTAATTAGAAAAAATATTTACTGGTTTTAGATTTTCGTCTAAGCTTTGATTATTTTATAATGGAAAATCATCTAAAAAATTTTAATATTTAGGGTTTTCTAAATATATTTTGGATGTGAATCTTTAAATTTTGTTGGTAGAATTCTGCCTGTGCTTGTCTTGTTTTTGATTTTCCAAGTTTACTTCTTCCAGATCAATAGCCAGCTCGAGGGATTTTTTTTAATGGTTTGATGAAGAAAAATTTCGTCACGAAATGCGTTACGTCTGCTTGCAATAAATCCAGATTATTATTGCTTGAAAGCTTTCATGTTAGTCGTTAGGTCGATTCTTGTTTTTCCACTTTTATGAATGTAGAGTTTTTACAATCATCCTTTCGATTCAGAACCATATTTTTTTGCCTTTCCCATAGACATACAGTAAAACATCTGTTATCCAAAATAAAGAGGGCGGACCCAATTTTGGATAAGCAAAATTTCGGATAATCCAGAAATTCAATTTTCTCAGCTTAAAGGTACAAAAAACATTATATCCATACGAAGAGACATTTATCCAAAAACACGTTTAATTACATATTATTAAACTTTTATATTAATAAAGAAAAACCCCGCAAAATATATCTATGTGTAAATTAAGATATTGTGTTAGAAATAATCTGATATTCTTTGTCTGTGTGCGATAGTTGCCATTTATATTGGTTTCGCTCTTGAGACAAGAGTACATTAGAGAACAAATACGAGCATTTTCGCTGAAAATACTGAAAAATACTGTGTTTTCAAAACAATAATTGCAGCAAGTCATTTCGGTTAACCAGGATTTCGGTTATGCGAAATTTGAGTAATTGGGGTTCTATTATACCACGTTTTGTTCTAATATCCACACACTTTTTCTGTAGGTTCTATGAAAGGCCATTCATATGACAGATTTAACGGTGATAAATTTAGTTTATTGCCTTTATAAAAATTGTTTTCAATTCACGACTCTTTTGTTGCAAATATGTACCACGTCCATGTCTATTTTATTTCATTAAGACTGTTTAATTAATATTTAAATATCAATTTAGCGTAATTATAACAATAGATAGTAACTTTCAAATGTATACAGAAGTGCTATGACCATAAGCTGTATTAATAGAGTGAGAAAAAGGGCAAGAATTAGGTTAAACGGCATTTGGAATTGGAAAAAAAAGTTAATTCTGTTTACTTTTAGAACCTGATAATCTAAGACTTGTTGCATTGAACTAAGCACTTTAGATGCGTTTGAGTAAAGAAGAACGGGTCCGTGTTGCAGATGACCGAACAAAGATGCGTGCTGTCCACTGTGGTTGCAGATAGCGGATGTTATTATCAAGGCCAACTGATCCTACGGACTATTTCTCTGATAGAGTTTAGGTATAGGAATTTTTCCAGTCTCTAGTTTATCGTACAACCAATTGAAAAGACTAAGATTGAAATCTAGCATCTCTCATAACAGCAGTGAACCGTGGAGACTTTTGTTTTAACACGTACTATTCACTTTGTTTGAGCACCATACAGAGAAATTTTGTAACCGCTACTTAACAACAGGGTAGTCTCTCCCTCTGAGTAAATCTTTTATAGCTATAATTTTTAAAAGCAAATTTGTTAAGATGAGGATTTTCTTACTAAAGATATATAATGATACTCTCTCTGGTGCGTTTAATTGTTTTTTGTTATAGATAAAGTAATCATGTTCATATTGTAGAATATTTGTACACATAATTGTGGTATTTGCAGTAGCGGATTTCTAAGCAGGCGCACAAAGCACATGTTAGGGGCGGTAGCTCAGAACTCAAAAATAAAAAATTAGTTATTATATGAAATTATAGGATGAAATATTTGTTTGAATATTTGTGTGAAAAATCGCCTTCATATATTACAAGTTAAGAGTACAATGCGCAGTATATAAATATATATGTGTGTGTGGCCTGCAAAAGGGTTGCTGGTATCTAACTGGAATGAGACCCACACGCTGAACATATGTGAGGATATGTGGAACTGGCCGAGCCAGTAACCTAGTGTGCTACCCCGTCTTCAAGTGGTGCGGGCCATGCTTTCTATTTATGAGGCAAATTAATATTTGCTGCACGGATAGAAAGGCGGAAGGGGAGGGCTAATTCACCAACCCGTCTAGCCAGCGTGGTGAAATTATGGCTAATTCCTCCATTATGTTGACACACCAGAAACCATGGCCCCTAGTCTCCAGGTGCTGGAGTGCTCCTGATCAAGGCAGCGGTCAGTGTGGCATGAAAGCAGGGGGTGCTAAGAATCACTGGAATGGCCCAGGCTGCCGTTTGTTATTGACCTTGGCTACGTATAATGGACGATCCCTTGCTTCTGAAGCAAAACTTCAGGAATTACAAGAAAAACTTGAAAAGATCAAATGGGACATTGTAGGACTCAGTGAAGTTAGAAGAAAAGGTGAAGAGTTGGTGGAACTTAAAAGTGGACATTTGTTTTATTATAGAGGAACGGAAACTGGAAGAACAAGTGGTGTTGGCTTCTTAATCAACAAAAGAATTAAAGACTGTCTTCTGGAAGTTGAAAGTACATCAGATCGAGCAGCGAGGCTTGTTGTTCAACTAACCCAGCGATACCAAAGAGGGTGGATTTAAAGAAATTAAAAGAAAATACCGGCTGAAATGGCGATGGGCTGGGCATATTGCAAGAAGAACTGATCAACGATGGACAACAGAAATTCTGAACTGGATTCCAAGAGACCACCGAAGACCTAGAAAACGTCCTCAAACTAGATGGGTGGATGAAATAAGAAAACAGGTTGGGGTGACGTGGAAACGAATGGCCCAGGATAGACTTGTGTGGAAAGCATTTGGAGAGACCTTCATCCAGCAGTGGATAGATAATGGTTGAATATGATGATGATATATATATATATAGAGAGAGAGAGAGAGAGAAAGAAAGAAGAGGGGGTATATAGTAAATTTAAAATTGAATAAAAAAATAATAAAGAAAAATATAAAGAAGAAATAACTGTGCAATTATCTAAGTCTAGCGCTCATTGAGCCACTGCTATATAATGGATAAGTTATAGTGCAAAATAGCAAATGCATATATAAGATGAATAGTGCATGTAAAAAATGAATAAAATAAAAAAAATATAATAAAAAATAGGTCGAGTTAGATGAATAAGGTTGAATAGAATTAAAGTAATAGAAAATATTAATATAAAATACAATATTCAAACATATATATATATACAAATATAAACATACAAATATATATACGCACATACATATAAATAAAACGTAATATAAACATGCATCCCCTGAACCGTCGTCAGGGGCCTTTTCCAGGACTACATGCTTGGCGCCTTTTCTGGAGGTATGTCGCAAAATACAAGTAAATCAGATAAGCCAGATGTATTGGGTATCTCGCTAAATGCATTTGGCTTATCTGATTTACTTGTATTTTGCAACATACTTCCAGAAAAGGCGCCAAGCATGTAGTCCTAGAAAAGGTCCCAGACGACGGTTCTGGGGCTGTATGCTTATATTACGTCGTATTTATATGTGTGTGTATATATATATTTGCATGTTTATATTTATATGTATATATATGT
>QLNU02015360.1:64034874-64058152 GCA_006491805.2 Dysdera silvatica
CTCCTTGAAATACTCAGCATATACAAAGTGCATCCCTCAATCATCCGATTCCTACAGAGCAGCATGAAACAATGGAGAACCCGGTTACAGCTAAACACGCCAGACAGTAAAATAGAAACGGCCGAGATCCCCATCCGCCGCGGAATCTTTCAAGGAGACGCACTAAGCCCCCAGTGGTTCTGCTTGGCGTTAAACCCCTTGTCAAGGATGCTGAACACAAGTAAATACGGATACATGCTGAAGAAAGACAAGAGAAACCTACATAAAGTCTCCCACCTCATGTACGTAGATGACATCAAGCTATACGCGCCAACCATCACCCAACTCCGACAACTCATCAGTATAACAGAGACATTCTCCAAGGACATAGGAATGGAATTCGGCCTCGATAAGTGCAAAATACAGAAGAATAGCAAAGAAGATTTACCAGGCATCGAACTCGAAGACGGGAGACTACTGAAGACCTTGGACGAGGGCGAAACCTACAAATACCTAGGGATAATGCAAAAACGGCAGCAGGAGCACAAGAAAGTCAAAGTCCAGCTCACGCAAGCATTCCAAGAAAGACTTAGAAGCATTGTGAAGACGAAACTGAGCGGGAAGAACACCACGCAAGCAATTAACGCATATGCGGTACCAGTGCTCACCTACTCCTTCGGGATCATCAAATGGTCCAACACTGAACTAGAACAACTCCAGCGGAAAATGAGAACCATCCAGAGAAGAGCCGGACAACTACACCCTGCAACGGCAATTGAACGGCAAACACTACCCCGGGAAGAAGGAGGACGCGGACAAGCGGACCTCAAAGACTTACATGACAAGCAGATCCAGAGCATGAGGCAATACTTCCAGTTGAAGAGTCCCCGATCGCCACTCATCCAAGCCATAATACAAGCAGATGCAAATTACACGCCACTAAACCTGTGTAGTACCGAAGAGCGTGTCCTCGAAACAGCCAACGAACAGAAACTGAGAACTTGGGCCGGAAAACCATTACATGGCAGGCACTACAATGACCTGCAACAACCACACGTTGACAAAAAGGCATCAAATTCTTGGCTGGCCAAAGGCACTCTCCAGCCAGAGACAGAAGGATTCATGCTAGCCATCCAAGACCAAGTGATCGCAACAAGGAACAATCAGAAATTCATCCAGAGAAAAGACATAGAAAGCGACAAATGCAGACACTGTCATGCGGCATCGGAGACAATCCAACACGTGATGGCAGGATGCAAGATCCTTGCGCAGTCAGACTACAAACATAGACACGATCAAGTAGCGAAAATAGTCCACCAGAAATTGGCAGCGAATGCTGGCTTTCTGACAGAAAAATGCCCGTACTACAAATATGAGCCAGAGACCGTGCATGAGAACGAAACACACAAGCTTTACTGGGATAGAGCAATCATAACAGACAAGACAGTCCCACATAACCGTCCTGACATAACCCTCGTCGATAAATCGAATAAGACCACGTACTTAATCGACATAGCAGTACCCAACACCAATAACATACAGACAACCTACACAACGAAAATCACCAAGTACCAAGATCTCAGACATGAAGTACGAGATATATGGGGTATGGAAAAGATCTTCATCATCCCGTTAGTCATCTCAGCAACAGGGATAGTACCAAAAACGCTTGCGACGAATTTGGAGATACTCAACATTGACCCAAACACCTACATTGAAATACAAAAAGCCACAATCCTAAACACGTGTCACATTGTCAGGAAGTTTCTAGACATGGCACATTAAGAAGTGATGTAAAAAGAGGCTTGGGAACATGGCGCTCTGCCCGTCCCAAAGCCTGTTTCCGCCAAGAATGGGCGAGGAAAACCTTATATATATATATTATCTTCTCTACGTTCATAATAAAATTATTGTTTAATTTGTATATATTTATGTGTTTATTTTGAGTGCACACTTATGTGTCTATTATTCGTGCAAAGCAAAATTTCTGTTTATTTTGAGTGTGAAATACTCTTGTAAAACTTTTTGTTATAATTTGTGAATTTTTTTTATGATTTTTGAATTTTTTATAATTTGTGAATTTTTTTATGATTTTTGAATTTTTTATAATTTGTGAATTTTTGTTACAATCTGTGAATTTTTGTTACAATCTGTGAATTCACTCGCTTTATCAACTCCTTATCTACTCTTAATAATTTTCTTGCTGCTATATTTTTAGTTTTCTTATTAATTTTTACTTCTACACTTTAATCACTTTCCATAGCTGTATCTATTTGTAAGTTTTCTTTTGGGCCGCTTACAACAATTGAAATTGTTCTCAGATTTACTAAAAATTTACTAAAAAGACTTGGCGCAGTATAGCCCAGATGCTCTTGCGCCATAAAAAAGCCAAACAATCAAACAAAATAAAAAGACCCTCCAAAATTAATAAAATAATATTTTAAAATTATTTATATTCTGGATTTATACTATTTTTAACTAATTTTTGATCAATATTACTTCATTCAGTATCGATCACAAATCTCAATTATTGTAGTCAGAAAAAGCAAACCAATAACATGGATTTTATGCGGTCCCTGATGAAGAACAAAATCCTTGATATTGATAAATCTTTCATCTACTCCTTTTCCCTCCTTTTTACTATTATAATTTTAGTTTTTTCAGTTTAAATGTTTTCTACTACTTGAATTTATATGGCTTTTTTGCTACTTTAACTTTGTCGAGTAAGTATACACGTAAGTGTGGTGTATTTATATATATTGTATTAGAAGGTACTGAATCATATTATATTTTGCTATATATATATATATATATATATATATAATTTTTGCCAAAATTATTCATTTCTTTGCAAGTAAAGAAAGGGGCGATATACAACATGTTCTTAGGGGAGGCAGTGTAGCTTGTCTTCGGGGCCTTCGAGAAACAAACGTATGCTACTGTACTTGTTGTCTTTATGACTAAAGTAATTTTACTGTATGATTACTAAAATAAATACTGTATATAGTTTATAATCTTAGAAGTAAGAATATATAATTTAATAGCATATATAAAATACTATTAAAATTTATCGGAACGATACGTCACATGTTGCATTTTAAAGAAGTCCGCTTAAGTGCACAAACCTCTCAACTGAATTTCATTGCAGGGTCAATGTGCACTTATGCAGTTTCGACAGTATTTCGAATTAAGCATATAGGAAACTTTAAAAAAAGCCCATAAAATAAAATTTTAATGCAACTCGTATTATAAGTGTAATATTTTAAATAAATTTTTACATTTAAATAAAATATATTAGCTTACAATTTAAGCGAAGTATTAATGTAGTTACACAGTTAAATCCAATGAGGCAATACTAAACAGTCCTCCACCAGAAATATAAGAACAGCTGTCCATAAACAGCTGCAGATGGTCGCACAATTACAAAACGCCTGCACGATGCTTCAAACAATAGAAATATGTATGTTCATTAATAAGTTATTTCGGGCATATTAGAATTTTTTTCGATTCAAATATAATAAATGGAATTTTTATCTCACTTTTATCTTCTATTTTAGTTTCTTATTTAAAATCCTGAAGAAGTACGTATTATTTAAGAGTTTTAAAGGGAGCGGGCACGACACAAAATCTAGCTGCTCTTAGAAGCCTTCAAATACCTAATATCTGCCACTGCTTAAATAATTCGACCTTGTGTACAAAAATCTCTCCCATTATCGATTTACAAGACACGGAGAAAAAATATCGCTGAACAGAAAGACGTTAATCGGAATGTATATAAATATATGACGCAATTGTTAGGACCCCAAAATACCGTCGTTAAACAGAAATAATCTTTAATTAGAACAACGTTATTGAGGAATTTACTGTATTTAGAATATTGTATTTTGGGTGTACTTAAAATACTACCATACTTTAATTACCTAGTCAGTGGTTTTATAAATATTTTTATTCGCTGACCCCCACCCCCCTCACATCGAAAGATTTGCGACTTAGTTTCGGGGAAAACAATATAATTTAAATGTCCCATGCTGTGCAAGTTCAGAAAAAAATTGAAAGATTGGATACAATACATTTAGAAAAACTAACCTTTGTCGTCATAAATAGGCTGAGTGCATAGATATGTACACAAAAAGATGTCTTTAAAACAAAATAGTAGAATTTCAGGGTTTTCGCAAACGTCCAATAGTCAGATTTGATTTAAGCAGAAGATTTAACGGAAGTTACCGTATTCACCTGTTTTTGGAATCACTGTTTATATATTTCTTGAACATACGAAATATTAATATAATTGCTAATTAGTAACACGAGCTTTAATCTGTTTAAACACCTGAAAGTAATGTAAGCTTTAAGAAAATTGGTGACAAAAGTATAGCCGTAAAATTAAGTAAAAAATGTTTTAAATTTTTAAAGAATTATTTTTAGAGGCAAAATGTACGTAAAAAATTGCATCTCTTTATTGGAATTTGTGAAGTCATTTACTATATTTTGAAATGCATTTTGTGTAGATAAAAGGAAATTCAGATTTTACATGTGAAGAAAACTGAATTCTTTGGAGTTCATTTATGATGCAATAGCATATGACATTTGAAATGAAAAGTGAACCGTACAAATAAATATATTAAATATTGTTCTCCAATAAAAAAAATAAACACAGACACACGCGATCATACATGCTTATATTCGAATGATAGCAAAAGAAGCTATTTTTGTAAGGAACCCTTATTAAATTCTTATATCAATTAAAGTATATGACTTATATTACGTTGAAAGATTTCATGATGTACTGGTGAAATATAAAGATTTAAAAAAATTATTCTGAATTGAAGATTTAAATAATCCCTGCTTCTCTGTAAGAAGTACTTTGCAGAAATGCGAATAACTTCGTGCTGGTTAAATTATTTGAAACTTTATATAAGCTTTCAGAACATGAGAGTGTATCGAACGGAAACGAAAGTAAATGCGGCTTATACCTATTATAAGATATTCATGAACTCAGTAAAAAATATATATATATTCTATCTAAAACTTACTTTGTAGTCCATTGGTATCAAAATCATTGTTTACACAGATGGGCATGACGTTACCTTCAGAAACTCTAATCAGAGATTCGCAAGGACTGCAATCAGCCGATGCGTATTCAGGACTAGACGATTCTATCCACAAATGTTTTTCAGTATCCTCTCCTCTTACGGGGGATAAACTGCCAACACTTTTATCTGTTCCCATGCCAGAATCAGACTCAGTACTTGTTGCACGTTCTCCATGAGCGAGATCATGCTTGTGATCATTGTTGTCATCGTGTAAGCTAAGAGAACAACATGATAAATAATCTTCTGCATTTTCCTCTGGGTCATCACTTGGTGAATATCCCAAGCCATCATCAGATTCTAGTAAATCTTTTGAAGCACGGCTATTGTGCTTTTGAGACTTAAACTCCCCATAATTTGGAGTTTCGCTAGATTTACTTTTAATGCTTCCATGAATGGACATAGGAAGTATTAATTCTTTGGCTAGTTGTTCTGCTGCGAAATCACTGCCATTTGTATCTATCTGAATTTGTAGATGATGAAGCATCTTGTCTTCTTTCTCAGATTTCGGACAACTCACGAATGAATTGTCGTTGACATCAACATTTACTTCTGTCAAAATATCATTTAATTCCTGATGGATGTTGTCACTTTGAAGAAAGGTATTAATTGGAGACAAATTGCTAGTATCCAGTTGATTAGTTTCGTCTGTTAACGTCGAAAGCGAGTCCACATTTGTAAAGCCTTTCTGAAGTTCAATTTCTAAAGCCTTATAGGATTCCAAGGCTTCAGCATCAGACGTCGTGATATCTAGTGTCCACAGTGCACCTCTTTGTGATTGACTTTTTTGAATTGCTCTGAGTATCCTGACGCTTTCAAGTATGGTATCAACTGTGGGTATTGGTGTAATTTTACTGTTTGTGTACATGACTGCTATTTTTTCACTGTCTTTAACCTCATTCGATGCATCAATGATGTTTTCGATGGCATTTCGCTTACTGTCAAGTTTGATGTTACACTTCAAAGGATTTCCACTGGGTAAATCGGTTCTCTTGGCGCTAATGAGCTGTTCTTGAAAAAATCGTAAACTTTCTCTGAAGTTAATACTGTCCATCTCTTGCTTTTTCGTAGACATCGATGCTGAATCAGGAAGAAATGAATTCTCCGGAGCCGAAACTCCCGTCATGATTGGCTGCTTACTCGACATGATGATTAGTAGTATTCACTTTGAGCTCATACCATCCTGTAATAAAATAAATATCGAATAAATATTTTTACGATATTAAACTATGATTATATGTTACATTTTTTAAATTAAATATTGGGAAGCGACTATAATAAAGTTCCTTTTTGCGATTTCCGATTTCAGAATTTTTTTTTAACTATTTCATTATTAGTTAGCATTATTTTTCGAAATATTCAACCAAAAAACAACATTTAAGTTCGACATATTTTCACCAGAACTGTCTATAGAAGTGGAAAGTTGGTGAGTGGGAAAAAATATTTGTATGACATTTTGATACGAAATGACATACCAGGTGTATTTATAATCAAATAAATTTAACCCGGTTTCTTTACTTTACAAAGTTGAAAAATCAGAAGCTGTAATAAGCAGACGTAGGAAAAGAGAGTTACGCTTAGGCAAGCGAACAAAGTAGTTTTAAAGTATGCTCCAAGTAAAAATTACTTCCTCCATTTTTAAGTGTATAAGAACTTTTAAAAGCACAGGTATCTAAATGATATTCACTTGTTTATACGCATTTCTTACTATTCTGCATTAAATGTTTAACACGATCTTCCACTTTTTCAATTATCAGTGAAAATGTGTAGTTGGCTTCGGTTAAAGGTTAATTTTGAAATTTATCAAAAAGTTTAAACTGTCATAAAAATTTTAACTTACATTATTTTTACTTTCATTTCTATTTTAAGTTTCTTCACTTTAAAAATAATTTTTTCCTTGTTTTATTACATTAGTTCTAAGCATAACTTAAATTTTTGAAATTTGTAATAAAGGCTGCTTTTAAATTTCAGGGTTTGGTACTTATGGATAAATATCATGAGCTCCTATAACTGGACGATGAGGCGGCTCAAGCCATTCCCCACCTATTATCGTACTGCACTATTTGTATTTTTTTAGGTTGAGTTTTTAAAAAATATAATGCGTTTTGGAATCATCCTCCCACTGGAAAATCTACATGGGCGCCCATGGTGGACTTTGATTTTATACACTCTATAACAAACAAATCGACGCACCAAGGAGGAGTTGTCCGATTGCGATAAAAATTGGTGGATGTGAAGAATATTCATAAAAAAAACGGTTAAAATTTCAGAACAATTGAATGATTTATTGAAGAGTTTGACCGTTACAAACGGAGGAAGTCAATAAGGCGTTGGCCCACCTCTGGCCTGGATGCAAGCTGTCACACGGCGTGGCATAGACTGATAAAGATCCCGGATGGTGGCCTGCGAAATTTCTTGCCAAATTGTCTCCAACTGTCGGGCTAAATCGTCAACATTCCGGGATGGTTGCAATCGCCTTCCCATAACATCCCAAATGTGCTCTATGGGAGAGAGATCAGGAGATCTGGCTTGCCAAGGAAGTGTTGGGCAAGCTTGAAGACAATTCATAGCAACACGTGCCGTGTGCGGCCGGGCATTGTCTTGTTGAAACGTAAGTCCAGGGTGTCGCAAAAGGAACGGTAACACAACCGGTCGTAGAATGTCGTCTACGTACCGCTGTGCTGTAAGTGTGCCAGAAATGACCACCAAAGGGGTCCGGCTATCAAAGGAGATGGCATCCTAGACCATAACGCCCTGTTGTGGGCATGTGTGGCGTGCGATAGTAAGGACAGGATCCCCACGCTGCCCTGGACGTCTCCAGACACGTCTGCGGTTGTCGTCAGGACACAGTTGGAAACGGGACTCGTCACTAAAGACTATACGTCCCCAGTCAGCGCAGTTCCAAGTTGATCGAGCCCGGCACCACTGTAATCGGACTTGACGGTGTAAAGGCGTGAGAGGTAAGCGGCGTAACGGTCGGCGCGAGCGTAAATTCCGCTCTCTCAGTCGTCTGCAGAGGGTCATGTTGGGCACATGTGTGCGGGCCACACGTTGAATAGTTGATAATGACGAATCCGGTGCTGTGACAGCTGCTCTGACAATCGCTCTGTCTTCCCGTTCTGTTGTGGCCCTAGGTCGACCGCTGCCGTCCCGACGCTGACATCTGCCGTTGTTGACCCACTCTTGCCAGCACCGTCCAATCGCCGCATCGCTTCGACCCACATGTCCAGCGATTCTTCGATTCGTCCAACCAGCCTCTTTCAATCCGATAGCACGACCTCTTTCAAACTCTGACATATGCTCGTAATGAGCACGAATCTTTCGGCGAGGCATTGTTACAGTCGACGTAAGATATCCGCAGTCAAAATGCAACAGAAATTTTGACCACATATTGAGAATCGCTCCTTATATACACCTGCTGAATGCGCAGTTCCGATGCGCTGGAGTTCCCGCTATTCATTCATTGGACACCAAATTTTAATCATTTGCATGTTCGGTCAAAATGTCTTTGCATACGAAATTTCATTACAATCGGACAACTCCTTCTTGGTGCATCGATTTTTTTGTTATAGAGTGTATTATGCGTGCTAAAATAATATTACTGTAATTAAGCTTAGTATTCGAAATAATGTTATTTGTTAAATTTGTTTGAACATAAACCAAAAGAACTTCAAAATCCTAATATAAAAGTATAGTGAAACTTGGTTACATTGAACAAGGATATAACGAATTCATGGCTATATATAATGAACAAATGATTTCGATTAGCTTGATTTGATGTATAATATTTGTGGAAAATTAAGAGTATATGACGAAACAATTTTTTTCTCTCTAATTTTGGTTTAACCCTTTTATTCAAAGATTTTGAGAGTTTTGTTTACCTTAAAAGTAAGACTTTTACTGCGAAGCACTCATAGAGTAAACTTCAGATTTCAGTAACATTTAGATTGTTCTTGCATTAAAAACGAGACTTCTTACTGTAATGTTCGAGATATAGTTGACACACTAACAGATTTATTTAGAGCAATGGTACAAACAACAGTAATTTTGATGTTTCAAGCATTATTAAATGTAACCTTCGAGAGATGAAACTGATTGATTGATTGATTGTTTGGCTTTTTTATGGCGCAAGAGCATCTGGGCTATACTGCGCCAAACATGGTAAAATCAAAGACTGTAAAAGATGAAATTGAAGTAAGCAGACGTGCACTAAATTCATACATGGATAAATATGAGTAGAAATATACACTCTAAATTCATATGTACCTTTTATATGATGTATGTCATAAATGACCGAAATTAATTAATTTTTGATTATTTTATTCATTAAATATTATCATCTTTAAAAAATCTTGAAAATAAAAAAGGTTGATTGAAAATAGTGATTTATAAATCGTACATATTAAATATAAATGATTACACAAAAGCGCGTTTTTTAATAAATGGTTGCATCTAGTAACGGCTAGCACAAAGAAAATCTTTCGGTTCCTTGATGAATATCAAGGAAGAGAGAGATTTTCTTTTATCGAACAGAAAAACTTTCTTTTCTTGAACAGAAATATTTTCTGTTCCTTAACATTCCTCACAACCGAGTTCGACTGTATGTCTAACATGTACCATGATATGTTTTCTCCTAAGATATGAACAAATAAACGAACTCGTTCAAATACAAAAGTCATATTTCAAAGTCGACTGTCCATACTGAGCTAATTTAACATACTAAACGTTGTTCTATTTAATAAGAGATACATTAACCGAAAATTATTTTTTTATAAAATATCTCCCATACGACTAATTTTTTATTTACGCTTAATACATGTATTTTAGTTAAGTCTCTTTAATACAGCTGCATGTGATTTGAATCGATATTTCTAGAATTGTTTTATCGAAAACAGTTTTTCATTAGCCTTGGCGTAATAAGAGATTATCGGATATTATGAGATAATTCTGGATGACAAATACTATTCTTAGTTTCGGAGGAGGCACATCCTCATTTTCTGTTCAGTACGTAGAAGTTTAAAATCCTTGACAGGTATTGTATATTTATGCATTTATTTATTGTTTCGAACTTTTTTAATTATGTACTGGCATTGTAAAGATACAATTTTTTATACCTAGCATCAAGTTTGATACTTTTTTAAATGTCATCAGGTGTGTAATCAGCGCCGCATTTCTGCCTAGGCAGATAAGGCAGTTGCCTTGTGCCCCAGCCTCGCAGGGGGCCCTTGCGCTGAAGGAACCCCCCCTTTTTTTTATTTACCATCTTAACAAAAATTTACAATTTCTTTCAATCATTTAACAAACATTTATAATTTTTTTCAACCATCTTAACAAAAATTTATAATTTTTTTCAACCATCTTAAAAAAAATGTATAAATAACCTGTTTCCTCCCTCCCCTCAATAATTTTTCAATTTTGTAGCAGATAATAAATAATGCTGTCTATAGAATATAGTACTGTCATTCGTTCCTTCGCAGGGAAGAAAGTTGGTCGTGTTGCGATGTAATTTGTACGTGTAATTAAATGGCAGCTTAGTGTATATAGACCTTGAAGGTGAAAGTACGTTAAATAAACAAAAAGTAAAAGATTTCTTTTAATATCATAAAAAAAAGAAAAGGGGGTGACTTGTTTAACTGCCTGGGGCCCTGGAACTCCAAAGTCCGGAGCCGTGTGTAATATATTTAAAAAAATACGAAAGCATCAGCTTTCTTAAGTATTTTATGAAACGCAAACTCTTTCGAAACGACATTAATTTTCGTTATATTTTCATGGTATAGTTATTCAATATTTTGTATCATGTTATTAAAAAGAGATAGCGGGCATATCTTAATATAAATGCTTTAATTTTCTGGTGAATCACAAAGAAAAAATAGATTAAATTCCTAATAGAGTTTCATTGCCCTGTGTTTAAATTTTTATTTTTGTGTGTACATATCGGCTCATGTCATGTTTTTCAGATGATTTAGGATGTAGTGTTTTACAACTCAATGTAGTAAACAATGTTGTATCAGTTTTAATATATAATTTACAAATATTCATTGCAAACTTTAACTATTACACACATCTTATAAATCAGCGTAGGATTCCATGGCTAAAGATACATTTAGCTATCTGACCAACCCGTCTTACAATACAATGTTCTATTTTATGTAAACATCAACCAAGCACACAGAAAAATACAATGGGATATGTCCATGGATGCCTGCTCAGCGGGCGGAAGTCGCGCCCCACCTAGCCGTTCAAAAAAATTTTATTTGCCATACATTTACTTTAAAAAAATTTACAGTCACATTTTAAAATAAGGTACTTTTTAGCTCATTACTAATTGTCAAGCAGTATCAATTATTTTTGTAGCATTTTGTACATTCACTAAGATGTTTAACAGCGAAAAGGAGAGGTAATAAATATATTCCAAAAACCGTAATATGGGAGCTCATGGATATATATGTCTATGACAATACTTTCTAGGATAATAATCTGTCTGTAACAATGTTACCCGTCCGGTCCCGAAATGTAAAGAATATATTATGTTCAACTTTATCTATAACGTTATCTTTCCCCGGTCACTTAAATATCTTTATATACAAACTTCACTATTAGAAACATACAAAAATTTTAATGAAATTTTAACTTCTATCATAAATATATACCAAATAAAAAAATGCTCGCGCTTATTTTATGTAATCTTAAAATTTACGTATATTTAATCTTGATTAGGTCCGTGCAAAATTATTTTTTCCCCACGAAAACACTGGAGTTACTATATTTGCTTTTAGTTTCTACAGTACACCAAATGTGGGCATGAAAGTTAGTATAAGAGTTAAAGAAGATTTGGAAAACTTTGAAAAAAAAAGGTTGGAAGAAAGTTTGATCGAAACGCTGTGTGTGTGTAAGATCTATAATTGAGCTTTCGGCATTGAATTCATCAATACCACTCTACCCATCATATATAATTTATGCTGCGAAGTGTTGCTGCTGTTATGAGTGTAAGACGCGAAGCAATATGTTATTAACTATGTGTGCATAATAATTTATCCCTTCAGCTTACGTTATTTACGCAAATGCTATAAATGGAGTCAAAACTTCTAACGAGAAATATAGTTACTATACTTAGTTATATGTTTCGAACTTGAACCTAAACTACGCTTTTGGTATAAGTGTTAAATAACCTAATCGGTTTTGCACCAATATTTTTTTCCATATATTTAATCAAGAAAGTCTTAAATTCTTGATTTTACATATGGAGGTTTTTTCCCCCATACATCCTGAAATCTCAGATGCTCAGCTATATTCAATTTCAAAAAAGTTTTAAGCTGTCTGAAAATGTGTTTTTTCCTAGACAAAAACTGCGATATATTTGTAGGATCGGGCATTCCCCTTCCATCCTCCCGATGTTTTTTTTCTCTGCTCAAAAGGGTAGATGGCATGGTTTGAATCTAAAGGACATTTTAAATTTTTAACGGTCACTTTTAAATTAAAACGTTCTCTGCCCAGGCTCAAATTGGTTTCTCTGTCTAAGTGAAATGCATGCTCCAACTCAATGCTTCGTCCTGCTCTATATCACAGTTTCTCAAATAAGGCCATAAATCTACAGAAAACAAGGTTTTATTTTTATAGTACATTTAGATACATATACTGATAATGAAAATTCACTTTTCTCCTATTCTTTAATCCTATGAAAATAATGTGAATCGAGGTAATCTAAATCGAGGAAACTATCGGTTTATATAATATGTATCTAACTGGAGGAGAGCCTCGAAACAAGCTTTTGCTTTCGGTTCTCCTCCATTTTTAATCTAATCATATCAATAATATCTGAATCTCTAAAATTTTGTTTAAAACATTATAATAAATTTTTAAACAGACGTATCAACCATAACTGTATACAGGTTGAATAAATTTATTTCTTATTCTATTCTTATGAATAACTAAACGCGTATGATTTATTTTAAATTTCCATGATAACAGGCAAAAAGTGTTTGCTGAAATTTATAAGTTTTTATTACTGTTAAGAGGACACTAAAACTCTGAAGTCATCGAGCTGTAGCTTAAAACAACATTTTAACTGTTGGTTTTTATTTACAAGGAAATAGGAAAATTTTTCCTATTATCTACTGAATAACGCTAGTTTCTAAGCAGTAGCTATCGTTGTTCGAGTTTCGCGATTTACCTTCCGTTCTAGTCAAAACTTATTATTTTCGGTTGAGTGATTATCAACAGTGAAACAGGTTTCTGGGTACTTGACACTTTGTGTTGCGAATAAGATCGCAGACAATTTTTTCGCTTTTTTTTTGATGGAATGAAAAAAATAACAGAGGGAGAAAAAGTATACTTCTAACAAAAGGTTACTTTCAATCCGTAACCTATTTTATAGTTTATAACAAAGTTTTAGTCCTATTTTTTAAATAAAATAGCATTTATCCTCGAGCAATATTTATTCAACAGCGTTGGAATGGCCTCGACATATTTTTTTACATGCTGTATTTGTTGGTTAAACATAAGCTAAACGAAATAGTTCAACCGAATCTTCGAAGGTTTCGCCACGTAGCTTAAATGATAATATTGGGATAGGACATCAGAAAATATATACAGAAAGTGAAACTAACGAACTTCAAAAGATAAGGAATAACATTCGTTATTAATCTCTTTATTGAAATTAATCCGAACAAATAATTTTAAATTCTGTCTCATTATAAATATCGCTCAATTTTCTTAAATTTTCAGAAAGATTAAGGAATGCGCTTTTGTACTTTTCATATCAGTTCTTATGCTTAATTTTCATAAAAGTTAACACTAAATTTTATCAATTATGATAAGCATTTTTTGGAAATGGAAAGGAATTTATTTTTACTACTGTTTGAGTTCTTTCCACATGCAATTTATTAAATGTGGAAAAATCGTGGGGTATTTTAGGGAAATTTTAATCATTATGATAAAGTTGTAGGCAATAATGATGATTATTTGAAAATCATTTTTCTTCACCATCATAAGTTGCCCGCTCAAAACATTCATCAATCTAACACATTAGCCTTCTTTTCTGCATTTTCTTTAGTTAAACTTGAATCAGTTGAATCACGAACCTTCAACTAATACTTAAATTTGACCCTGAAATGCGCTATTTGAATGGAATAATAATTATGTGAAAAGCGTCACAACTTGCACCTTAATTATAACCATTACAACTATTTATGATTTCCAAAATGTCTGGCCAATGATTGTGCAACAAAGATAATTAGTAGCAGTAGATACGCGTGCACGAGCTTCAGACATTTTTATTATGTGAAATCAGGCGCATAATTTGGGGGTATGCAAGTACTACAGAATCCTCGAATCTGTAATGTAAGTTTATTACCTTGAAGGGGAAAAAAACGAAAAAATATCGCTCTTACGCTAGTTAAGCAGACATAGTTGACTTACCTTTCTCTTTCCAAAAATGCCTCTTTGAACACCTTGCATGCATTGTTTTATAAACATGCTTAAATAATAAAAATGTCTGAAACGCTACCTGATGATTTTTTGCCTTTGAATCGGGGCTGCTTCTTTAAGAGAGCTTTATATCCAAAGATTATCATAAGATGGGATTAACAATTTCACGCGATCTCCGAATCACGTTATACCTATGACAACCTTAATTTGTCCCGAATTATAACTGGAACCATGAAACTGGGTGCAATTATCAGGTCACAACAAAAGAAACAATATAATATCCCTTTATGAATCAAAGCCCGAATCGCGTAGCTGGGAGTCGAGAGTTCAGTTTACTGCTGCGCAAATGACATTTTTTACTAGATTACTTTTACGAAAATATGGTGGTACTTACGTTGCAAATGTTTAAATGTGGCATTTTTTTTAGGATTGTAATATTTTGGTTGAGTTCAATCTTCATATACTTTTCTTCATATATTATATATATACTAAGTATATATACTTCATATATATACTTATCTTCATATACCTTTGTGTATATACGCTAAATGACAACTGTATTAGAATCGCCTACATAATACACTTCGTTAAACCACCTTTTGGCATTTAAAACAGCTGTACTTTTCGCGTGTGTTTCCACGCATATTAAATGGCATCTTCAAATTCACAGAGAATATGCAACAGTAAAACCAGATATGTAGACTTCCTGCAAAAGCTCAATTGAATTTAGATCTGGGTGATTGAAGTTGCCGATAAAGAGCCTAAAAGTCTTTATCACCTTTTAAAACCACTCAAAGATGACGGGGACAGCTTGGTGTGATACATTGCCGTTCTGAAAATATCCACCATTAGGAGGATAGAAAATAACCATACTTTGAAAAATTTCTCCAGCAATTAATATTTAAATATGTGTGGATATCCAGTTGTTGGTCCAGAAATCAAAATATCCAAAGTTTCCCACGGAAATATGCCCCACACCATGGCATTGTCGCTGCTGACTTGACTGTTGGCAATTTTGCTTTTCAAAACTGCGTGATAGGTTATTAGGACAAAAACGACTATTTTATATGACCTCTGATCCAAAAAAACATTCACACACAGCTAAGCATGCTGAGAATCAAACTCAATCCCGTAGGCCTACCACCCTAGGAAGTAGTAACTAAACAAGAAAAGTTCACGCTTTTTTGTGGGTGTATACCCTCACTTCCAACTTTTCCCTTTCTTATCTTATATGGCGCAATTGAAATATGTCATTGGATAACATAACTACTTACCAATTATTTTGATTTCAATTCATATATTCTCGGAATGTTATTTCATGCCGACTGCAAACAATAGTTTTTTCGCTTCTGTAACCCACGTGGTGTAATATATAGCATATTTTGCGTTGTGATGCCGTTAGATGTTTTCTCCAATTCACATTCTCTATTATTAGGCTCACTATTAATCATTTACTGTCCTTGACGAATCTGGCAATCCTTTACTCATCCTAAGTGTTGAGCAATCGCTCACGAATACAAGTTTTGCTTTCATCTCCGTTTTTTGCTTTATAAATCACGTCTTGTATTCCCTAAAAACCGCAGCTCTTTCATATTCTAAATGTGCAGCGGTTTTGCTGATATCCTCCCCACGTTCAAAAGAATCATTATCAGTCTACGGTAAATGCCCATTAAATCACGCCACTTGCACCAGTGGAGGCTCGTGACACTATTTTAGTGAGGCAGAACTAGGCTAATTCACCAAAATAAGTTGCAATACGATCTATACTCGCCAAGAAACCGGTTTCACTGACTGGGTAAATACGTAGGTTAATGTATTTTGGTGAATTGGCTTAATCTCTGTCTCGCTAAATTTTCGCCACGAGCCGCCGCTGACTAGCACACATGCCTTCATTAAAGTATTCAGTACTACTACTACACTGCTACTGCAAGAAGTCTATCCAATCCCTTTTTTATATAGCAGAAGTCATACAACGACAACAAATTGCACAACAGCTTTATAGCATAAAATTATATATTGGTCATTATAAACTAGCTACTCCTTGCCAAAAAAATTGAATGTTCTTAAATATAAAGTATTGAAAACAACAAAATTGAATTTTGAGTTAAAAAATATTGTCTTGAAATGCATTACCTTGCAAATTATATGCCTGGAACATTACGTAATTAATAATAATACATTTTAATCAGGGGCGGCTCGAGGTTGATTTTGAACCCGGGAGGCCTGGCGCGGATTGTTTTTTGGCGCCCAGCTACCCTCCGGCAAAAACAAATTTTCACAGATGCACAGTGAGCCATATACCCTATAAAAGTGACCAAAATTCTCTGAAAGGATTTTTCCAAAGATATTTCTCAAAATTTCTCTTAACTTGTCTCTTTGTAGAGAAATTTTCTAATGTTGGGTCAATTAAAAAAAAATTGAACTTGACTTCAGTTTGGCACCCCCATCCAAACGGGGCCCCGGGCGACCGCCCGAATCGCCTGGCCTTTAAGCCGCCTCTGATTTTAATCTAAAATCAACGTTTACCATTTCTTATATTTTTTCCGAAGATAAGACTTGTAAAAATTTATGAACCTCCCACTCCAAAAATGCAGATGATTGATATTTTTAATGATAATAAATTATACTGACCACACATCTTTACATCTGTATTTTCGAATCTGAAATAGCTGAGGACAATCGACAATAGAAAACAAGATATATATCTCTCTCTCCCTCTCTCTCTCTCTCTCTTTATTTCAGTAGAATATTTTCAAAAACTTTATGCTGTTTTCACCTACGCATTCCTCCTTCAACAGATGTTATACATCGTTAGAAATATTCTTTCAACATTGGCCGTTGAAAAGCTTCGAAATCAACAATGAAACACACTTTGATGGGAGTATTTTTAGAAGAAGTGGGAAAAATGGCTCAAGAATAATAACTAGCCAAAACAATAAGTATTGGCGAATAAGAGGTTAAACATATGCGCAAGGCAAATTAGAATTGTTGTGACACTTCTTAAAAAAATCACTAGATGGCAGACACGTCTCTTCCAGGTCTTAGAATGACATAACAGAATTGAAAGCCGAACACTTGTTGTGCAAATGCACATTTTGGATTGGGAAATTGCGGTGGTGTTACATCCGTTTACATGTCCTTTGTTCATTGTGCATTCTGACATCAAACGGGGATGACAAATGAAGAAGATATGTGGTATCAACGAAATGTATAAAAATTCTAAATGTCACAAAGGCGTCTTTATGATATAAAACTGAAGAACTTCAATAAAAACAATGAAGTTGTAAAGTTTATTTATATTTCTATAGATCACATTTTTGAAAGAAGAATCGTGTTAAAGCAGAATAGGTTCATAAATATACCGCATCATATTTTCGATATCTTTGAGTTCTTAGCTATAAGTCGATTCCACATTATTCTCAAATATTTACTTGTATAAGCAAGTGGCGTGGAACTGATTTTCTTCATACTCGTACTAACTTGAAAATGCAACTATGAGAAAAACCAGTCCTATATCATTCGCCTACGCTTTTTACTCGGGGTTATTTGCGAGTGATGTGGAACCAGCTTAACAGTGAGCCATTATTTAAAAACAAAGTACTTGTTCACATCTTTCATAATTATGAAAGAACGATTTATTACAAGCACTTTGCACTTATCACTGGAAGTGGTATAATGGAACAAAGGAACCTATTGAAGTTATAATTTTTCCCAAGATAAATGACTGTTTTTTATAGTCATCTCTGTTGAAGAGAAATCACAGAGAAGAAAATATATAACCAAAATTGCTTGGAACAATGAAGGATATAATTAAAAAAGAAAAAGGTTGACTGTATACTGGATTATTTATGTGAACTAAAGAAAATTTCTCTCTCAAACTAGCAATTGGAATATAACCTTCTAATATTTGGACAACAATTTTCATTGTCCTCAAATAGCGATTGAAAGCTGGCTCAAATATACAATAATTATTTAATAGTCAGTCAAAATTATTTTGTTGAAATATAAAACATACAAAAAGACCTAAATTTTATGAAATCATACTTTTTTTTTTTTTTTTTTAATTTTGACATGTGCCTTTATATATTTTGCTGTTATTTTATTATAAGAAAGAGCCTCTAAAAATAAGTAATTACGTTTTAAAAAGAGTTTTGAAGTCTATTAAGTATTTCAATGAGATCGTAATTTATTATAAAAATTCAAAAAAGACGGTGTGATAAGGCGGATAGTTTATTACACATTTGAATGATTTTGCAATGAGTTCCTTTGATTACGTGACAGTGTACTCAAATGAATAATTTTATTTATAAAATTTCACGCAATCATAGTCAAAATTTAATAATTCTGGGTAATTTTATTAATAAATTACTTTAATTTCATTAACAGATTACGCAAAATATACAAAACAGGAGAAGAAGTTTGAAAAGAAGTTTTGAAGAAGTTTAAACTTTACTTGCACACGTGTTTACTAAGTTTAGCGATAATCTCGAGCTGTTTTCTTCTTTATATCCAGAAAATAATTTTCTGTAATATTCTAAATCCTTTCAAGTATATAAATAACTTGCCCAATACAAATATTAATAGTTATTTTCTGTCACATTAACAACAGCAATTGAAAATACAGTTCCACGATATATTTACGAGTATATCAATAATTTAATGGCGTCGAAAATTTTTGTCTAACTCAGATTTTTGCAAAAATTAATAGAAATACAAGGATTTGTAAAATATGTTAAAAAGTAGAAGGTTTTATATATTTCGACATAGCATGTATTGTGCTCTTGATCGGTCGATATGGATATTTTATAGCCATACAGCTTTATTACTATAGTTATTATATTTATTCTATATAAAAGAATGTTAAAAATTTATATTTGTGGTCTCATTAAGAGCATCGATCTATTTATTCTGTTTAAGTTAATAATGGAAACACGCATCACAGAATTCTATTCAGCATTTTTCAAAATGTCATGCCTAACAATTATTAAAAATACAGCGTTCTCTCCCGCAAGGGACAACTCCGAACAGCGGACACCTTTATTTAAAGAACCCAATGTTCCGTCACGTGGGTGTTCCTTACTGTACGTATGTATCAATACATGCACCTCCGAATAAGGGACACTTCTCTATTTAGGGGACAAAATATCCTGTCAAGTAGGTGCCCATTATTGGGAGGTAACACACCAACTATTGAAAAGAGAACGTTCAAATGATTTTAACCAAACTTTTAAAGTTAAACCTCGTATAAAATAAAGCTTCTTCTTCTTCAAATCCTCTAACAAATAGCATCAAGTTGCTGAAACAATTATACACGATAGACCAAATTGTTATAAAATATTAAAAATTGCTGTATTGAAACTCACCACGTGATTATTCGCCGCTCATACTTGCAGTACTGCACTTAAAATCCACAGAATGAAAAAGTAAGGCGACAGAATTCCACTACATTTTGAAACACATGTTCAAGTAAACGCACTTTATGTCAAAACGACGCGGTGATTGTATGTATATTCCGTCTGTTGGGGCGGTCGTGGAGTGAATGCCGAGATCTGTCTTTCGGCACTTACATCACGTGCTTCACCATCCAAGCGTGACGGAAAAGGTCACCTGCACCAACGCGTCATGTTTCTGCGACGGTTAGCGCTACGGACTTGTTCCGGAAATTGTTTTATTTAAATAACTAAGTTTAATATGTGGTTAATAAAACACAGTATCCTTATTTAAAACACGAATGCTCGGAAATGTACCCCTCTACGATATGAGCCTTTGTTAAGCTATTGCATTGAAGAACACAGCTTTGTCCCACACCTTTTATAGAAATGGATATTAAAGTACCGTTATTTATACCTGTTGAGATTTACCGTAACATACCCCCACTTTAACGCCAAATAGGCATTCTTCAGAGTACTATATAAAGGTTCTGGGTCATTATGAAAGTACCTAAATGGGCATGCCTAGATATGTATTACTATTTTAGTTTAATACGTAAACGGTATCCACCGTTGTATCACCGCTTTCTTAAATGAGGCCCAAAATATCGTATATATATATATATATAGCATTAATTTTAATATATTCTAATCGTCGGCTCATGGAAATGCTTTTTAAATCAGATACAGAACTATACAATGTTCGATATTTCAGATATTTAGGAAATTAACAAACCTCAACAGAATTTTAAAACCATTTTGGAAGAGAATCCCGTAACAAGCTTCGGCTTTATATTCTCTTCCAATTCTAACCCAAATCTTAAACGTAAAATGTAAAAAGATTTCTTCTATGTTTTTTCTCAAAGCGCTGATGGTATGTACCTCACGAAAATGTATACAAAATTGGGTTAAATAAACAAACATTATTATTCTCTTAAAAGGAAATTTTAATATAATTTAATACCGCGTAGTAACAAATCAGCGCTATATGCTCCAACTATTTTTTGGACCCTTGTGCAATTTTTATTTTGGCAACCTAAATTTTTATTATAGTCATAAACGGGTATGGGTTAAATAAGTACTATTCACTATCAAATAAATAAATAAAAACAAAGTTTTCATCGATTTATACTTACTGTTAAAATTTGCTCCAATACAAGTATAAGTATGATTTGCGATATGTATCACATAAAACGAAAATAATTAACAAGTTACACCAAGTCTAAAAATTAAATTATAATTAAATCATCTGTGAGCTTCTCGTGCTTTAGTCTTTGCAAAACGTTTAATTAAATCATAAGTATCTAATTCTTTTAACAGTTTCGACTCTATTGAAATTATAGCAAGATTACTTACAAGGTTTTGTCTCGTAGTCGACCTTAAACGATTTGTTTTCAGTTCCGAAAAAGAGCGTTCTGACGTAGCAACAGAAACTGGCATTGTTTAAGAAAAAACGAAAAATTATACTCGTGTTTGGAAATGAATTCGCTAAGTTTTTGATCGTTATAAGATTTAAAGTTTCTATTGGAGGCATGTTTTCATCAAAAAATTTCAAAAATTGCAATTCTTTTACAAGTTCCACAGCAATTATGTCTCGGGCATGTAAAGTTCTGTCGCTTAATAAATTTGCAACTTTTTTGACATAATTCGAATTTTTCTTTCAAAATTATTTTTAAATTGACCAAGATTCCAGAGAAATTCGGAATTATCTGAATAGAAATTTAATGGTTAATATCTTCCCTCAACTGATGTTATTATGTCATATAGAGTTTTAAAAAACAATCAGCTTTCAACTTTAAAGTTCCGTCTTCGATCGAATCATCATCACACTCGTAATCATTTTTCTTTTCTCTCTGTGTTTTTAGGCCCCTTCGTTTTCCGAATTTAGGTTCAACGTATAAGATCGATGCCATTTCTTTAGCATCAATCAATGGATCATTAAAACCTCCATCAAAATGACGACTTTTGAAAATTTGCATCAAATTTTTTACCAGGGGCGGCTTAAAGGCGGGCGACCAGGGCGGTCGCCGGGTCCCGTTTAGATGAGGGCGCCAAACTCAAGTCAAGTTTGAATGTTTTTGATTGTTTGTTTGGATTTTTTATGGCGCAAGAGCATCTGGGCTATACTGCGCCGAAATAAATGTTTTTAATTTACCCAATAGTAGAAAATCTCTTTAAAAAGAGACAAGTTTAAAGAAATTTTTAGAGACATCTTTAGAGAAATTCTTTCAGAGACTGTTGGCCACTTTTATAGGGTATATGGCTCACTGTGCATCTGTGAAAGTCTTCTGATTTCTCTGGAGGGGGCGCCAAAAAGCAATCTGTGTCAGGCCGCCCGGATTCAAAATCAACCTCGAGCCTCCCCTGCGTACAACACTGAGTAACATAAAAATTTGGCTTTTGCATAATTTTAGTAACAATTGTAACGTTATGTAGCATATTGTACGATAAAGTAAGAATGCAAATGAACTCAAAGTTTTGCAATTGCTTTGATAACGATGTAGTTAAATTCTTTGCGTCATTATCAAAAATTCTTTCACTTATTTTAAACAAAGCAGGCGTAGCGGTGGCAGAGTTGGTAACGCGTTTATCTAGCATGCGGTTATCTTCGGTTCGACTCAGGGCCCGATTAAGACACATGGGGGCTGTAGGCACAGTATTATTTGGGGCCCCTTACGCTCGGTGACAGATTTAGAAGGGGTTCTGAAAGTATGTAAAAATAAGTACTTACGTATACTCATTATAAAACTCTTCAAATTTCTGGTAAACTATCTAAAATAGCCCAAAAAAAGTAAGCTTTTACCTAAAAATTTTCTAGATGTCGATCAAAAGTGAGTAAACAAAAGTCAACTTAAAAAAAACCTCACAATTTGCCCCCCTCCCCCACTTCAACTGGGGTCCCTAGGCCCGGGCTTTGCGGGCCTAGTCGGTAATCAGCCCTCTACAAAATTATTGAACATGATCTTAGTTTTTTGTAGGTTCATCTTGAGTCCAACTTCTTTACTTCTAGTTGAGAGCTCCTGTACCATGTCTTGGAGTTCTGATGGGTTCGTTGAAAAAATAACAATGTCATCAGCAAACCGCAAATGATTTAAATATTCACCATTTATTTTTATTCCCTTGTTATTCCAATTTATCAGCTGAAAAATCATCTGTAAAGCTGAAGTAAAAAGTTTTGGAGAAATGGTATCTCCCTGCCTCACACCTTTACCAATTTTGATAGTTTTGGTATCTTTATGTAACCGAAATTTTGCACTTGCATTTTTATACACACGTTTCACCATGTCAATGTACACATCCTCAATGTCTGTTGATCTTAAAGAGTTGATGACTGCTGATGTTTTTATAGAGTCAAAG